>CM042387.1:23590515-24008015 GCA_023634145.1 Thymallus thymallus
ACTGATATTTCTTTATACTCTTGTTGCTTTCTGACTTTGCTCTTGTGAGTAAAAACATTTCTACTTGCTGTATAGTTTATTTTTCCTTTTCAGTGTCGGTGTTACCACAGTAACTACCCTGTCATAACCTCATACAAATTAGTATTGGTGATGTGTTTATTACAGGGTAATGTTGGAACCATCATTTCCATTCTCAGAAGTTCTACAAGTGTTCTTGAAATGTTGTCTCACACAGTGTATGTATACATTGGAGTCCTTATTGTCAATATTTGTGATTTGCCATTTTAGAAAATTACACTTTGTCTGAGGTAAGCGACAAAGACAGCATTTACATGGGAGGGCCTTGTGTTGCACGTTGTACCAATACTTGAGCATCTTTTTTTCCCTGTCCTTTTGTTTGTCTCTACATTGCATGCATGCTTTGTGAATGATGTCCTTGCCTTTTTTGATATCTGTCAGTCTGTAAAGGAGAATGTGTTTTTGTGTGCTAGTGAATAGGTTTCTTGAAGGAGGGCGGGTCATTCGGCTATAGTTAACTGGACTCACAAGGCAGAAAAGCAATAAGATTTTCTTATTTCAGTATCATTGTTGTGCATTTAGCTCGCATCTGCTTCGGGTGTATTCTGATTGGGTTGACATGTAGCTTGTGATAAATGTGGTACTTTAAACGTTACTGTTAGTTTCTGAGGGAAGCAGAACCCACCATTAATGTGATGGCCAAAGGAGCCTATAATGACTTATGAAAGCAAAGATTCATGACATTGTTTTTGTCTTGGTTGGGATGCCCCCGATTTCAATAGAGATTAATTTATTCTAAAATAGGAAATTACTAATTATTCAGTAATATTTGCTGTCTGTATTTTGCGAGCCCTCATTATATATGCATATATCCCTTTGTGTTCTACACCATTCTGGTCAAACTTCCGTATACATAGGGGGACTCCAACCAACATGTATAGAAAACAAGCATCACAACGAAAAAACAGATGCAGCAGCTCCCATCTCTAACTTGTGTGGAGGTATTGCATTTCAAAAATGCCAAAGAGATGAGGTATCCCACAGTAAGAGATGTGGAGCAGGGGATAGAGGTAACATCCCATATTTTACCTGCAGTATCTGCAGTTCAGAATGTTAAATCTGTGCATGAGCAGGACTATGGGATCATGAGGAGAATTGGGTGTTGTAACCTCCCATGTTAGAGAGGTTAGTAGGATTATGATAAGTTGCACATGGTAAGAGCTCTGTCTGCCATCACGTCACTGTTGAAATTGTAACAATTTCAGAGTTCATGTCAATTGTAACAATTCAAATGTGAAAGTTCAGATGGTTCGAGGGAGGCCTACAGTACTAAATGGAATTATTTGTGTGAACATTGTCTACATACATGGTGGCAACAGTTGTTCAAGTATTGAATAAAGCCTTTTTAGTAAGATTTGTGTGAAAATGAAGTTTGCTGTTCATTTTAGGAATTATGGAAGAGGAAGAGAAAAAAATGATCCTAGAATTAGACACATTTTAATTGGATCAAATGTTTACATAGCACAATGTGCCAAAGTTATTTACTGATTTGCATTGTCAATACAATTTGATTCAAGTTTAGGCGAGTGATGTGCATTGTCAATATGTGGACATTGAATGATGACAAGAAAATGTGTAATTTTAATACAGTTTGTTCCTCTGATAACACATTTTTGCTGTAGGAAAATTGGGTTGATTACGATTTAAATCAGTGGCAAGGGAGGTAGCATGGGGGTAACATTTAAAAGTGTATCTTTGTATATACAGTACGTTTGTCTATGTACATAAATACACATACTGTAAGCAACAGCAGTTTACTAGTGAGTTGGTCTACTGTACAGCGCTTGTAATTCATTGTTTTATAGTTATGGCTAAAATTCAACTTTGAATGAGGAAAAATGATTAACTTAAATAAATGCATTTATATATAAAAGAGGTGTGGACTTTATTTGCATTCTTTGAAGACTCAGTTAATTAGCAATGAGAAATAATAAAGCTTTAGATGCCGAAGTTTAGTTAATTTTGTTGGATTTTGATGACCGCTGTAACTAAACAATTCAGTCAGTTTTCCTGGCCTGCTTGCTCTCATTGCTATGCAGAGTCATTCTCAGGGGAAAAGAGGCCAGTATTGTCATGGAACAGAAATAGCCCCTAACAAAGAGACCCAGTGTCTGATTTCCAATCTGCATATTCTGCACAGCAACATACTAAGTTGTGTGTGTGTGTAAAATAATGTCACTGTTAACGGATATGTTTTGATTTAAGTGCAACGGGAGCTAGAGTATAGATCAAATGGTTGTGTGTATGGAATAAAAGTCCAGCTTCTTGTATGTCCACAGCCAGTGAGAACTAAAGGGTTTGTACTTACTAATGTGTAATGCTCCTCACATCCCAGGGTAATGTAACAGATATTAAGGCTGCTAAGTCATCAACTAAAGATCAGCAGCTCTACTGCTACCTACAGCACATTAAACATCTTTGGAGACTAGACAAGCAACATACTCCTAGCCCACAGGGGGTGCTAACATGATATGCCCATATTGGTCACACTTTATCTAAAGTATCGTTTATAAGGTTTATAATGTTAAGGAAGCCTTCGTAAACCATTTATAAGGCCTACATAAACTCGACACTGGTGGTGTATAAAATCGTGAACATTTATTAGATGTGTGCAACATGGTGTAAACTCAACAGAGGTGGTATACATACAATTCACAAAGTCCGTCATCAGGGTGGTGTACTGTTAACATGAAGATCACACAGAGGGAAGGTTTACAATAGGCTACATACACACTCAATGAGGAGAAATAACAAACACGCACGATACAGCAATCACTTTTCCTCCACTGATGAAAGACACAGACTGGACAAGAAGCAGTTTCTACAACACAACATTCCCAGAGCAGTCATACGTTGCAGTTTGTGTTGTACATACAGTTTTTGATATTACATTTGTATAGAACTAATCCGATACGTTAGGAAGTTTGGTCCAGCTTACATGAGCTATTTACACACAGTATTATTAGTACAATGTCAAATACACAATTCTGACCAACTACGCTTATTATTAGTCTTGACAACTTTACTACTGACCATTGATTGAGCACATTATGATATTAAATATTTCTAACTATTTCAATATTATCATTCTATCATTCTTTACAGTATTTTGATAGCACCTTATCAGGTTATTGTATTTCCTTAGAATATCGAATAATGAAGCCCTGAGGTCAGTAAAGTTAATTTCCTTGACATTAGTGTCTCAACCATACATCTTCAGGTCCCAACTTTAGACTTTCAATTGCCACAGCGCACAATAGGCCGACAAAGACATATTTTAGCCAAAAATAACCTGTTACTTTTGTCAACTTTCATCACACTTCAGTCCCTTTTAACAACTTGTAATTAACAAATGGTGTCCATAATTACAATATTACACTGTAATATTAAAATGTATTTCAGCAGTCTTGATCACTAATGCAGAGTGGAGACTGAATTGAATGAAAAACATTCACAAAAGATTTTCGTTTTTTACTAAGCATAAAGGACTCAATGGGCATTGGGCTGCCTGACTAGCCAGCTTGTTTGCATGCGGTCTCGGTTTGCCCGTTAACAGCTAGGGGTGGGAGGCGGGTGCACGAGTGGTATCGTGGTATTGGTGCTCGATATGCTTTATGAGTCTGAAAACAGCAGTAAATACCAGAACGAAAGAAGAAGGTGTGTGGCAATAGAGAGGGCTGTCACTCAACTGACCTCATAAATTTTACAGAGGAATGGTAAATTAACATTGCCTCTCAGGAGCTGGGGAATTACAGTGACATCAGATTAACACAAAGACATTTCAGCCAATGAGAAATGGCCAACAATGATCTCAGGAATTGGATAAGGCTTGGCTTGGTTATCAGTTTATATAGCTTATGTCTGTTGTCTTTTCTAATAGGGTGCTTTTAAGAACTAAATATTGTAAGGGTTGAACAATAAACCTAATAATCTAATCCTGGAGTGAAGAAATTATATGAATTTCATGAACACAGACACACTATACAGATGGTAAACTGTAATAAAAAAAAAAATCTATGTTGAATAAATTATATTTTTTAGATATTCTCTGCAGAACTCATCTGAAGTTGCCACGTGATACTTGCATCAAATGCCTGGTAAGACAAAAGGAGATGTTCTATGTAAAAGGCACTGAGAATATATCTAATACATGGCTGAGCAATAAAAAAAAAAAATTGAACTTTTGTCCTATTTTATCTTATTGTAAATAAGATCATACAATTTCAACCTGAGAATTTAAACTCTTTAAAACAGTTTTAATTAAAACTGAATAGGGGGTGATCTACTCTGTGGCAACAGGAAGTTGTACATTTTCAAGAGATGGAAAAATTACTTTCCCAAAAACTTTCATACAGAACTTTGTATACCTGTGAATTAACATCCCTCCATCTCTCCTGATTAGAATTGGTTCAGAGTAGCAATAACGGATCACCACACGAGAGTAATCTGCTCCCTACTTGGCCACGGTGGTATTAATAACATTAAATATGGCCTAATAGACATTGCTTAGTAACACTACACTTACAGAACATTTTAGCACACATCCAAGGACTAATTAAGATGTACCGCAAACAGACAATAATTGATTTTTGAAGTGTTTACTTTGAAAAGTTGTTAAATGTATCATGCATACTTCTTTATGTCTATCAATATAACAATTCAGAACAAAAGAGCATTGTTATGAGCATCATTAACATACTTGTGTAAAATAATCTTCCAGACAGTGATCAGTGCACAGAACTAGTGATCTCACACAAACATACACGAGAACGAAAAAAGTATTTTGGGGGGGGAGATGAAAAAAAAAAAGTGAAGACTGTGATAGAATTATAATCATAGATACAGTATCTTCTAATCTGTACACAAAAAAACAAAACTAATGTACCTCAATAGCCTATGCACATTACATATTTTGGTAAATATTCATAACTTTTCATTGGCTTGTAGTATTCTTGTAGTATCTTAGTGTACTTTTGTTGATCAGCAATATCCCCTTTATATCTTTTCTGCATAAATATTGTAGCACTCGGTTGCAGAAGTCAGCACTCATTAGACAATAATTTCCCTTTCTATTAAAAACGGATTCGCTGCTTCTTCATAGAGTGGTCGACCTCTCAATAATTGGAGAGGAAACATATGCGATACCAATGAAACAGGATTAAACCTTCAGTATTCTGCGACAACATGGATTTACACAACAGTTATTGAGTATTAAAGTGCGTCATTACATCATCTATTTTCTGGGGAAGCATTTAGTAACCACCATTAATTAAAGGAATTCGTCAAAGCTAAGGATATTTAGTAAACATCAATAGACCGTTATTGAATCGCTTTAAAGTCCAGGACCATCGAAAGTGCATGAGTAGTGCCATAGCTAGGACAACTCTGCCTCAGTAGTACAAATCTAACAAACACATCAATAACACAGTCACAGTGGCAAGGAGTGGACAAGCACAAATGTATGTCATCGGCCAAGGGATAAAATAGGCCTTTGTGTGTGGACTTTGGATTTGCACACAATTGAAAACGTTTTTACAAAGCTTTGATTTCACTTTTAAACTGACATTACATTCTCTATTGGCCAAAAATACATTATTAATCCACGGTGACATTCACTTCACTGACCAGCTCAACATACAGCACAGTGGGGTACTATTCTGTCCCCACACAAGAGGCAAAACCACACCCTCACAAAGTCATTATGGCGGATCAGGAGGATCCAACAGGAGCATCCATTCTCCGAAGCCCATTTGGAAGGAATAACATTGACAAACGTCTATGGGTCTGGTGTTTTCTTCTCTCCATCTTTTACTGACATCATTGGAGTGAGATAGTCATTGTTTCATTCAAACTCAGCTTACATACTGTATAGATCAACGCCAGGCTTGCTTCTGGCTTGCTTCCAGGGAATGCGCGGTGGACGTGACTACAGTACATTGGGCCTATATGATGATGTGGGCCGCACTGGCATGACTCATGGAGAAAAGCTCTTAGCTCCCCAGCTGAACCAGAGGCCCAATTAATCATACATCATCAGATCTGAACTGGAAACAGTCCATGTCTGTGTGGTCTGACAGTGAGTGAGGGTTTGGCTGTGGACAGTTCAGATTTGGTTGTGGACGGTTCAATGTGTTTATCTAAAGTTGAACTGAACTTATCCCTGCAGCTCTTGATTATCCAAGACTACGCCACATGGAGACGGTAGTCATGTTGTACAGTAACAGTAGGCTTCCTCCAAATGAATTTTAATGTGGCCATCATTGGCAAGAACTGGTATCATTTATCATATCATCAAACCTTCCCTTTGCTGTCTGAAAACCTGATCACAAGTCACACCATCCAGAATTTCCAATGACATTGCAAATATACAGCGATGGACCCATTGGCTGAGAATAGGGACTGCCAGTCATATGATCTGATGACCAGTTGCATAGTTCCTATTGACTGAGATAGAGTTACTGAGTACAGTGAGCATTACCCTGGTAAGCAGGACATGTCCCATTCCAGGTATTAACCATCAGAAGGATGACAAGCGCTCTAGAAGGGGGATAGTAATGAAATGTGGTGCAGACTCTACTCCTCCATATTTAATTTAAACATAATGGAAGGATCCTGGGCTTGCTTACACACATATACATACATATCTATATATATCATTTGTTTTTCAACAGGACAATGACCCAACACACCTCCAGGCTGTGTAAGGGCTATTTGACCAAGAAGGAGTGTGATGGTGTGATGGAGCACCAGTCAAGAGTTTTGGAAACATCTACTAATTCAAGAGTTGTTCTTTATTTTTTACTATTTTCTACATCGTAGAATAATAGTGAAGACATCAAAACATATGGAATCATGTAGTAACTCAAAAAGTGTTAAACAAATCAAAATATATTTTATATTTTAGATTCTTCAAAGTAGCCACCCTTTGCCTTGATGACAGCTTTTGCACATTCTTGGCATTATCTCAACCAGCTTCACGTAGAATGCTTTTCCAACAGTCTTGAAGGAGTTCCCACATATGCTGAGCACTTGTTGGCTGTTTTTCCTTCTCTCTGTGGTCCAACTCATCCTAAACCATCTCAATTGGGTTGAGGTTGGGTGATTGCGGAGGCCAGGTCATCTGATGCAGCACTCCATCACTCTCCTGCTCAGTCAAATAGCCCTTACACAGCCTGGAGGTGTGTTGGGTCATTGTCCTGTTGAAAAACAAATGATGGTCCCACTAATCGCAAACCAGATGGGATGGCGTATTGCTGCAGAATGCTGTGGTAGCCATGCCAGTTAAGTGTGCCTTGAATTCTAAATAAATCACAGACAGTGTCACCAGCAAAGCACCCCCACACCATCACAACTCCTCCTCCATGCTTCACGGTGGGAAGCACAAATGCAGAGACCATCTGTTCACCTACTCCGTGTCTCACAAAGACACGGCAGTTGGAACCAAAAATCTAAAATTTGGACTCATCAGACCAAAGGACAGATTTCCACCGGTCTAATGTCCATTGCTTGTGTTTCTTGGCCCAAGCAAGTCTCTTCCTCTTATTGGTGTCCTTTAGTGGTGGTTTCTTTGCAGCAATTTCGACCGCGAAGGCCTGATTCACACAGTCTCCTCTGAACAGTTGATGTTGAGATGTGTCTGTTACTTGAACTCTGTGAAGCATTTATTTGGGCTGCAATCTGAGGCTGGTAACTCTAATGAACTTATCCTCTGCAGCTTGAAGAAACTTTAAAAGTTCTTGACATTTTCCGGATTGACTGACCTTCATGTTTTAAGGTAATGATGTACTGTCATTTCTCTTTGCTTATTTGAGCTGTTCTTGCCATAATATGGACTTAGTCTTTTACCAAATAGGGCTATCTTCTGTATACCACCCCTACCGGTGTAGGCCGTCATTGTAAATAAGAATTTGTTCTTTTCTGACTTGCTTAGATAAATAAAGGTTAAAAAATAAAATAAATAAATAATAATAATAATATTACCTTGTCACAACACAACTGACTGGCTCAAACACATTAACAAGGAAATACATTCCACAAATTAACTTTTAACAAGGCACACCTGTTAATTGAAATGCGTTCCAGGTGACTACCTCATGAAGCTGGTTGAGAGAATGCCAAGCGTGTGCAAAGCTGTCATCAAGGCAAGGGTGGCTACTTTGAAGAATCTCAAATATAAAATACAGTCGTATGTAAAAGTTTGGGCACACCTCTGAGGCTGCATAATAATTTACTCTGTCGTCACAGAAAATGATCACAGTGGCATGCCATTCATTTTCTAATAAAAGCTGAGTACTGGGGTATTGTCCAGACAAAGATTTTTAGTGTAGTAATATTAAGTTGTATGAAATTAAATCAGATGTGAAAAATAGGCTATGCAAAAATTTGGGCACCCTTGTCATTCCGTTGATTTGAATACCTGTAACTACTTAGCACTGATTAATTGGAACACATAATTGGTTTGGTGAGCTCATTAAGCCTTGAACTTCATAGACAAGTGCATCCAATCAATGAGAAAAGGTATTTAAGGTGGCCAATTGCAAGTTGTTGTTTTCTTTGACTCTCCTCTGAAGAGTGGCAACTCTCAAATGACCTGAAAACAAAGATTGTTCAACATTATGGTTTAGGGGAAGGCTACAAAAAGCTATCGCAGAGATGTAAGCTGTCAGTGTCCACTGTGAGGAACATAGTGAGGAAATGGAAGACCACAGGCACAGTTCTTGTTAAGGCCAGAAGTGTCAGGCCAAGTAAAATATCGGAGAGGCAAAGGATGGTGAGAACGGTCAAAAACAGCCCACAGACCACCTCCAAAGACCAACAACATCATCTAGCTGCAGATGGTGTCACTGTGCATCGTTCAACAATTCAGTGCACTTTGCACAAGGAGAAGCTGTACGGGAGAGTGATGCTGAAGAAGCCTTTTCTGCACACACGCCACAAACAGTCACTTGAGGTATGCAAACGCACATTTGGACAAGCCAGCTTCATTTTGGAATAAGGTGCTGTGGACTGATGAAACAAAGATTGAACTATTTGGTCATAACAAGGGGCGTTATGCATGGCGGCAAAAGAACACAGCGTTCCAAGAAAAACACTTGCTACCCACAGTAAAATTTGGTGGGGGTTCCATCATGCTTTAGGGGCGGCAGGTGGCCTAGTGGTTAGAGTGTTAGGCCCGTAACTGGAAGGTTGCAGGATCTAATCCCGAGCTGACAAGGTAAAAATCTGTCGTTCTGCCCCTGAACAAGGCAGTTAACCCACTGTTCCTAGGCTGTCATTGTAAATAAGAATTTGTTCTTAACTGACTTGCCTAGTAAAATAAAGGTTAAATAAAAAAAAAAAAAATGCTGTGGGGCTGTGGGGCTGTGTGGCCAGTGCCGGTACTGTGAATCTTGTTAAAGTTGAGGGTCGCATGGATTCCACTCAATATCAGCAGATTCTTGGGAATAATGTTGAAGAATCAGTCACAAAATTGAAGTTACGCCGGGGATGGATATTTCAACAAGACAACGACCCAAAACACTGCTCAAAATCTACCCGGGCATTTATGCAGAGGAACAAGTACAATGTTCTGGAATGGCCATCCCAGTCCCCAGACCTGGATATCATTGAGAATCTGTGGGATGATTTGAAGCGGGCTGTCCATGCTCAGCAACCATCAAACCTAACTGAACTGGAGATGTTTTGTAAGGAGGAATGGTCCAAAAAACCTTCATCCAGAATCCAGACACTCATTAGAGGCTATAGGAAGCGTCTAGAGGCTGTTATTTTAGCAAAAGGAGGCTCTACTAAATATTGATGTGATTTTTCTGTTGGGGTGCGCAAATTTATGCACCTGTCTAATTTCGTTTTGATGCATATTTCACATTTTCCTGTTAATCCAATAAACCTAATTTCACTACTGAAATATTACTGTGCCCATCAGTTATTTGATAGATCAAAATGAAATTGCTGACCCAAACACCCAATTATTTATAAATGGAAATCATGGAAATTGTCAGGGGTGCCCAAACTTTTTCATACGACTGTATATTTTGATTTGTTTAACACTTTTTTGGTTACTACATTATTCCATCAGCGTTATTTCATAGTTTTGACGTCTTCACTATTATTCTACGATGTAGAAAATAGTAAAAATAAAGAAAAACCCTTGAATGAGTAGGTGTGTCCAAACTTTTGACTGGTACTGTATATATACAGTATTTCTGCTTAATGGTTCAGGTCTGTCTTGGAGAGAACACACCAGATGTTGCTCCATAGGTGGTCGAATAGAATCATAGATTTACATTACAGAGTGACATTGCACTACATGGAAACAACGTTTAACCCGATCAAAAAAATTATAATAATCTGCACATTGAACAACAGTACATTATCCAACTGCGTTTTTGTCATGCAGCCTGTGACACTAACAATATTGAGGCATGTGTACTGTTCAATGGCTCTGCTTTGTGCATCAGTAAAGAAACTTTTATCTATAGACCGTTCCGACTCAGATATAGAGATCTGCTCTCCAGACCTGGAGGTTTGATCCCCCAACCCATTTAACCCAGACTTGGCACTGTTAAAATATGGTTTAATTTAAGGAGTGACCTATCCCAGTGTCTACAATTGTAAAGAACAAATCTATTAGTGTTTTGGTTAGTGTGTGTTAGTGTTTTTTGCATGTGATGGAGAGTGTGTGTTTGTGGGTACGTGTGAGACGTGTGACAGTGTGTGTGTGTGTGTGTGTACAGTATGTGTGTGTGTATATTACAAAGATTATGTGGTCGCCTCACTGGGTAGGAGAGCAGTCGTCTAAGTCCAGTAGCTCCCTCACCAGTCTCTCTCCAAACTGCGCTCGGCTGTAGCGCTTGACGTGGTAGGCATCGGACATCTTGTATAGGATATAGGCGTTGTTTATGGCGATGCTGATTGTCAGCCAGAACACCTGCTGCCACGTCTTGTTGGGCTTGTGGAAGATGAAATACCTGAGAGGAAGAAAAATAAATAAACCCTGATTGGCAATCTGGGATCTTGGAAAATTGTCAGATGTCAGATGTTGATGTCCATCACATACAGTTATCTGACTGGATAATCTGAAATTAGACAAGAGTTACGACCGACGGAAGGGCAGACACATAGACAGACAGTTAGGAGGATATCTTGTCTCTATGACTAAGTGTGGGGCATCGGTTAGTGGTGAGGAGGAGCGATATTCAGCTAAAGTTCCCGTTTCTGGCTCTTTCTGTGTGTTTGATGAGCCATCCCATCTATCACTCTGCTTGTCCCCTTAATTGAAGTCTTCGGTCTTTTACCAGTGTAAACATCGCTTGGCACTCTTCTCCATTTGGGGGTGGGCCCTTGACAGTAGCCAGTCTATTGCACTGCATTGAAGAAGTGTCACTTCTAGTTTATTAGGAACTTCAGATTATTAAATGCGTGTTCCACTTGATGAACTCAGATGGAATCGTAATGCAGGTGGATTTACTATGGATGTATTCACTGTCTCGTGCTGAAAAGGGATTACGTTTTTCAATGTTATCTTCCTATAAAATTCTACTGCAACAAGTATCGGTCACACTTTATTTGGATAGTCCAGATTTTCGATCTGTAGCTGCTCTACAAATGGTCATACTATCAACAAACTATCTGTTGATAAGCGAATGCTTGCTAAGGTTACGATTAGGGTTTAGAATAAGGGTTAGGGTAAGGGTTAAGTTTAAGGTTAACTTTAGTGTTAGGATAAGGGTTAAGGTTAGGGATAGAGCTAGAGATAGTTGATAGTTAGTTGAAATGTTACTGATAGTCTATAGAGCATCTACAGATGAACTATCCAAATTATTACCCAAGTATCATTGGCATTCCAATGGATATACAGTATGCAGCTCAAGTTCTTATCTTACCATTGCATAACTAGCTTTGCAAACTTGTGCGATAACTGTGCAATTAAGAGTTCAAATCTATTTCCTTTATAGTGTATGGTTTTAAACAGGGCATCGGAGTTCCTGGTGGTGTAGCAGGTCATCATTTTTGCCGTCACGCTGTGCATCTCAGAAGATTTCTATACCACATCAATTTGATTCCTGAAACAATTCCTTCTCCAGGTGTTGTACGGTCTAATCCAACTGTGCACAGCGCAACTGCAAAAAGACAACCCGGAACGCCATCCCTGGCTTGAGGATGATACGACACGCTACAGAGTGATCCTCCTCCATTAATGTCTGGCTGTGACTGAATTATTAATTAAGGATTCACTTGAGCCTGACTTGCATGGCGAGGAGTGTGTGAGGACCCAGCATGGGCCCACCACAGGGCTCTCTGTACAGCAGCACAGTAGGAGGAGAGTTTAGAGCTGAAACCGCTGTCGTGTCCCAATGCAGTCTGAAATACTTTGAAATAAGCCACACAAAGCTGTAGGAACAACGGAATACTTTGCCATATTAAAATCGTACATTTCAGTACACTTGACCTACAAAACTCCAGGTGTGGAAACCCCTCATGGAGAGCTACTGGGTATGCAGGCTTTCGCTCCAACCTCTTTGTAACACAGCTGATTCAGTCAATGTCCTTGCTAGCAGCTAGTAGAATTGAGTGTGCTAGATAGGGATGGAGAAAAAGCCTGCCGGAGGGTAGCTTCTCAGGACGAGGGTTGGCCACCCCTGTCCTATGATGATAAACATTCATATAGGCTAACACCTTTCTGACAGGATGACAACTGACTACAATACATCCAGTATTCACTCACTTGCTGTACTTGTCGTCATACTTGCAGATGTAGCTAAGGTGTGCAGCAAAGGCCTCCACAGCCAGTGGACAGGGAATCTCACCACTCTTCCTCTTGATGATCACCCCTAGATAGATACATTTATTTAAAAAAATGTACTCTGCAATTTCATGACATCGAATTGGTAGTTACAGTCTTGTCCCATCGCTGCAACTCCCGTAGAGACTCGGGAGAGGCGAAGGTCGAAAGCCGTGCGTCCTCCGAAACACAACCCCGCTAAGCCGCACTTCTTCTTGGCACAATGCCCGCTTAACCCGGAAGCCAGCTGCACCAATGTGTCAGAGGAAACACCGTACACCTGGTGACCGTGTCAGCGTGCATGCGCCCGACCCGCCACAAGGAGTCATTAGAGTGCAATGGGACAAGGACATCAACCTAATACCTCAAATAAACAGATTACGGGTGTACCACATGAAAAATAGATGAACATGGGAGATACAGTGTAATTATGGAGGTAGCTGTGAGGGAACTGGTAGTCTCCTGGATCACATTTGAACCATTAGCAGGTCTTTGATATGGTTTTCTTGACTGAACCTCCATCTGTCGCTAACTCACTTCCATTAAAACGATCCTCAGCTATCTTATGCTAATTAGGCTAGATTTCACTCATGTCCTACAGTGTAATGTTGAATGGAAATTGGAAAGTTACAGGAGGGTAAATTGAAAAATAAATGCAAGATCAGTGTAAACTCATATTCAGAAAAGTCAATGGAAAAACTTAACAGAATTTAAGAATATAATTGGGCAGCAGACTTGATAAGGTCTCAATTTGGAATTTGGAAATATGTCTCTGACTTGTCACCATTCCCTAGGCTTCAGTCGTTCACATGATTAATTCATTTCACAGCCATTTCACCAATGATACATTGGTATATTTATTCAAAGGTCAAATAGTTCTCTCTGTAGCTATAATGAAATGTTATGACCGCCACTTACCCATCCAAACAAAATAATGAGTCTAGTCTGTATAAGAAAAGATTGGAAGGACACACCAAAAGTTGGGGTGGGAGGGAGTTGTGTTTTGCTGTGTTTGGGGTTTTTATATTATCTGTAGTAAAAATGCAAGCCGCTCAGAATTTTTTTTAAACATTACTTAAAAAACGTAAGCCTATACAACCTTAACCAAATAAAAACAGTTCTGTAGCAATGAGGTTTGTGCAGTAAGCTATAGGCCCAATACATTACCACTGCATATTGGCTATGCTTGAATTGCTCTGCCAATGTTGTTCTTCTCAGACGATTTTGAAATTATATATTTTTTAAATTGGTATTTGATCACACTGGTAATAGATCATTTGTTGTATTGCTTGTGAGGCCCGGCTGAGTGAGCATAATCATTCACTTTTTTTGATGGGAGGGAGCAGCAGTGAGGCTGCCTCTCACCTCACTCAGCATGAGTCGAAGTAGGGAGAACGCACATTTTATGGCTTATAAAAGTGTTGAACAAAGTGTTGACTGACAGTGCTGAACAACAACTTAAACATGAACTTACTCATAAAAACAGCAGCTCTAGTCAAGGTTTTAACAGTTTTGAATTCTCACATTATGTCAGGCTCTGGCCATCGAGAAGTCTATTTGCTTCTCTATGTATCCATGGTCAGAGTCTGACAGGTCTATTATTTCTGGCTCTGTGTGGTGTTTTGGTGTTGGATCCCTAATTAGAGGAAGCTGCACTGCATTGTCTCTAATTAGGGATCCTACATATGTTTGTATGTCCCACACATTTGTGTGGGTCGTTATATATCTTGATGTCATTGTCTGCACACATCACGAAGTAAGTGTGTTCTCTTCCGTTGGTGTATTTTGTTGTTAATTTGAATAGTTCTGACTAATTTATAGTTTATGTAAGAATAAAACTATGTCGAACTACAATTACAACGAGTGGGCTGCGAATTGGTCTCTCCTAATGCAAGACTGTGACAGAACGACCCACCAAAAGGTGACCAAGCAGCGCCGATATACGGTAAGGGAACTCCTCGGAGGGTTAGGGTTAGGGTTAGGGTTAGGAGGAGGACGATAACGACGACGTGCTTCGGTTCCCTCACTCGTGGGGGCTCCTGGAGGAGACCTCACCGGAGGGGGATAGGCGATGGGGAGAGGAAGATCGGGGCAGTCCCAGCCCTCCAACGCCAGTTCCCAACCCGGTGCCTCCAGCGCCGTCCCAGAGCTCGGTACGGTCCGTGCCGACTCCACGCACCACACCATCGGTGCGCTCTCAGCACCCGGCGAGGCTGGAGGAAGAGGATCGCCCACCACTTCGTCTTCCCATGATCCACGATAGGGAGAGACCGGAGGGTTTTTTCAAGAGGTCAGAGGAGGAGCAGACGAGGTGGTGGAGAGCCTGGAACACTCTTCCTCTGGAAGCGCCTGAGGGATCCGCGGATCCTCCAAATAGAGGAGGAGAAGGATTCCCAGCGCCGATGGGCTCTAGTGACAGGGCTTATGGCTAGACAGGAACCTCCAGCGATGGTCCGCAACCCGGAGCCTCCAGCGAAGGTTCGCAGCCTGGAACCTCCAGCGAAGGTCAGCAGCCCGGAACCTCCAGCGAAGGCCCGCAGCCCGGAAACTCCAGCGAAGGTCCGCAGCCCGGAAACTCCAGCGAAGGTCCGCAGCCCGGAACCTCCACCGAAGGTCCGCAGCCCGGAACCTCCACCGAAGGTCCGCAGCCAGGAACCTCCAGCAACGGTCCGCAGCCAGGAACCTCCAGCGAAGGTCCGCAGCCCGGAAACCCCAGCGAAGGCCCGTAGCCCGGAACCTACTGCTTCACCGGTGCCTATTCCAGGTCCAGCCGTCTGCCCCGCTCCTGAGCCAGAGCAGTCCGCTCCACCGGTGCCCAGTCCAGGTCCAGCCGTCTGCTCCGCTCCTGAGCCAGAGCAGTCCGCTCCACCGGTGTCCAGTCCGGGTCCAGCTGTCTGCTCCACTCCAGTGCCTGAGCAGTCCGCTCCACCGGTGCCCAATCCGGGTCCAGCCGTCTGCTCCGCTCCAGTGCCTGAGCAGTCCGCTCCACCGGTGTCCAATCTGGGTCCAGCCGTCTGCTCCGCTCCAGTGCCTGAGCAGTCCGCTCCACCGGTGCCCAGTCCTGGTCCGGTGGTCTGCTCCACTCCATGGCCGGAGCCGTTTGCCCCACCGGTGCCCAGTCCGGGCCCGGTTGTTTGCCCCGCTCCATGGCCGGAGTCGACTTCGCCGGAACCAGGGTGTACGGTCAGGCTCTGGCCATAGAGAAGCCTATTTGCTTCTCTATGTGTCCATGTTCAGAGTCTAACAGGTCTATTATTTCTGGCTTTGTGTGGGTTGTTATATATCTTGATGTCATTGTCTGCACACATCACAAAGTAAGTGTGTTCTCTTCCGTTGGTGTATTTTGTTGTTAATTTGAATAGTTCTGACTAATTTATAGTTTATGTAAGAATAAAACTACAATTACAACGAGTTGGCTGCGAATTGGTCTCCCCTAATCGAAGACTGTGACACATTATCAACGTTCTCTACGTTCAAGGTTTCTTTTTGATTGGCCAGCAGTAGGCCTATAGGTGCACTTGATTTGCTCTCTGGGCCTGCCGGGTAGTCAGAGTTCTACCTTCAGACACATGAAATGGTTCAAAATGGGAACACTTTTCCTTCCTGGCACTAGGCCTGCTAATTCAAGTGCATCTACCGCAAACAGGGCGAAATAAATAAATAATTAAGGCTTTATCATTGAGTTTTCAATTAGGAATGCCTTGGAGATCACGAAGACCGGTTGGTGAGCACTGCTCTATAGGTTTAATTCAGATTAGGAGGATTTTCCTTGTTGAATACAAACACTTAAAAAATGCAGCTCTTCTTTTAAGTCCATGAACTCTCCCTCGATTCCACTCATCTACTCTGGATTCTTGCTGTTTATCTATCCAGATTTAATGCATTTTCCACCTAATTTATTTTACAAATGGGATTAAACGTGTCTGAGGTGAGAGAGCCTTTCACATGCCACGCAACAGGGATTTTCTCCCATTCCCATTATCTCTGAACATCACTCCATCCTCATACAGGAAGAGACTGACAGTGATGAGGTGTTACATCAGGGTTTCTCGCGGTCTACAGGGTAGATTATGAGAGCTTTAACAACTAGGAGTTACTGTGTCAATCGTGGGTGGTTACTCATACTGTATCAGTCAGCCCTAAAGAGCTTAATAACGATGCTCCATTTCAGAGCATTCTAGTGATGCAGTAGGCCGACATGATCAAAATAGAGATACACTTTTTGCTTTAAAATTAAAGGCTGTTCACTCTAAAATCTATGCCCATGATTGAATGCGGTTTAAACATCCACCTGAACGCATGTTCTGAGTGAAAATCAATGAAAAAGAAAACATGGGTAATATCACACCGGTCCCAGAGAGGGTCTCCTTACCTTCCTTGGTGGGTGAGTAGGCGTTGGTAAGGAAGCGGAAGTGTCCCTTGTTGTACCAGCTGATGAGGGAGGTGTTACCTCTCATCATGCTGCGGGACTGGCCCCTCTGCTGGGGGCTCTCAGGGTTCACCAGCATGGACTGCGGCAGGCCGGTGCAGTCACTCTTCCTGGTGCTCAGCAGCCCACAACAGTAGATATCTGGCAGAGGACAAACACACACCTTTAGACATCTGGGACACGTTCAGGATGGTGCAACATACAGAACGTTACAGATATAAATGTAATGAATGGAGTTGACATGATTCCTTACTTTAAATGTCGGAGGCACTTGTGTTCCACATTAACTATTTATATTTGAATGAACCACCACACTGTATATCTGTACACTGTACTGTACATGTGAGAGTTTTGAGCCTCACGTTTACTGAATATAATCCCCTTCTTTCCTAAAGCCCATCCTCTCCCACCACCTGCAGTAATGATAATGGCCCAGATTGAGATCAGAGGATAAAGCCTAGAGGAAGAGGACACCAAAAGGACAGACTCGCTCTCACACTACCTCTTACTCAGCGAGGAGTGAGAGAAAGACAATGGCGTTTCTAATTGTCAAGGAGCTGATTAATATCTCTGTGTCAGCTACTGCAGGGCTACAAGCTGGTTTACTGTGGCATCACTTCCCCTCTCACCGGGCTGTTCACATTTGTTAATTAAAACAGTAGGATGAACTGTTGGTCTAGGTTTCCAAAATAAGCCTCGGGAGAATTTACTGTACGTCATCTCTACAGTTTTTCATTGCTACAATAGCAGGAGGACATGTATGGTAATTAAAAACTGCAGGGGATGAGCAGGGAGTGATGAGAAAGGAGATTACAGTACATACTGTACAGCGAGAGAGAAAGAGATAGAGAAAGGGAGAGATTGGAGAGGGTGAGAGAGACAGAGAGCGAGAGAGATTATTGTGGTGGCGATGAAAATTCGCAAATCAACATGAGCCGTCAATCTGTTACCGAGAACCACATACCGTATTTCTAACAGGGTCGTTAGCATTAGGGTCGTCAGAACTACCTCAATATCTAGCTAGGCGTCGGATAAGAACGAGACTACAGTGTCCATAAAGTGACCATTAGACTTGCCACCATTTGGACTGAATACGTTTGTAGGGGCAACTGTTTTGATTAAATGTATAATTTATCATTCTCACGTGCTCATTTCTCTCTACTAAGAACCAACGATGTGCTACCTTTTTGTAGCATTTCAGAAAATTCCGAAAATTGGTTGCTCGGCAACCACACAGCTGCTTGCACCAGGCTGTCAGTCATAAGAAGTGTAGCTAGCTATATGGTGGTATTCAAGCGGAGGTTAATCAATATATGCAAATGTAACAGGTGTAAAATATACTTCATGTATTTACCTCGAAAATCCCTCATATTTATTTGTATTTATTATTTTATTTTCAAGAGTGAACTATTTTATTGTATTTATTTTCTAAATTGTGTTAATGCTGTGATGTCATCAACGGGAGCCATGCTTTTACTCCTCAGTTTTCTCAAAGCGTGATGGGGAGAGGTAAGTGTTTATGTATGCTCCTGTCTTTTGAATGCACAAAAAAAGACAAGCAAAAATTATATTTTCATTGGTTTAGTGTTGTTGCACTACTGTTGGTAGGAATATATATTAGCGTGAATGGGGATACTTTTTGAGTGCAACTTTGATTGCAACTTTGCAAGGCTAGCCCAGCTACCGTTAGCTTTGGTTGCGGGACAGGGTCTCTTTCAGGTACAGACAGCGTGAGTTTTGCATTCTGCACAGTCTTTTGCCTTGCATTTGTATCTATTCCAGGCTGTTTCAAACATGTAGAATACATTTCAGCTTCTTTGTTAACCACTCAACACAGAATAGCCACGTGTGCACTCCCTCAAATTGTTCGGCGAAAATATCCTTTCTATTTTATTCAGCTTTGTTCAATTGTATTCTTCATACTATAAAATAATGCCATGGAATTCTAAGCAAATCTTAGAACCTAACATAAGGACAACTCAGGGTATGCTATTCTGTTCTTCTGAAATAGACAATATTTTCTTCATATCATGCTTCTTTAGACCTGTCTAAAATAAATAATGGATTTATTGTGAAGGTGTAGGATATATTACATGGATTCCAAAGGTCAGCATCAGTGGCTTGTAGGCTATGTGGAAGAAAAGGATGGGCGGCAGGTAGCCCAGTGGTTAGAGTGTTGGGACTGTAACCAAAAGGCTGCTGGATCGAAGCCCCCCGCTGACAAGGTAAAAATCTGTCGTTCTGCCCCTGAACAAGGCAGTTAACCCACTGTTCCTAGGCTGTCATTGAAAATAAGAATGTGTTCTTAACTGACTTGCCTAGTAAAATAAAGGTAAAAAAAATGTGTTGATGTTAATTAACCGTCAATTACCGTGAGGCCGACAGTTATTTGCTTGACAATCACCGGCTGGCGTAATTTTGTGACCGCCACAGCCCTAGTCGTTGCCCTCATCTCTGAAATGCACGCTATGCCTACGATACTGCCCAGGGAGTGGCCAGCACAGTCACCAGATCTCAACCCTATTGAGCTGTTGTAGGAGCAGCTTGACCGTATGGTATGTAAGAAGTGCCCATCAAGCCAATCCAATTTGTGGGAGGTGCTTCAGGAAGCATGGGGTGAAATCTCTTCAGATTGCCTCAACAAATTGACAACTAGAATGCCAAAGGTCTGCAAGGCTGTAATGGCTGCAAATAGAGTATTCTTTGACGAAAGCAAAGTTTGAAGGACAGAATTATTATTTCAATTAAGAATCCTTATTTATAACCTTGTCAATGTCTTGACTATATTTCCTATTCATTTTGCAACTCATTTCATGTATGTTTTCATGGAAAACAAGGAAACTTCTAAGTGACCAATGCCTCCTCCCCATTAAAATTTAGTTTTTTGTTTTTAATAGAGAGAAAGGATGGAGAGAAAGAAAGTGATGGGGAGAAAAAGAGAGACAGACTGAGATGAACATATACCCTGTTTCTCAAACTCCTGGTACAGGTTGAGGCTGGTGATGCTGGGCCCGGTGAAGATGATGCTGTTGCGGCCTGAGAGGTTCTGACACAGCTGTTTGGCCACCATACTGTGGAGCTGAGGCTTGTTCTTCAGGGTGGCCAACCCATCAGGACCCTGGCCCTCCTTCAGATGCACATAGATCTGGAAAAAAGATAGACAGTCAATGCCACAATAATGTCATACACTGACATATAGAAATCAATACATACATTACCTTAGGAATGATCTGTGTAGTAGCTGTCGTTCCAAGTATTCCAACTAACCACCTTGAAGAGGCGCCTACAATCTGAATCGGTGGCCTGGCTTAGCTCCATTAATTACTATTTACATTGAAATATTACTCTGATCAGACAAATGTATTGATATGCTAGTTATCATCACACAATGTAATTTATCATTTACAATATGAACCCTGTTGTTTTATAATAAATGAGCCAGAAAGAGTCGTGGTCTTGCGAAGTATCCAAGAAAATACATAATAGATTAATTATTCTTCCCACCAACTCGGACACGGCCCATGCATATCCATTCATTTTCATGCCTTCCTGGGTCTGTTTGAGGCTTGGGGCAGCAGTCATTTGGCGTATTATACACCTACCAAGAGCAGAGAGCAATTATACTAAGTGGACTGGCGCTTTATTTTCCAAGCAGTGGCTAGCATTGCACTAATGGGATCCCATTGATTCACTTTTAACTTTTATTTGTTTTTCCTATGGCACATTTCTCCTGTGAAGGAAGGCAATTCAGAGCCAAAAGAAACCGATCAGCTTGTAAAAACCAAACTCCTGGGAAACAACAACAGGAAACTGGGTCTGGAGACTGATTGAGGCACTGGATGGTCCCATACCAGTCATCCAATCACACAGTTTGCCTGGATTTCTCAGCTGTCTGAGTGAGTGGGAAGTGCATGGTCCGGTCCTGCCTTATCGTTTATTTCCCTCCACTGCTCTGGCCATCTCCCTTTCTATCATGTTCTTCTTTTACACAAACATGACAAGATGCATACACACACTCACACTGTACCTGACAGATGAAGCCAGTGGAGGTGCATTGGCGGACCCACAAACTGAACTTCCTCTTCCTCCTCTTCCTCAGCTCTCTCTCCGTACAGGTAGTGATGAACACCGGGTCCTCATCAATCAGAGGCTCATGGAGCACCTATGGGACAGTGGGAATATACAGTTCATATTCAAAGGCATCCATTCAGCCAACACCAGGTGTATAACCAGGGATGTCGGGGTACTGAACCACTAAATAGCAGAGGGTGGCAGCATGGCAGCTGCTTCTGACTGATTGTACTGTATAAGATGCATGTGTGTTGACTACAGACTAAGGCTAGCTAGCGTCTTATCACAGAATGTAGGATATCAAAGTGGATGGAAGACCCAGGCATGCGTTGCCACAGTGATTTTCCAACGGGACCAAGGAGACACAACATGGCACAATGTATATGTACTGCCTGCTACTTCTCTGTTAACTCACACCTCCTACCACTGTGGAGCCACAAACACACCGTCTGACTGAGAGGAAGTACCTAGAATGTCTGCTAGCTCTGCAGGAGAGCCTGAACTGATTAGGGAGCAGGGATTTCAGACCTGCAACAGAAGCGAGCGTGTGTATCAGATTGAGCACTGTAGATAAGGTGTGATGAGGTTGATTTTCACCCCATCGATATGTTTTGATGATACAATAGAAACACCTGGCTTCTTTACAGGGAGTCAAATGGGTAAATAAGACAGAGACAATGTTGACGAGGAGTTTGTGACATTAATTATTCAGTTGGAAACAAACAGCCCCTGCACATTGACTCAGTACCGGTACCCCCTGTGTATAGCCTCATTATTGTTATTGTTGTTTTTTTTTTTACTTACTTTAGTTTATTTAGTAAATATTTTCTTAACTCTTATTTTTCATAACTGCATTGTTGGTTAGGGGCTTGTAAGTAAGCATTTCACGGTAAGGACTACTACACCTGTTGTATTCGGCACATGTGACAAAACAAATTTGATTTGAAACAGCAACTGTTCATAACTATCCTCAGGTCTCCCTCATTAAAGAGATCTTGATTCTGAAAATGATTTTTTTTTAAGAATTCATAGTTATTCCTTCATGGGTGAAATCAGTCAAAAGTGAACACATTCTGTTAAAATATGTGTCTTGTCTGAACTGCTGCCTCAAATATTACAGTATGGCTATAGACCGGTCCTTCATAACCTTCTACTAAGCGCTCTACTGGTAAATTACAAGCAACTGTTATGCTCTATTGGTCTTTGGCCTGTGGGGGCTGGATGTCTATCAAACCCATTTCTCAACTCCAACGACTTAATCTCAGTGGAGGCCATGACACAGATGAATTCTATCGGTCTTCTCTCTCCATATGTTTCTTGCTGACAGCTACTGCATTAGCTAAGTAGTGTATTTGAGGCTTAAAAAGACTTCTGAAGTTTGTAATTTCCACTTTGAAATTTCAGACTTGATTTTTACCTTACGAAAAATATATCAACCCCTAGAAAAAGTTCCATGAATTAAAACCCACATAATAATTAACATTTCCTGTTGCTGCAGAATGTATTTCCTGCTGTAGCAAACTGGCTCAAATTAAGAGCAGGCAGGCTGAAGAAGGTAGGCTTCACAGACAGCAAAAACAGTACATGGAACATTTTGGGTATGCACTTTTTCTTCGCCACAGCCAGGGAAAAGACATTCATTATTCAGACAGGACATCCACCCCGTCTGTGCTGATAAGAGCCCCAGACAGAGGCAGCCCAATCAGGGACAAGTTAGCAGCACATCCCCACTGTGGAGCTATGGAGGGCATGTTTTACCACATACGTTTACAGCTACAGGACTTACTGATATACAGTTGAAGTCGGAAGTTTACATACACTTAGGTTGAAGTCATTAAAACTCATTTTTTTAACCACTCCACAGATTTCATGTTAACAAACTATAGTGTTGGCAAGTCGGTTAGGACATCTACTTTGTGCATGACACAAGTAATTCTTCAAACAATTTTTTACAGACAGATTATATCACTTTATAATTCACTATATCACAATTGCAGTGTGTCAAACGTTTACATACACTAAGATGACTGTGCCTTTAAACAGTTTGGAAAATTCCAGAAAATGATGTCATGGCTTTAGAAGCTTCTGATAGGCAAATTGACATAATTTGAATCAATTGAAGGTGTACCTGTGGATGTATTTCAAGGCCTACCTTCAAACTCTGTGCCTCTTTTGCATGACATCATGGGAAAATCAAAAGAAATCAGCCAAGATCTCAGAAAGAAAATTGTAGACCTCCACAAGTCTGGTTCATCCTTGGGAGCAATTTCCAAACGCCTGAAGGTATAAACACCATGGGACCATGCAGCCATCATACAGCTCGGGAAGGAGACGCGTTCTGTCTCCTAGAGATGAACGTACTTTGGTGCAAAAAGTGCAAATCAATCCCCAGAACAACAGCAAAGGACCTTGTGAAGATGCTGGAGGAAACAGGTACAAAAGTATCTAGATCCACAGTAAAACGAGTCCTACATCAACATAACCTGAAAGGCCACTTGGCAAGGAAGAAGCCACTGCTCCAAAACTGCCATAAAAAAGCCAGACTACGGACAAAGATCGTACTTTTTTGAGAAATGTCCTCTGGTCTGATTAAACAAAAATAGAACTGTTTGGCCATAATGACCATCGTTATGCTTGGAGGAAAAAGGGGGAGGCTTGCAAGCCAAAGAACACCATCCAATCGTGAAGCACGGGGGTGGCAGCATCATGTTGTGGGGGTGCTTTGCTGCAGGAGGGTCTGGTGCACTTCACAAAATAGATGGCATCATGAGGAAGGAATATGATGTGGATATATTGAAGCGACATCTCAAGACATCAGTCAAGAAGTTAAAGCTTGGTCGCAAATGGGTCTTCCAAATGGACAATGACTGCAAGCATACTTCCAAAGTTGTGGCAAAATGGCTTAAGGACAACAAAGTCAAGGTATTGGAGTAGCCATCACAAAGCCCTGACTTCAATCCTATAGAAGATTTGTGGGCAGAACTGAAAAAGTGTGTTTGGGCAAGGAGGCATACAAACCTGACTCAGTTACACGAGTTCTGTCAGGAGGAATGAGCCAAAATTCACCCAATTGTGGAAAGCTTGTGGAAGGCTACCCGAAACGTTTGACCCAAGTTAAACAATTTAAAGGCAATGCTACCAAATACTAATTGAGTGTATGTAAACTTCTGACCCAATGGGAATGTGATGAAAGAAATAAAAGCTTAAATAAATAATTCTCTCTACTATTATTCTGACATTTCACATTCTTAAAATAAAGTGGTGATCCTAACTGACCTACTGTAAGACAAGGACATTTTACTAGGATTAAATGTCAGGAATTGTGAAAAACTTAGTTTAAATGTATTTCGCTAAGGTGTATGTAAACTTCCGACTTCAACTGTAGATGGCACTGGGCAATAAGTGCAGATCATAAGAATGTGAATGTCTGGGTGAAAGTATTTGCATTGGCAAATGAGAAGGGTTTTGTACAGTGCCTGTTGGTTTTTACACAGAGAGAGAGAGAGAGAGAGGTTGGGGGGGTGAACGAGAGAACAAGAACCTGAGCCTACACCTTCACTATGGTGAATCACTAAAACAATACAGAAATACACTATGTAAAAAGAAGGAACAGCACGTCAGCTCAATGTAATTGGAAAAATCCATAGAATCTAACCACTTCTGGGAAAATTGTAAAACGAACAACAACACAAAGAGTTATCTATCCAAAACGGAGACGTATGGGTAAACCACTTCTCCAATCTTTTTGGCTCTATAATGAACAAACGGCAAAAACATATACATGATCAAATACACATTTTAGAATCAACTATTAAAGACTACCAGAACCCACTGGACAAAATACAAACCAAAAGGCCTGTGGGGTTTATGGTATCCTAAATGAAATTCTAAAAATATACAGACCACAAATTCCAATTGGCTATACTTAAACTCTTTAACATCATCCTCAGCTCTGACATATTCCCCAATATTTGGAACCAAGGACTGATCACCCCAATCCACAAAAGTGTAGACAAATTTGACCACAATAACTACTGTGGGATATGCGTCAACAGCAACCTTGGGAAAATCCTCTGCATTATCATTAACAGCAGACACATACATTTCCTGAGCAAAAGCAATGTACTGAGCAAATGTAAAATTGGCTTTTTACCAAATTACCGTACAACAGACCACATATTCACCCTGCACACCCTAATTGACAAACAAACAAACCAAAACAAAGGCTAAGTCTTATGCTTTGTTGATTTCAAAAAGTCTTTCGACTCAATTTGGCATGAGGGCCTGCTATACAAATTGATGGAAAGTGGTGTTGGGGGAAAAACATCCATGTACACAAACAACACGTGTGCGGCTAAAATTGGCAAAAAAAACATACATTTCTTTCACACAGGGCCAGGGGGATGAGACAGGGATGCAGCTTAAGCTCCACCCTCTTCAACATATATATCAACAAATTGGCAACCGCACTAGAACAGTCTGCAGCAGCCGGCCTCACCCTACTAGAATCTGAAGTCAAATGTCTACTGTTTGCTGATGATCTGGTGCTTCTGTCCCCAACCAAGGAGGGCCTACAGCAGCATTCAGATCTTCTGCACAGATTCTGTCAGACCTGGGCCCTGACAGTAAATCTCAGTAAGACAAAAATAATGGTGTTGCAAAAAAGGTCCAGTTCCCAAGACATTAATACAAATTCCATCTAGACACCGTTGCCCTAGAGCACACAAAAAAAATATACAGACCTCGGCCTAAACATCAGCGCCACAGGTAACTTCCACAAAGCTGTGAACGATCTGAGAGTCAAGGCAAGAAGGGCCTTCTATGCCATCAAAGGGAACATAAAATTCAACATACCAATTAGGATCTGGCAAAAATCTATAATTCTATAACCACCTAAAAGGAAGCAATTCCCAAACACTCCATAACAAAGCCATCACCTACAGAGAAATAAACCTGGAGAAGTGTTCACAAACAGAAACAGACACCACAGAGCCTCACAATTAGACCCAACCAAATCATGATAAAACAAGAAGATAATTACTTGACACATTGGAAAGAATTTACAAAAGAACTGAGCAAACTAGAATGCTATTTGGCCCTAAACAGAGAGTACCCAGTGGCAGAATACCTGACCACTGGGACTGACCCAAAATTAAGGCTGTGGTGTGAAGGTGCATTCCCTATCCCTCAGCTCTGACTGAATGGGTCTGCCTCATTTCCATTTAAACTCCTAGAAGTGAAGCAGATCGGAGGGGAAGGAAGATGCCCTCTCAGCACTCCTCTCCTCTCCTGTCAGCTTCGGGAGGTAGCAGTGCCCCGCTTTGATCCGCCATGTCTGACAGGGAATTTACATGCAATGCGTAACGCCTGATCACCAGGGAGCACGCTGAGGAAAACTCTGTCAGCCTCCTGTACACTGTGTATATAGCTGAGAATACACTACTTCTTGACTGACACTTTGGGCGCATCCCAGAGTTATTCTCAGATACAAGTGTTAGGGCTGGGACGATACCACTATCGCAATACTCGTTAGTATTGTGGCGAGGAAACAAAACACGAAGCAGATTTTACTTACCTTACCTCAACCCCATCGAACACCTTTGGGATGAATTGGAACGCCGACGTCGAGACAGGTCTAATCGCCCAACATCTGTGCCCGACCTCACTAATGCTCTTGTGGATGAATGGAAGCAAGTCCCTGCAGCAACGTTCCAACATCTAGTGGAAAGCCTTCCCAGAAGAGTTGAGGCTGTTATAGCAGCAAACGGGGGACCAACTCCATATTAATGCCCATGATTATGGAATGAGATGTTTGACGAGCAGGTGTCCACATACTTTAGCTCAAGGAAGCTGTAATACATTTTGACATTTTAACGAAGAGGTTTTAATCCCGCAATTTAAAGTCTAGCTGTTTGGTGCAGTATTTCTCGAATAAAAAAAATGCACAACGTCTTGTCTTATGTAAACAAAGTCAGATCCGTGGTCTGTGTTAGGATTGGATAGAGCGAAATCACCGCAGCTGTGTATCTCGTGTTAGTAGGAAAGTGAGCAATGTCGAAATTCTAACCAAAGCCATGACAAACTCACTTACAAAACTCAGTTTTGGACGAGACTGACTTTATGACCACAATTATCCTATTTACACTCTGTAGTAAATTTCGACACTAGAATAAATGTTTCTGGCTAAAAGCAATGCTACAAAGGCCGTTTTCTATCAGATACGTTGTTTATTGCCTTTAGATGAGCTTTAAAGGACCAAAGTTTGGTCTGCTTCGTGATTTAATTTTTGCATGGAAAAAATATTGCGAAACTGGTATCGTCACAGCCCTAACAAGTGTTAAACAATTGACTAAATTTGATTGGGTATTTGCATTTCAAATAATACAACACAGCCTTCTTATTTCATTACTAGAATGTCATATTGTTTATCATTGGTTGCTATATTGGTTGTCACATTGGTTGCTATATTGGTTGTTATATTGGATGTTAAATTGATTGTCATATTGGTTGTCATATTTTGGTTGTTAAATCAGTTGTTATAATTTGGTTGTTATTTCGGTTGTCACATAGGTTGTTATATTGGTTGTTATATTGGTTGGCTATTTCGGTACGTCTGTGTCAAAGTAGTAACTTAAAACTGAAGTAGAACGGAGGACAGGTGGAGAACACAGTGGCAGTCACATGTCATTATTTCTGTAAGGTCAACAACATTTCAACTTCGTATCCTTCCAGCCCACTTCTTCCTCCCAGCCCACTTCCTCCCAGCCCACTTCTTCCTGGCACAGAAACACAGAAGACAGGTTGTCCTCCTTTCAGAATAGTTCACATTGCCAAGATTCTGAAAGAGTTGGTGGAATCCTCATGGAAGGGTGCAAATTGGCTCATGTCAATCAATTCAAAATGCAGCAAGGATATTCAGTGTGCATTGGCTTGTTTCTGAACATAATCTTAACCAATCCCTCTTGATTAGACAACCCAAATACACATTATTCAGCTGCTGCCAGATGTGAGATTAACATTTGAATAGAGTTTAATTAGACAGAAAACAAGTTTACTCTTCACAGAACACTGCTTTGGGAGCTGAATATTTAACTGTGAGTCTGTTCTAAACTAGAACAAACATGGACACAATGTACTATTCTTCCAAGAATGTTTGTCCAAAAGACAACCTACCTATCTGAACTCTGTGTTGTATTTTGAGTCTGTTGAGATGGAGCACACCAAGCTGTAATATCCTGTTTCTGTTTGTGTTGTAAATATTGACAGTGCAGGATACTGATCTGAACTGTAATATTTGTAATATTCAATAACTGATGTTTATCATCTAAAAGGTGTTATGATCTGAAAGGGTTCATTTAACGCTATATACTGTAACTGTCATCCTGCAGGTGTTAGAACCGGTTCAGGAAACAGAACCAAAAACTGGAAAATAATTTTTTTCAAGGAACATAAACGGAACCGGGAACGAAAGTGATTCATACAGTTCTGGAACAGAACCATTATTTTTTTTAAATCATGGGAACTGCTTAATAACGTTATTTTACGTTCCAGGCATTTTTTTCTAGTCCCACAAAAAACCTGCAACAAAACACCTATGCAAAGCCCTCACTCTGTCACTCAGAAACCTATTGCAGTGTTGGCCTGCAAGCTGAAAATCTTTGCCTGTGTGTGTGTATTTAGGCTAAATGCCCCTCCCCTACTGTACTGACATTACAAGTGAAATTCAGAAGATAGGGAGAGAGATTTTTAATTATCATTGGTTGCTATAGTGGATGGATGAATTTTCAATGCTAGTTGGATACTATAGGCCTAGTTATCACATTTCAAGTTGGATTTATTAACTACAAAAAGTAAGATGTGTTTTTAATTCTGGTGCCCCTTTGAAGGACATTCAAAGTTCCTCCATAAAAGTCGCTCCTCCTAGGTATATTTCTGTGGACCTAATTCAGATAATGCTTGTCATAACAAGATGCCCAGCACTTCAAGCCTCCTCCTCAACCCTCTCTTACTCTCTCCCCACCCACAACATTTCAGTCGCATCTTGCGCCATAGGCTACCCTTGTCTTCCCATTATGCATGTAAACAACTAGCTTGCCTGCTCCATCTACACTGATTGGTGAAGTAAATTAATGAGCTAACTGTAAACAACTGTTTATTTCACGTTAAAAAAGGAACAGAAAGGAACTATATAAACCATACTTTTTGGGGGTCTGAACCGGTTCAGAACTTTATCTTGCTAGTCGGAACAGTGTAACGGAACAAAAAAAATGTGGAAAATAAATAATTTTGGTTCCAACTCCTAGTCATCTGTACTAAACGTGTCCAAAGCTAAACAGTTCACACAGCAGCCCAGCGCCATACCTGAGTCTGAGAGGGGCGGAAGGTGTTGCAGCCGAACGACTGCTGCAGTGAGTCCAGGAAGGGCTGGATCTTGTAGAGGCCATGGCTGCCGTGGCTGGAGCGGAAGGCCACGATATGGAAGTACTTGAGGATCTTCTCAAAGCGCGCCTGGCTCATCTTGAGTGCAATGCTGCGGTTGCTGAAGAAGCCGCTGCTCCAGATGCTGAGCACTGACTCACAGCGGTGAACGCTGGTGGAAGTCACAAAGCCCAGGAAGGCCTTCATCTCGGCCGCCGTCACGTTTCGCCAGCCCTCGTCACTGCCGAAGCGCTCCTGGTACTTCTTGGCGTACATGTTGGTCTGTGTCACCATGTTCTGGATGGCGTTGTCGGGCACAAAGAGCTGGAAGAAGTCCATGCAAGTGGCTGTGGCTGGCATTCTCTGGGTAGGGCCTGGTGACAGGGAGAGAGACAGAGACATGGATGACGGAGCTGCAGTCAAAGCATCACTCGCCATTTCAAAACCTGCCTCAGATTGTTATTTTCATTTGACAGCACCAATCACACACAAAAAAGTGAATTACAGTACTTTGACAGTATGGAGCTCTTTTGTGCATCAAGTAATTTGGTACTCTAAAAAAGCACAACACATAGGCCTGCATATGAACCAACATTTCTTTCCAGTCTTTGTAATTTGGATTGTAGATCACTGTCAACCCTAGGGCTGCAATCAACATGACAGTAACCATAATGCCATCGAAAACAAGAATCTTGCTTTTTGGGCTTGAGGAAATGGTTCATTAATGTCATGTGTTACAATGCTATCGTGGATGATAACAGCCATTGTCTTGTCTTGAACATGTCAGACGAAACACAATTCATTCCTGCTTATGCAAGCCAACAGCTATAACCTTGTTAGGTCAAGCCCACTCATTGACATTGACATACTAGTTTCCCATGCATGTTAATCAAGTCAAGGCCAACTTGGCAATGTGTAAGATTAAACATACCTCAGGTAAGGCAGTCCTCCCTTATGACTTCCAGACAGTGAACTCTAGCATTTAGAGAGCCAAGTGGCGCAGTGGTCTAAGACACTGCATCTCAGTGCTAGAGGAGTCACTACAGACAACCTGGTTTGAATCCAGACTGTATCACAACCGGCCGTGATTGGGAGTCCCATAGAGCAGCGCACAATTGGCCCAGCGTCGTCCAAGTTTGGCCGGTGTAGACCGTCATTGTAAATAAGAATTTGTTCTTAACTGACTTGCCTAGTTAAATAAAGATTAAATAAAAAAATATTATAATATTAATAGAGAATAGAGCCCACTTTAGACTGCTACACTGAGCTGTCACAGGTCAGCATCACATCTGTTTGTTAACATCTGGCAACAAACAACCACATGGCAGAGCTCCACACAAGACCTATTTTTTATTTGTATTTTTATTTAACCTTTATTTAACTAGGCAAGTCAGTTAAGAACAAATTCTTATTTACAATGACGGCCTACCTACAGGGTCAGCCCCTGGAGCAAATTAGGGTTCAGTGCCTTGCTCAAGGACACATCGACAGGTTTTTCACCATGTCGGCTTGGGTATTCGAAACAGCGACCTTTCGGTTACTGGCCCAACGCTCTAACCGCTAGGCTACCTGCTGCCTTATGTACATATAATGGTACATATTCTGTAAGAGATACATTTGTATTAGGATAGATTAAGCATTCAGATTGGAAGGATCACTGTGTTGGCTGTGTTTACCACAAAAGTAACCCACTGGGCACAAACTGGCTGAATCAACGTTGTTTCCACATAATTTCTAAGAAATTACATTGAACCAACGTGGAATAGATGTTGAATTGACTTCTGTGCCAAGTGGGAATACACTGATTCTTAAACTACAGTAATGTACACACTAAATGCAGTGGCTTGGTATTCAGATTATTTGGGTTTTGAAATAAATTGGAATGTCAGTCTTTCAGGCACGGAAACAGACTGGCACCTTTTTGACATTAATAGGTCTGAAATGCCCGAAAATTACAATATTGCTGTAGAGTGTGTATAATAGGAACATACTGTAGATAACGTACTGTATGTGCAATTAAATAAAGTGAAATGGAGCTTGATTGATTCTAATGCCTTTTCTATCATACAATGTTTACCTAATATTCTGCAATACATTATACTGTAATATAATATACTGTAATATATTATAGTGTAATATAATATACTGTAAGATATTACTGTAATCCATGGGGGGTTGTCTTAATGTGCATATGCATCACTGCAGGGATTTTACTAGGATTGAAGTAAATCAATAGGATAACATTTCAGACCCATGGACATGCTTATCCCCAGTACAGCCTATCCCTGTTATAACTGTGTGATTTCATAATGGACTAAATATCAATCACAAAGACTCCATCTCTCATTTTGCCTATGAAAAATGCATGTTGTGCATACATTTATTTATGTATGCTAGGTACTGTCCCGTAGGAGTTATGTTCTCATATTTACTCTGTCACCAAAGTCAAACCCAAATCTCAAGCTCCACATTAACATTTAGTTTCTCTAGTTGGACCTTGCACTGGATATCCTTGTCCTCAGTGAGCATCAGTTTGCTGCATGGAAACCTTCAGTTGATCTAACCTTACGACAGAACCACCTCATGTTCATCTTTCCTGACCACACCAGCCCTATGTCCTGCCTACTTGCTCATCTACTAATGGGTTTGATGCAGTCAAGCTTTTACTGCTCATTCAATACATCTGACAGCACTACCGTTTGTGTCAACAGTCTCAAATAACTTATAGGGAAAGGGGGGATACCTAGTCAGTTGCCCAACTGAATGCACTCAACCGAAATGTGTCTTCCGCATTTAACACAACCCCTCTGAATTAGAGAGGTGCTGGGCACAGCCTTATATCGACGTCCATGTCATCGCCGCCTGGGGAGCAGGTGTTGTTGGGGGGTTAACTGCCTTGCTCAAGGGCAGAACAACAGATTTTTCCACCTTGCCAGCTCGAGGATTCAAACCAGCGACCTTTCGGTTACTGGCCCAAAGCTATTAGTGGTGAGTGTGAGAAAACAAACCAGGCTCTAGTGGAGACAGCGACAGCCACACATTCTGTAGTGTAGACTATAAAGTACAAAGACTTCTGTATGCTTAAGTGATTCCCAAAGTAACGCCTTGTGCCTGAAATGCATTGGCTAACACCACCACCTGTCATTGCCTGTGTTGAAGCCCATACCAAAGCCTACAGGCAGATGGCATGATTTTCTCTCACGTCGTGACAGTGGCACACCAGACCACTGTGTGTAGGGAGAGGCAGGCATTTATTTGCAAGTAACATCTGGTCTCAGTGACAGAGCGTTCAAACAAAGCAATGATTAAGGGAGGAACCTCAACCTACACTTACTTGTTGTAGGCTACATCCATAAAGCTATTATTTACTTCTACTCCATTTGAAATACGGTATCTATTCAATGTAATAACACCTGCTATATGACTGATCATAACTGTAAAACATTGATAATTTTACAGGACGTTTGTAAGGATAATAATATTTCTGGTACTAGTATGGGTTTACCCCTTTAAGTATGACATGCAACTGCTCGGTATTCCTTTACAATGGCGGCTGGTCCAAAATGTGCATTGGCAAACTACAATGCCTTAGCTGGGAAATACATGTGGCCGAACTGGCAAAGATGTTGCACAATGTTATTTGTCTTTGGAGAGAGCGGAGGGAGAGGCAGAGAGTACTCAAATGTGTGTTCTGTGCCAATATTATGTATTTAATTCACTTAGGCTCCTCTGCAACTTGTCCTCTGTGACCATTTCCTGTTTGGTCCCCAGTACATTTCAATGTTACAGTGTGAGCTATTTAATTGGAGGAGCAGCATGTCTGTCTGCTCACTGTTGACTTATTTTCCTCTGTCTCCACCACATGCCCAGACTGCCACTTCACGGTTTCTGAGATTCTGACAAATCATATAAGCCACAATTCTCCAAGCAATTCATCCATATTGTGACTTGGGATGTTTATCTCTCACTCTCCCTGTCTCTGGGCCTGCTGTTCAATCAGGACCTACAATCATAGGCTGAGACTCACCAGATGGATAAGCACGCTCACACGAGCACGCGCGCGCATACACACACACACACACCAAGCAAAGCCCCCCTATCTTAGATGTTGGAGATAATGCCCTTAGCCTATTCATTATGTCAAGCGAGGCTTTATTCTTGAAATGACATACCATATGTCTCGTTGTAGGGAGCCACGGTGATATCTTGCAGTGTGTCGCTCCATCCATCCTCCTCTGCTTGAGTCTTTGAGACAGAGCCGGGTGGACCTCCGTTTTGACAATTCCCAGTCTCACCTGGCCTTTGATCTTCGCCGGCCTCCAAGCAACAGTTATCCGAATTCGAGTCACCCGAAGTGCTGTAAAAGGGATTGTCGCTACTGTCATCTCCCGATTCCCCAAAAACATCATCTGAGATCTGCAAGCTCTCGTAGCGTGAGCGGGCCGCCTCCAGGACAGACAGCGCCTTCATCCCACATTCCGCCATCGCTCGTTGATGCTCTTGGTAGCTTACCACACCGCACAATATTCGGCATGCAACTATACACGACTGGGAAACAACCGTACCACACACACCTACCCACGGGAGATGACAGTCCACTCCCACTGTGCGATTTTATAATTATGCTAGGCCTACTGCAGACTTGACTTGTGATGCGATAACTTCGACTCTCCCCTTTCTTCAAAGCATCGACCGGAGGAGAGCTGTCCTCATCAAGGGTACTGAAGTTCCCCTCCCCGCTGCGCACAGAGACTGAAATTATCAATATTTATCGCCCCTCTGCGCATCCGGGTTGGGCCAGCTATTTCGTTGGTGGTTCGTACTGTGTAGCGATCTCAATGAATACGCGGCATCTACATGATCAGCTGACATGGTTTCTCTATCGTACTGGCCAATTGCGTTGATATCAGTAACGTCAAATCGTATGGTATTAAAGCAGAATTGTGTTCTGATGCGGTTAGAAAATGCATATAACCATACATTGCTTACTGTTTATGATACGAATATAAAATACATGTATAAGTAATGCATTCGTTTATTCAATGACAATGCAATTACAGTACCTATTTAAATTACGTTTAATGATATCCAGTGAATAGGAGAGCAACAGCAGGACAGGATTTGTATGACGAAATCTATTTCTAAGACCACCATACATACTCTGTTGTTTTTGTCGCACTGCTTTGCTTTGTCTTGGCCAGGTCGCAGTTGCAAATGTGAACTTGTTCTCAACTGACCTACCTGGTTAAATAAAGGTGAAATAAATAATTTTGTTTAATAAAAAAACTTAAAATAAAACAAACAACGTTCCCCTTGGCGCCCTGTGGGGGGTGCAAAAGACGAGTTCGCCGTAGTCATCTTGCTTCTTGGTGTGGTACCAAACATTTTTATAACTAACCCAAGATAGCAAATTAATCATAGTGTGCAGAACAAGCAAGCACGAGCTAACAAGAGCCTACTGGCGCGTTCAATAATGTTTTCGCATATTTCCGGTAAGGAACGCCTACTATGTAACGCGCGCGCGTGTGCAATAACTCAATTGGCCCTTACACTCCTGAACAACGCATTTTTTAAAATACATTAACACAGGGTAAAGTCTACAAAATGTAGTCCAATCTGTACCATATTTTAGTTAACTGTATTGAGATCAAATGTTTAATCGATGAAAAAATGTACAGAAAATCCATGTCGTTCCATCTTCTCCCACTGCCGGCCACTGGGGTTTCTTCTCATCACCATATTTGGTAGTGAATGGAAACACCAACCGGAAGCTTCACATTATACGTTCGGTGAAATATCTGTCTCATTGTTCTATCTGTGGTGGTACCCTGCCATGTTTGCGGAAGTATAATTTGAGTAGTTTCCCATCTGTCATTCTTCAGAAATTATTTAGCAACCTTTTTTACTTTATATTATAACTACATTTCCAGCCTTTGCCGATTTCACGGATAGTACGAACGAAAAATGAATCTGCCAAAAGGGCCGGAGTCTCTCTGTTTCGACAAGGACGTGTTTATGAAGGTAGTTAGCTAACAGTAGCTAAAATAATGTCCCTTTTACAGACTAACATTAGCGAGTATTGCCATAGGTTAGCTAGCAGTGATCAGCCAAACTGGCGTCATCCCATGTTATCACATCTTGAAAAGACACGAATTATATGCCTAATTGTGTCTCCTCATATTTAGCTATCTACCTTCTTCATCAAACTGTTAATGCCCGATTAGAAATGCAGCCAGTAAATCAGATTATTCTGGACAGAATTTGCATAATCTTGGCTAGCTAACTACATGATCAATCATGTTACATGTTTTCTTCTTCTTCTGTTGCATTCAGGATGACTTCGACGTGGATCAGTTTGTTGCTGATTGCAGAAAGCATGTCCAACTGGAGGAGATGCGCGAGGACCTTGAGATGTATTACAAACTGCTCAAAACAGCAATGGTGGAGCTCATCAACAAAGACTATGCAGACTTTGTCAACCTCTCCACCAATCTGGTAAGTTCCTATGGCTGCAGTGTTCCCCACCCATAAGGGGCATTAGTTAACGTTTACAACCATGCATTTGTAGCCAAATAACAAGATGGCAATCATATTTTACAACGATGTCACTCAAAAGAAACTGGGAGCAACAGCAGGAATCTTCTCAATATGGATGTAGCAATCTAAATGTGTGTGCTGATGAGATGGCAGTTTGTTCTTCCAAACAGTTGCTCCAGCTAGAGTCAGGACTTTTAAAACTTTTAAATGGCCTAATAGCTATAGTAGTAGTTAGAGAATAATGGGCATACTTGATGTATCATCTATTTAGGTTGGAATGGACAAAGCCCTGAACCAGCTATCAGTACCACTGGGTCAGTTGCAGGAAGAGGTGCTGGTATGTGCTCTGTTTTACTCTTTATTTTTTTTCATATTATGATAAATTGATTTCACCTTCATTGCTGTTGACTTGGTCACACAGTTTATCCTATTTATGTGTGTGGTATCTTTCTCTGTTAATTTTTTTCAGAGCTTGAGAACATCTTTAAGTGAGGTGATTCAAGCCATTGACAACCAGCTATCAAAGCAAGATGACTTGCAAAACAAAAAGGTTTGTTAACCTGGCTTTATACACTACATTACCAAAATTGTGTGTTTGACCACTAGGTTTTATGGGTATTATGACTCATAACGTGGCACTCTATGGACGAGGTTATACACTACAGGACAAAAAGTATGTGGGCACCTCCTCGTCGAACATATCATTCCAAAATCATGAGCATTAATATGGAGTTGGTCCCACCTTTGCTGCTATAACAACCCCCACTCTTCTGGGAAGGCTTTCCACTAGATGTTGGAACATTGCTGCGGGGACTTGCTTCCATTCAGCCACAATAGCATTAGTGAGGCCGGGCACTGATTTTGGGCGATTAGGCCTGGCTCGCAGTCGGCGTTCCTATTCCTCCCAAAGGTGTTTGATGTGGTTGTCAGGGCTCTTTGCAGGCCAGTCATGTTCTTCCACACCGATCTCGGCAAACCATTTCTGTATGGACCTCGCTTTGTGCAATGGGGCATTGCCATGCTGAAAAGCACAGAATCGTCTAGAATGACATTGTATGCTGTAGTGTTAAGATTTCCCTTCACTGGAACTAAGGGGGCCTAGCCCGAACAATGAGAAACAGCCCCAGACCATTATTCCTCCTCCACCAAATTTGACAGTTGGCACAATGCATTCGGTCAGGTAGCATTCTATTGTTATCTGCCAAACCCAGATTTGTCCATCAGACTGCCAGATGGTGTTTCATCACTCCAGAGAGCGCGCTTCCACTGACAAACAGTTCTTGTGCTGACGTTGCTTCTAGAGGCAGTTTGGAACTCGGTAGTGAGTGTTGCAACCGAGGACAGACAATTTTTATGCTTCAGCACTCAGCGGTCTCGTTCTGTGAGCTTGTGTGGCCTACCAGTTCGCGGCTGAGCCGTTGTTGCTCCTAGACGTTTGCACTTCACAATAACAGCACTTACAGTTGACCCGAGCAGCTCTAGCAGGGCACACATTTTTCGAACTGACTTGTTGGAAAGGTGGCATCCTATGCCGGTGGCACGTTGAATGTCACTGAGCTTCTCAGTAAGGCCATTCTACTGCCAATGTTTGTCTATGAATATTGCATGGCTGTGTGCTCGATGTATACACCTGTCATACTTTTGTGTATATAGCGTATTTATACCATTTCAGACATTTGTGTTTTTGTAACATACAATACATTTGTATGTGTGTAGCTGGATGCTAGAGATGCTTACACTTTTGCAATGAACTTACACAAAAGATTATGATTAAAAAATACTTTGATTAGTTTGTTTAAACAGTCATGTTTCTCATGTTGTTTTTGTTTCCCTAAACAAGATGTGTGTCATGAGACTCATCCAAGTTGTTCGATCAGTAGAGAAGATTGAAAAAATCCTACATTCTCAGAACTCAAAAGACTCAACATCTCTTGAGATAAGCAGGTACGTTAAAAAAATTATTGCATCAGCTTTTTGCTGATTTGACATTATAGTCTCTCTACCATACAGATGCATCTCAGTTAATTATGAGACAAGGTCACAGAAAGAAGCCATTTTCCCCATTATAGGGATGCTCCGGAACTTTTGTATATTTCTTAATCCGATTCTGTATAGTCTCTCTTGGACAGATTCTCATGGACAGATGAAACGCTGAGAATCTGTTAAGGCTCACATAGAATTATGTGATTATGAGCAGCAGTAGTTCCTGGTTTTGGGTTTTCGTCATTGATTATTTGGACAAATCAGGATTGGTCGAAGGCGGTGCGTAAACTGGTGCAGTGATTTTCAAGCCTGTGTGTGGATGATAAATGTTTCCACTAGATTCCACAGCCACAAAGTCAAAATTGTCTATATCCTAAAAAATCATAGAAACATTTGCTTTTTGGCCATGATAAACACGGGTGAAATTAGCGTACGGGAGGGCTTTGGCTGAGAGTTTTTCTTTTAGTGAGACTTCACACAATTATTAACAGCATTTCCCCCAGAAGTAAAACAAGAAGTTACAATCTTTCTCGAGATCATTTTACTTCTGGGTAACCGAGATCAATAAAGTACCTATCTATCTATCTTGTGTACTACGTCATCCATTTCGTATGATATGTTATCGTCCTTCTTTTTTGGGCAATTCGTAGGATATGTTAAGAATCCAATTCGTACAATATGATACACATTTGTTGTGCTTAAGATTCCGGAATGCATCTTTAATTTGGAGAATATGGCATTCAGCCAGAATGTCAGGGCCTACCCCTTTCCCTGTAGCTGTGTCAGCTATATTCGTCATGTAATGTACTCTATATAGTGCATTCGGAAACTTGACTTTTTCCACATTTTGTTACCTTACAACCTTATTCTAAAATAGATTAGATCTGTGGTAAATTCAATTGATTGGACATGATTTGGAAAGGCACACACCTGTTTATGTAAGGTCCCACAGTTGACACTGCATGACAGAGAAAGCTCCAGAGTTCCTCTGTGGAGATGGGAGAAACTGCCAGAAGGACAGCCATCTTTGCAGCACTCCACCAACCAGGCCTTTATGGTAGAGTGGCCAGACGGAAGTTACTCAGTAAAGGCACATGACAGCCCACTTGGAGTTTGCCAAAAGGCACCTAAAGGACTCTGACTGTGAGAAACAAGATTCTCTGGTCTGATGAAACCAATATTTAACTCTCTGGAGAAAACCTGGCACCATCCCTAAGGTGAAGCATGGTGGTGACAGCATAATGCTGTGGGGACTGGGAGACTAGTCAGGATCAAAGGAAAGATGAACGGAGCAAAGCTGCTAGCTAAAGTGAAATGTTTCCTCTATCGTAATCGCTCCTTTTTCACCCCAGCTGCCAAACTAACCCTGATCCAGGTAACCATCCTACCCATGCTAGATTACAGAGATATAATTGATAGATCGGCAGGGGAAGGGGGTTCTTGAGCGGCTAGCTGTTCTTTACCATTCGCCATCAGATTTGCCACCAATGCTCCTTATAGGACACATCACTGCACTATATACTCCTCTGTAAACTGGTCATCTCTGTATACCCGTCGCAAGACTCACTGGTTGATGCTTATTTATAAAACCCTCTTACGCCTCACTCCCCCCATCTGAGATATCTACTTCAGCCCTCATTCTCCACATACAACTCCCGTTCTGCCAGTCACATTCTGTTAAAGGTCCCCAAAGCACATCCAGCTAGCGACTGGAACAAGCTGCAACAAAAACTCAAACTGCACAGTTTTATCTCAATCTCTTCATTCAAAGACTCAATCATGGACACTCTTACTGACAGTTGTGGCTGCTTTGCATGATGTATTGTCATGTTGTGTTGCTACCATGTTGTCATGTTATGTTGCTATGCCTTGCTATGTTGTTGTCTTAGGTCTCTCTTTAGGTAGTGTTGTTTTGTCTCTCGTCGTGATGTGTGTTTGGTCCTATATTTTTATTTTATTTATTTTTATTTTTAATCCCAGCCCCCGTCCCCGCAGGAGGTCTTTTGCCTTTTAGTAGGCCATCATTGTAAATAATAATTTGTTCTTAACTGACTTGCCTAGTTAAATAAAGGTTCAATAAAAACATTCTATAAAAGATAGTACAGCGAGATCCTTGATGAAAACTTGCTCCAGAGTGCTCAGGACCTCAGACTGGAGCGAAGGTTCACATTCCAACAGGACAATGACCCTAAGCACACAGCCAAGACAACGCAGGAGTGGCTTCGGGACAAGTCTTTGAATGTCCTTGAGTGGCCCATCCAGAGCCCGGACTTGAACCCGATCAAACATCTCTGGAGAGACCTGAAAATAGCTGTGCAGCGACACTCCCCATCCAACCTGACAGAGCTTGAGAGGATCTGCAGAGAAGAATGGGAGAAACTCCCCAAATACAGGTGTGCCAAGCTTGTAGCGTCATACACAAGAAGACTCAAGGCTGTAATTGCTGCCAAAGGTGCTTCAACAAAGTACTGAGTAAAGGGTCTAAATACTTATGTAAATGTACAATTTCAGTTTTTTATTTGGGGCATTGTGTTTTGATACATGAGAAAAAAAATGTTTGATTCCATTTTAGAATAAGGCTAACGTAGCAAAATGTGGAATAAGTCAAGGGGTCTGAATGCTTTCCGAATGCACTGTATTTTGGTGTATGTGTCAGTTTCTAAGTTTGCTGTTTCTTTTGCTTTGTAGTCCTCTCTTAGCTGGCCAGATTCTGGAGCGGATTGCCACAGAGTTCAACCAGCTGCAGTTCCATGCTATCCAAAGCAAGGGCATGCCCCTGCTGGACAAAGTCAGGCCTGTAAGTCCAGTCACATCATTCAACACTGACGGCACCATTAGATTTCTGGGGTCGATTTTCAGTAAACAAACTAGATTAAGGTTAATGATTAAAAATGGCCATGTCTGCCCACAGTAAACATCCCTTTACTGACACAGTTTCTGTGTACGATCTGTGTTGTAGCGTATTTCTGGTATTACGTCCATGCTACAGCAGTCTTTGGAGGGGCTCCTTATACAGGGCCTCCAGACTGCCAACGTGGACATTGTGCGTCACTGCCTACGCACCTACGCCACTATTGACAAGACCAGGGACGCAGAGGCTCTGGTGGGACAAGTCCTGGTCAAGCCCTACATGGACGAGGTGAGGTTGTGTGGTAGTGTGGAAGAGCATTTTGGGCTGGTGTCCCGTATCCAGATTAGGCCTACTCCTGAACTAACAGTGATTTTGAATTGCTTTTAAATCCAGGGGAAGGCTTTATCTGGTTTCTGGGAAACTCTTTCTTAGTGTCCAGCTCACCAATATATTTGCGAAATGATGCAGAAATTGACAATTCAAGAACTTAATATACTGTGTTCTGCTTCAGAGATTAAGTCTATGCTTCCTCTACAGAAACAGTACTTCACATAACTATTTTGTTGTCGACAGGTCATCGTTGAACAGTTGGTTAAGTCCACCCCCAATGGCCTTCAAATAATGTACACCAAGCTCCTAGAGTTTGTGCCCCATCACTGTAGACTGCTGCGCGAGGTGACTGGAATGGCCATTTCAAGGTACATTCCATAGCTGACCTGGAAGTCAAAGTTCTTAAGGCAGACTGCTGAATCACTCGGGTGGACCTAAGGCACTGCATCGCAGTGCTAGAGGCGTTACTACCTACCCGGGTTCACTCTTGGGAGGCCCTGCCACAACCGGCCGTGGCCAGGAGTCCCATAGGATGGCCCTGTGTCATCCGGGTTAGGGGAGGGTTTGGCCAGGGGGGCTTTACTTGGCTCATTGGGCCCTAACAACTCCTTGTGGTGGGCCAGGTGCCTGCAGGCTGACCCCCAGTCACCAGTTGAAAGTTTTTTTCCTCCGACACATTGGTTTGGCTGGCTTCCGGGTTAAGCTGGTGGGTGTTAAGGAGTGCGGTTAGGCGGGGTCATGCTTCGGAGGACACATGACTCCACCTTCGCATCTCCCGAGCCCATGGGGAATTGCAGCGATGAGACAAGATTGAAATTGGGCAGAAAAAGGGGGTTAAAATACAATTCTATCTATCTATCTATCTATCTATCTATCTATCTATCTATCTATCTATCTATCTATCTATCTATCTATCTATCTATCTATCTATCTATCTATCTATCTATCTATCTATCTATCTATCTATCTATCTATCTATCTATCTATCTATCTATCTATATAATGAAGTACGTTGTAAAATGGTAGTTACACATTCATAACCTATGAATTTCTTGTTTGTTCTTTCTCATGTTTTTGCTTTCTGCTGTCTGTCCAGTGAAAAGGCAGACATAGTGCCAGGATACGACTTTTTGGTGAACTCAGTTTGGCCTGAAATAATCAAAGGTATTGAGGAGAAAATCCCCTCTCTCTTCAACGCGGGCAACCCTGACACCTTTTATGAGGTACGTACTGTAACTATTCAATCACGTTCTTCTGGCATTACAGTAGTCCTATGAGTAGTTGTCTGGCATCATTACTGTCATATAAAACCATTAGAAATCAATCTTTTTTTGTCTCTGTTCAACAGAGCTTGGAAATACAATATAAATAGTAGTGGAAACACTGATCCTTACAAGTCCTACTCTCTACTAGTAGGAAAGGGAGACCAGATTCTCATTCGGTTCATTTTTGCAGAGGTACACAATCAGCATGGACTTTGTGAGGAAGTTTGAGAGGCAGTGTGGCTCCCAAGCCAGTGTAAGGAGACTGAGAGCTCACACCTCCTATCGGAGCTTCCACAACAAGTGGAACCTAACTGTCTACTTCCAGCTCCGGTGAGTAGATGCATGCTCCATGACCTTTGACTTCTGTGCTTCCTGTACTGACCTTCTGTGCTTGATTTTGCGCCCTTTTATAATTGTCACTTACCCTGCCGAAGTCCAGTCATCCGTTTTACTTCCTGGATATTGTGCTGTCATCGTGATATCATGTTACGCATATAGATAAGAAGAGGACATTTACGGGTTATAAGTAACTGTGTCCAACACAAGGTCTCCTGATGAATACTCCCTCTAAAGGAATATTGATCCTCTATAGAGTCAACGTGAAGGTTGTTGGACTTTCTGTGCCTTGCTCTGTTTACCAACTAGCCTCTGCACATTTCACAATGGAAAGTCCATCATGCTACACACGCTTAACATTTTGTACTTTCATTTCCATCACAGCTACATGTAGTGTAACGGCTGTTGCTATCTGTTTTACGTCGAGATCGTTTTGAGAATACACTATGCTATTTATCTTATTGCGAAGAATAATCGTCATCCTCTTTTGCAATGCCATTTCTACAAAAATGGAGAATGGAAATATTATTGATCAATTCCAGCTGTTTTGCTCCTAAACAGCAAGCTAGCTTATAAGTGTTCAACAGCGATGCATTGACTTGTTGTTCTCTGTCACAGGTACAAAGAAATTGCTGCATGTTTAGAGAATGCTATTGCTGATGGGTTAGAGGCAGCACCAGGTTAGTAGCCATACTCTACTATAATGTATGAATGGATAAGTTATATTTCATTCATCATTACCACAAAAGGCACTATTACCTGCTGGCTTGTATAGATAATTTCATTCCTCCCTACACACTCACCCCCTCCTTACACACTCTTCCTCAGCGGGCAGCTGCTACCACCTGCTGGTGTCCCAGGTGCTGTGGAACAGCTTGGTCAGGTGCTGGGTGGAAAAGGTCTACCTAACCCCGCTGGCTCACCGCTTCTGGAAGCTCACCCTGCAGCTCATCTCACGCTACTCCAAGTTCCTCACTGAGGTACAGCCTCCAACATGGCAACCCAACCTTCCTCCAACATGGCAACCCAACCTTTTGCCAACCCAACCTTTACACTACAATATTAATGCTAGTGTACGTAGTGTCTATGGATCCAGTGATACCTTTATTAATCTAGTGTTCAACGTAGCCTGTAGCATATGTCAGTACTCCAGTATTTTAAAGCAGCAGGAATGAAAATGTAAATACTATGAAAGGAAACGCTGCTCCTATTAAGTTGTCATGATTGGTGTTTCTGTACCCTGTCTCCTAGATGCTGACTAAATCTCCCTCCATGGAGGTCAGTAAAGACGCTGTGAGGCCCCTCCCCAGCTCCGCCTCCTCCACATCCAGTCGCACCTCTCAGGATGATGGTGGCAGTGAGAGCGGAAGCCCATCAACCCTATCTACCAAACAGCTGGTTTTTATAGCCTCAGATGTGGACAAACTACAGGACCAGGTAGTGATATGGACCAATCATGGCCAAGATTCTGCCAAACAAGCCAATGCAGTTTTGTACTGTATTTACCTTCCAAGAAGACAGAGTTTATAAAAATGTCTTAATAGATGTGGTTTTGGGGTACGCAACATTAGATAGATATGCTATTGTTATAACCTTTACCATTAGAAGTTTGCCTTTCTCGCAGATTCCGGAACTTTCTAAGATGATTAAGCAGAAACTGGAGGTCATTGGGTACAAAAACATTGTAATTGTTGGAGGTATGTCATCATCATGCTTGAAAGATGCACAAACTGATACGTTCCAGACAGTGTTCAAGCATGATACTTATTCCATTAGCTGTTACTGTACTCTTACTGCAAGTCAGTTGATATAGTGCCTTTTGATTGCCTTTTGAGAAGTGTCCTTCCATGCCTTGTGTTTTCTCCCCAGAGGCCCTAGAAGACTCCAAATCCTCCCTGTCTGGCTGCATTCCCACCCTGAACAGCAAGATGACTCAGCATTTAACTGAGAGGTGCTTTCGCTTCCTGAAGAGTGCCTCTGAGGTTCCCCGACTGTACCGCAGGACCAACAAAGTGAGAAGTTCCCATTAGGCTTCAACATTTCTGAGATGATTAGAGAACATCTGCTGTATAGTGCCAAAATATTGAAACCATACTCGCAACAGTCACAAGCTTGAAAACATGTGCCTGTTCTTTATCTTTTGTATAGGAAGTTCCCTTCAGAGCCTCTGCCTACATGGACAACGCCCTGCGGCCGCTGCACCAGCTCCTGAGCGACTCCAAAGACATGGTGAAGCCCTCCATCGCCCAGGACTGGCTACGGGTCGCACTCAATGACTGCACTCACAGGTAGGGGGACTTCATGAATGGGAAGAGGAGATCCTGTGAAAATTATTTTAGTCCACAATTTGAATGCATGCCATAGTTTTTAGTCCTGGTATCGTGTTATAATTATATTTTATACAATTAGGTTGACTCTTCTGCTTACTATCTCCAGGGCCAATTCAATGAGTCAATGTTTTGTTCTAAGAATGGCACCACACAAGGATAAAAACTAACAATTGAATTGAATTAAATGGCAGTCAACCTCACTAACTTATGTAGCTTTTTGTTTTGCTCCACCAAGCACAAAAGACTGTCATTTTCCATCTTGTCATTGGGCAGATATTTTGAAACCATATCTGACGTTTTGAGTTCCGTAAAAAAAATGGAGGAAAGTTTAAAGAGACTGAAGCAAGCGAGGAAAACAGCAACCACTAACACGATAGGTACCAGCGGAGGCCCAACGGACGACAGCAAGATCCGCCTGCAGCTGGCCTTGGATGTGGAGTACCTGGGAGAGCAGGTAGAGTTCCCTGTTGGAGAATGCCAACCTTATCCTGTAGTTGTCTTTTGACTATGTTATAGAAAGACAATATGTTTAACACAAACAGTGGGAAGGAAGTAAGGCAGGTCAGGAAAATCCCCAGAATGATTGTTGTGATGGTAAGCCTCTAATACCATATTGATGTTTGTTTCCCATGACAGATTCAGAAGATGGGTCTGCAGCCTGCCGACATCACCATGTTCTCAACACTAAATGACTTGGTCCAAGGAGCACAGGAGGTGGCTCCATTAGAGCAGGCTGTACCATAATCCTGCACTGATATGAATGTATCTGTATGTTCGTAGTTAGGAGGAAGAAAGCACATTGAGGGAATGGGTCTTATTTGTTTTGAACACTAATCATATGGGACATGGTATTGAAATCAGGAGAATTTCAAAATTCAATTTTCAATAGTAATGAAATATTTCCTACTGGCCCCTTGACTGTTCATATCAGTGAATGTCTAATGTAATGAGGTCAAAGGGGGTTAACCCTAATCCTCTATGCCTGCCTGAGAATTCACTGTATGTTCAATAATGCAACTTATGTCATCATACAAAAAGTAGACCAGCGCAGCTTTCTGGTCTTTACTTTTTTGGTGAAGGATAAAGAGATTGTACATTGTAAACAAAGTTGGTGAAGGATGAAATTGATATTGTACGTTTTAAATAAAGTGAATCAAAGTTGTAATAACCTTGGTAATAAAAGCTTTGGATTTTTGTATGTTTTTGTGTAAATGTAATTCAAGTTACAAAAAGGCACATCTTAAAGTTCAGTGAAATTCAGTTAATTTTCGAGACAGTGATCAGCTTTCATTATTTATGGTCTAGTTTTTGGAAGAGGTCGGTCATTAACCCCATGTTATCTAAAGTTCTCAGGAGAAATTGAGTCACCAGCTATTCACTTTTTTTCAAGGATTTTTAAAGACAAATGGGCATTTCAACAATATTGAGAAACAATGTTTTATTCATGCAATCACAAATCACAACAAAACAAATAAACTCTTAGCATAATAGAAATATACAAATTCAGACCTTTCACTAATCCTATCAACCATAGCAAATATTAAGTACACTGCTGTAATTCTACAATATACATTAGATGCAAAGATCTGCACAATGTGCTCTACGTGAATACATCTCTTAATTCAGTGTAATACTGTGTTTTTTCACAAACATGATACATGATGTATACATATGTTCTTAACTCTAGGAATAAATGATCATACCAGGGAACATAAAATATTGCATTGATCTGTCAGTACAAACCTGCAAGTGTGCTCATCCAGAAGGCTTTGATGTGCATTCTTCTGCAGTTGGTCACAGATTTATGTTGATGTAGAAAGCCCTAAAGAGTAGGGTTTCTTATTTTTCCTAGCATGAGAATGGCATTGGAGTTTCCCTCTACAATAGCAAAGAAGAAGGGCCTGTTGACAGTGAATTTGAGGGGAACTCCTCCATCTTGGGTCTTCTCTTGATTCTCAGCACCACTTTCAGACATCTCAAACATGACTTTGTTGAACACCTGGAAGAGATGCACTACTACAATGAGCTCCAAGTCACCATTGGATTCAAACAAATGATTGCAAAAGACCATAAGAGGACTAGAGTGCCAACAGTTTTTTACCCCCATTCTCTCTCTTTTGTCTATTTGCATTCACCACACATACGTAGTAGGCTACGGTTTGTAAAGGTACTGTTTAGTTTAGTATCTATCTGCTCCATATCACAGGTTTATGTAAACATATTTCACTCATAGGGTTAACAGATTTTTTGTTCCACTAAGGGGAAAATCTAGATCTTACCTTATCAACACTGAATGGCTTCTTACTGCTGAGTCTCTCAAACTCAGCATCTGAACCCAGCAGACTTTTCTCAATCTCAGCTGCCATGTCAAAGAGCAACGACCTTAGGTCAGTCAAGGCTGTCATGGAGAACTTGGGCAGAGACAGTTCCAGGAACCTACAGGGAAAACAACAGACCAGTTTGCACAGGGCTTATTTCTGTCCCTATTCCTGATAACTGCTAGACAGGGTTGGGGAGGTTACTTTCTAAATGTAATCCGTTAGTTACTACTTACCTGTCCAAAATTGTAATCAGTAACGTAACTTTTGGATTACCCAAACTCAGTAACGTAATGTGATTATATTCCGTTACTTTTAGATTACTTTCCCCTTAAGAGGCATTAGAAGAAGACTAAAATGTATGTTACCTATTGAACAACATCTGTTGCAGGATAAATCAATGTTAAAGTTTACATAGCTGGCCATATATGGATGTTACATTTTACTTTATGGGATGGTTATGTAGGCTTCTTCTAAACCATCGCTTTCTAATACATATAATAATATGATTAAATTATATATTTACATTAATATATATAATTTTTAGGTCCGAAAATGGATGTAGCAACTACAGATTGCCCCTTTAAGTCAATCAAAAGTGTGCGAGTTTGAGCATGTGTCCATTAGGCCTATGGATTTTTTTATCAGCATCAATTAGATTGAGTAATAAAAGCCCCACTTTTATTCCAAAGGCTGGGATCCACACTATGCAGCTGTTGCAGGAGCGCATTTTTCATTGGCTGTCCACTGGTTTCAAAAACAATGATTGATTGGCAGCTTAAGCTTCTTGAATTCAATCATTATTGGGTTCAAATACACATTTAGATTTGTGAACAGCCATCCACAACAACCACAATCCGTAAGGCGCAAATAGCTAAATGAGAGAGCAGCAGTGTGATTCATATCAATGCGCTATGTAGATATCAATAATACGTGTATCACCTTAGACTACACTGCTGTCATCCTTTCCTCAAGCGTTTATTGAAGTTGGATAATCTTTGGATGCCGACAGCAGTTTCACCATTGGAAGACATAGCTTGGACTGTAGCCTACAAAATACTATTCCTGCTCTTTTTCCGCAATCCATCAAACATATTTGGTGTGTCATCATTTTTTTCATTTAACTAGGTAAGTCAGGAAGGAACAAATTCTTATTTACATTGACAGCCCCTGGAGCAAATTAGGGTTAAGTGCCTTGCTCAAGGACACATCGGCAGGTTTTCACCTTCTACGCTAGGGATTCGATCCAGCAACCTTTCGGTTACAGGCCCAACGCTCTGACCACTAGGCTACCTCGCTCAGGTGGAATAAACTTCAATTTGCGCCTTTTTTCAATGCTGATTTGAATGTCATTGAGAAAACAGAGATTTTTTTTTTTCGCAAACATCCTTTCTGAATTTAAAACTAATCCTCAAAGTAATCATCTAGTTTTTCAAAAGTATCTTTAATCTGATTACAATATTTCTGCTGGTATCTAGCGGATTAAAGTTACAGTTTTTTGTAATCCCTTACATGTAACAGATCCGTTACTCCCCAACCCTGCTGCTACAGTACTTGTTCCATTATAGCTGGAATCCTTAGTTGCTACATCCCTTTTGGACTTATAAATTAATGATATATACCCATTGATTCTTGAAGAATATAACTTGCCTCATGAGTTTAGTTCAACTGTCATACCCCATCAGAACCCGAAATATGAACTTGTTTTACTCCATTGTTTGCAAACAATGTAATTGTAAACAAACTGTATGGCCTCAAAACATGGTTAAAATTGCCATGTTGATATAATGGATGGTCAGTCATTGCATCCATAGCTCTGTCTTTGAATTTGAGAGTGGTTACATTTCTCCAGGCCCATCCCTCTGCTTTTTACCAAAACATAAAGGATTCTAGCTTTAAGATAGCTTACTTTTGATTTATTGATTGATTGTTTATCTTTCCACAAATCTTTGTTGAACAAAGTGTGAAGTGGTGTCAGTTGTCAAAAAATAAATGTTCTCCTCGGGACAGTAATTGAGCTCCAATATTGCAGTAATAGTGATCCATGTTTAATGCAGCACATAATACAGCACTTGTAGGCGTCATCATAGGTAACATAAATCTGTCAGAAACATTGCAAGATGTAGCTCAGATATTTTCTGACTTACCCCTCCTTCAGATGCCTGTGCCAGCCAGAGATGATGTCAGACTGTAGTCGAGACTCCATGTCATGCAGGCTGCTTCCCTCGTGAGGCAGCACCAGCAGCATGTAGGCCCGTTTGCTCAGAGCCAGTTTCACCACTGTGCACTTCCTGTCCTTATCATTCAGGTACTTGTAGGTGCCTGTGTGGGTCATGAGAGGGACCATGACAGTTGTTGTCGCATCAACCTTGAACTCCTGCATGGTAGTTTTCTCTGGCTGGAATGCCTTCCTCCAGTTGCCTGAAAAAAAGGAAAAATAGCTTTTATTGCTTATGATGTGGATTTTGTAGTATTGTTTTTGTATACTGCTGCAGTATTTCAACACTACTATTGTACTGTATATGTTTTCTGGCTTGTGTGAAAACTATGAATGTTCACCTTTGAAATGGACAGAGCTGACAAACAGTAGGTCTATGTTTGCGCTAAGGTCCTTGAACAGGCTTGTGATTTTCCTGTCTGAAGTCTTCTGGATGAAGGTGTTGACCTGGGTCTCAGCCTCCTGGGGTTGGGAGAAGTCCACTGCTCTGATGTACGAGGCATCAGAGAAGTCCTGGGTGCCTTGGACAAAGTCCTTCGAGAGGTCAGCGCCCTTGCGAGCAAAGGCCCACACACGGGTGTTGATCTCATCCTTGGGCCCATCCACCAGGGAATTGATGTCCTGCAGAGTGCGGAGAACATTGTGGCCATCCACTAAGGAGACACAGTCGTCTCTGTCCGTGTCCCGGTTCAGGCCCAGCAGCTGCTGGTAAGGGATGGCTGTTTTCTTGGAGGCCCCCAGATACAAGGTGACCAGAGAGCCATAAGAGTTCATGGGCGAGAGCAAGGTGTTGGAGTCCTTTTGCTTGCTGCTCAGAGTCTGGTACATCCGGAGGCCCAGAGAGTTGAGCAGCTCTGCCAGTACAGCAGTGCGCTGAGTGACGTTCTGTTTCAGTCTATCAGTGCCTGAAAGGTCTCGAGTGTCAGGAGCCACACTGTCATTGTTAATGGGGGTCAAAGGGACAGTCTCCAGGGGTTTGGTCACTTCGGTTTTGATGGTCTCACAGCTGACGTTCTCAGAGGCAAAGAGGTTAAACGGGTGGACGTATACACGGTTCGCCAGACCTACCGAGAGGCAAGAGAGCAGGAGGAGAGGGCAAAATATATGACGCATGTTCCGTTTTTTTGGATCAGAAATGCCCTTTGAGTAATTCTGCGAAGAGATAGAAAAGGAACACGTCATAAGCCATCAAAAACATGTTTAGAATTACAGGAAATTAGCTTTAAAACTGCAACATTTTCTCTTAGCCTCATGGCAAAATGTGGGCTTGCTTGGACCTTACGGGGGAGGGACCTCGAAACTGGCTGAGGTCTGTCTGTCAGTGATTGATTTATTTTGACCTTTTCCTTTCGCATAGTGAATGGGAGCCTGGCTCGCCATCAGCTGCAGAGGTCAGTGTGTTAGAGGTTAGGCCATAGCAAGTACATAGGGAACTGACCACAAAGAAAACGGCTATCCAAACATACGTCCAACCCTAAATTCTGATTGTAAAGAGCTGCTAAGGAGACCTAAGTAATATCTTGGCTTAGACAACTCTTACATCCCAGTAAGCAAAATTAAGTTGAAAAGACGTCTAAACTACATTTATTTTAGGTTCTGAATGAAAGGTGAAAATACATACAGTATTTTCCGTGCGTTGAAAATACGTATTTTCCAGACATTGAAAGGACATATTTTCTGGACGTTGAAAATACATATTTTCCTGGCGTTGAAATCAGGTTCAATTTCAGTTCTAGAGTTCAACTACACATACATTCTCAATAAGTAGGCATTATATCACTATAATATTTTTGCTCTCCATGTAACATAGGAAAGAGCAGCCAACTGAAGATAAGCTCCCATCTGTCACATGCATTTACGTTAGATTTTCTAAAACTTTTAAAACTGGCAGCGATGATGTTCAACATAGTCCAACCTACAGAGTAAACCAACAGGCCACTTCAACTACAATAAAATTCTCAGTAATGGTTACAGAAATATATTTTTTCTTTCTATGTTGTTGTTTATATACCTTAGTTTAATGCAACCGGCCGTGATTGGGTGTCCCGTAGGGCGGCGCACAATTGGCCCAACATCATCCGGGTTTGGCCGGTGTAGGCCGTCATTGTAAATAAGAATTTGTTCTTAACTGACTTGACTAGTTAAATAAAGGTTAAATGTAAATAAATATTTGGGCCAAACATAGATGTCTATTATCTGTAAGATTTGGTCCGGTCCAGACGTGAACAAATCTGAACCAAACATAGACGTCTATGTTTGGGTCAAAATAAGGCCGGTACGGACTGGACCAAACAAAAGACGTCGGCGTCGGTCCATGCGGAATAGGCCTACTTATCCATAAATACCACATTTTTCAAATGATCACTCCACTCCATATTGTTACTTAAACATAGCCAATGAAATGTACTTTATTCTTTGTATTGGATGACTACCAAATTATGAGAGTTCTGGAAGTACAGAACAAACACAAGAGCCTCCTCTTTCTGGGAATACATGGCCTGGATTAATGATTAGGTGTACAGCAAGCAAAGATATGGGGTACTTAAAAAAAAACTCTGAAATTATTTTTTTGTACACTATGTTTGAATGCTTCCCTTCTTCCCTTTTATAAAACAAGGTACACAATACGTTTCTAACAAATACAGTATTATTTAGTAAAACCCAGTTTTGCTAGAGTAAATATCCTTATTTTAGTTTAAAACTTGAAGACATTCCCTATCTTGATAAACAGAGGTCAATATTTTTTACAAAGATTTTTAAGACAAAACGATATTCCCTCTCTCATATCTCCTTAACCCCAATTTTATGGCACAATATAAACTCAAATACTGTACAAGTACATTGAAAATTATTTGAGAAAGCTTACCTTACCTTGTGATGGCTTGCAAATGCTGTAGCCTAACTGAGGTCAGCAGTGGACTTACTGTCTGTTTTAAAAAACAAGTTTCTCTGACCCCCTGAGTTACTCATTAACCAGACCATTGAGTCAGTGAGTATTCTGTGATGTTCCAGAGTGGCTTTTGTACTTGCTGATAAATAAATGGGTCAGAGCAGAAGACCACCCTGTTGTCCTTGTGCCCAAAGTATCTACTCAAAACATGATGCAAGCAGGGGTTTGGGGGATTGTGTCAGACAGGTTTTCAATCTTGTGGGTTGGAGTCACAATGTGTGTAAGAAAAAAATGCAGTGTGTTAGTGTATGTTTGTGGGAGGGAGAGTGAGTGTTATTGATAAATTGCACAAGTTCTTGGTTCATTGCAGCAAACCTTTATAGGAAAAGGTCAACATTATGGTTTGGCTGCACCCTCTGAACATTGTTCTTACATCACAAAATATGATAACACTTTGTTGTCAGGGCCCTAAGGTTTATTTAATTCATAGATATAATAAATGCTAATGTCAGCTTATGTCAACCACTACATGTTATGCATTACTTGTTAAAGAAATTGTAACATACACTTAGTATACCAAACATTAGGAACACTTTTGCCCTCAGAACAGCCTCAATTCATCGGGCATGGATTCTACAAGGTGTCGAAAGCGTTCCACAGGGATGCTGGCCCATGTTGACTCCAATGCTAGCCACAGTTGTGTCAAGTTGGCGGGATGTATTTTGGGTGTTGGACCATTCTTGATACACACAGGAAACTGTTGAGCGTGAAAAACCCAGCAGCCCGTTCAAAGGCACTTAAATGTTTTGTCTTGCCCATTCAACCTCTGAATAGCACACATAAACAATCCATATCTCAATTGTTTCAAGGTTTAAAAATCATTGGGAGTCCCATAGGGTGGCGCACAATTTGTTCTTAACTGACTTGCCGAGTTAAATAAAGGTTATATAAAAAAATATTTTATAAATCCCCTAAACTGATTGAAGTGGATTTAACAAGTGACATCCATAAGGGATCGTAGCTTTCACCTGGATTCACCTAGTCAATCTATGTCATGGAAAGAGCAGCTCTTAATGTTTTGTATACTCAGTCCCTTTTTGCTGAAACAATACTGCCACCAAATGAATTGTTTTGGTAACTTCACATCAATTCCACATCTATCCACGTCGGTTCAACGTAATTTAATTGAAATTACGCGGAAACAATGTTGATTCAACCAGTGTGTGCCCAGTGGGATGTTCCTTATTGATAAAATTATTGTAATATGAAGTTAATATGGGTTATGGTGGATTATGTTAACTATGTTAATAGCCTGTATCTTTGTAGTGACTGGGTGTATATACCATCCAAAGTGTAATTAATAACTTCACCATGCACCATGCTCAAATATACACTGGAGTTTCTGAGTTGCCTAGTTACAGTTTTGATTTAAATCGGCTTGAAAATCTATGGCTGTCTAGAAATGATCAACAACCAACTTGATAGAGCTTGAAGAATTAAAATATATACTGTATACATATATTTGCACAATCCAGATGTGCAAAGCTGCCAAAGGTGATTCCAACATGTATTGACTCAGGGGTGTGAATACTTATGTAAATGCGATATTCCTGTATTTCATTTTCAATACATTTGTAAAGATATCTGTCATTTTGTCATTATGGTGTATTGTGTGTAGATGGGTGAGAAAATGTACTTTTTTAATCCATCATCAATTCAGGCTGTAACACAACAAAATATGGAATACAGTGTCTTCGGAAAGTATTCAGACTCCTTGACTTTTTCCACGTTTTGTTAGGTTACAGCCTTATTTTAAAATGTATTAAATAGTTTTTCCCCCTCATCAATCTACACACAATACCCCACAATAACAAAGCAAAAACAGGTTTTTAGAAATGTTTGCAAATTTATAAAAAATTAATCCTTTACTCAGTACTTTGTTAAAGCATCTTTGCAGATCCTCTCAAGCTCTGTCAGGTTGGATGGGGAGCGTCGCTACACAGCTATTTTCAGGTCTCTCTGGAGATGTTAGATCGGGTTCAAGTCTGGGCTCTGGCTGGGCCACTCAAGGACATTCAGAGACTTGTCCTGAAGCCATTCCTGTGTTGTCTTGGCTGTGTGCTTAGGGTCGTTGTCCTGTTGGAAGGTGAACCTTTGCCCCAGTCTGAGGACCTGAGTGCTCTGGAGCAGGTTTTCATCAAGGAGATCTCTGTACTTTGCTCTGTTCATCTTTGCCTCGATCCTGACTAGTGTCCCAGTCCCTGCCGCTAAAAAACATCCCCACAGCACGATGCTGCCACCACCATGCTTCACCGTAGGGATGGTGCCAGGTTTCCTCCAGACGTGACACTTGTCATTCAGGCCAAAGAGTTCAATCTTGGTTTCATCAGACCAGAGAATCTTGTTTCTTATGGTCTGAGAGTCTTTAGTTGCCTTTTGGCAAACTCCAAGCGGGCTGTCATGTGCCTTTTACTGAGGAATGGCTTCCGTCTGGGCACTGTACCATAAAGGCATGATTGGTGGAGTGCTGCAGAGATGGTTGTCCTTCTGGAAGGTTCTCCCATCTCCACAGAGGATCTCTAGAGCTCTATCAGTGACCATCGTGTTCTTGGTCACCTCCCTGACCAAGGCACCTCTCCCCCGATTGCGCATTTGGCCGGGCGGCCAGTTCTAGAATGAGTCTTGGTGGTTCCAAACTTCTTCCATTTAACAATGATGGAGGCCACTGTGTTCTTTGGGACCTTCAATGCTGCAGACATTTTTTGGTACCCTTCCCCAGATCTGTGCCTCAACATAATCCTGTCTCGGAGCTCTACGGACCATTCCTTATCCTCATGGCATATAGACAGGTGTGTGCCCTTCCAAATCATGTCCAATCAATTGAATTTACCACAGGTGGACTCCAATCAAGTTGTAGAAAAATCTCAAGAATGATCAATGGAAACAGGCTGCACCTGACCTCAATTTGGAGTCTCATAGCAAAGGTTCTGAATACTTCTGTTTAAAAAAAAAAAAATTATTGGCAGACATTTCTACAAACTGTTTTCCCTTTGTCATTATGGGGTATTATGTGTAGATTGATGAGGATTTTATTGTATTTAATACATTTTAGATAAGGCTGTAACGTAACGAAATGTGGAAAAAGTAAAGGGGTCTGAATACTTTCTGAAGGCACTGTATGTGGTTCTTATAATGATCTTCTAAAAAGCCATAGCCGTCCCCTGTCATGTTCAGTACACCACAATACTGTATTTATCTCGATGTTCTATTGATCAGATGGCCAACGAAGACAGTTTCCCCGATTTGAAGACATTCTCTCCGATATGCAGAGTTCGTTCTCACAGTGACACTTCTGGTTTCAGGTCTAGAATATGGTTCAGACTGTGAGATGCATGTTCAGGTGAGTATTTCTTTCCAATGTTTGACTGCTAGGTTCTATGGGTATTATGACACGTCCACTGTGGGGCTCTATATCCCCTAATTTATACTGTTTCAAAGATTTTGCTGAGTATAAAGAAATCAGTCAATTTAAATACATTTATTAGGCCCTAATCTATAAATTTCACATGACTGGGCCTGGGAGCCAGGCCAACCCACTGGGGAGCCAGGCTCGGCCAATCAGAATGAGTTTTTCCCCACAAAAGCGCTTTATTACAGACAGAAATACTATTCCATTTCTGGGATCTATTATTTCAGCTCATGAAACATGGGACCAGCACTTTACATGTTGTATTTAATTTTGTTCAGTGTAGTTTTGCTTGCTGAAATTGAAATCATCTTTATTTATTGCAGTCAAAATGAAAAAGATAGTTTAATGAATGACACTGAAATGGGTTACAGGGTTGTACCACAGATGAAAGGGGAGTTAGTTAAATGTATATTTGGAAGAAATTGAATGGCATTTTATTATTTATATTTATTCCTACCACAGTTTTTGAATACATTAGGTTACATCTCTCCCTGATCAAATGAGGGTATGCAGTCATGTTGATTGTGTCACAAACTTAACTGTTCAACAAACCTACATTTTTGTTTTCTATCTAATATAGGCCTATTGTTGTTGCTGAGTAACAATCTATCATGAATGAATTATGATTTCCCTAATTGATGTAGTTGATGCCATGAACTGACAATGACAAAGACAACATCATGAGATCATGTTGCTATGAGAGAAGTTGCTGAGGCTCCTTCTCTAGAATGATCCTTACATTGAACTAATGTGCCCAATGCTGCAGTGATTTCCTGTTGTCATTTCTGCAAAGTGCACAGATCTTTAAAGAGCTGTAGTACCTCTAGTCTTTATGGAGCTGTGTTCCTCTGAGGTTAAAAAGGCTTTGGTGAGAATGGGCTGTTAATCGTCACAGTAAAAGCCATGTTCTTTACTCTACCAGAGTATTATGTTACTTTTCTATTATTTCTCTTTTGTTCTCTCTGCATTGTTGGGAAGCATTTCACTGTTAGTCAACTACACCAGTTGTTTAAGAACCATGTGACAAATACAATTTGATTTGATTTGAAATGGTTAGGGAAGACTGACTTTGTTTGTGAGATATTCCATATCGTTCAGAAGTGCAGTATGAACACCATGTCTGCTTTTATTTATTTATTTAACCCACACAGGTGTGACAATGTTTACATATTTCACAAGACCATTGATGTGGCCACAATGTTCTCATACAATATGTACGTACAATTTAAAGGCTTTTGCTAACAATTTACTGACATTAGTTACCAGCTTTACCATGCCTCGTCTATCAAATGTCACATGACGACATTATGTCTACTGACAGTTTACACCACTTCCTGTCATCAGTAAACTTAGGCCATTTGGCCTTTCAAAGTAGTCTAATTAAGTCTTGAGTTCATGCATGCTACAAAAGTGTTATCACAAAACACGTGCAAAGCATGTATGACGGCAATACATAACCCAACTTTTGTCAGAAAAATATTACAAGTTTAGGTAATATGAGCTACATAATTTTGTTTCAAGTTATTTTATCAACACGAGAAGGCAATATCACCCTCAATATCAATATCAATATCAACCACAAAAAATGATTTCCTGTTTCTGCAGTGTTATTTACCTGCTGTAGCAAACTGGCTCATGTTGTCTGGGAGATGTGGTAGATTCTTAAATAGCCACAAGAGGGGGAAAAGCTCCTTCTGTTTGAGCTCACTGCCTGTGTCTGTTGTATCTCAATATGTACTGTATATCAAGCACTAGAGGCTGCTGAGGGGAGGATGGCTTATAATAACGGCTAGAATGGAGTGGATGGAATGGTACCATTCCATTCACTCCATTCCAGGCATTAAACACCATTCCAGCCATTATTATGAGCCGTCCTCCCCTCAGCAGGCTCCACTGATCTCAAGCCAACATGTCGGCAGGCAGCCTAGCGGTTAAGAGCATTGGGACAGTAACCGAAAGGTCACTGGTTTGAATCCTCGAGTTGACTAAGTGAAAAATCTAAGGCACTTAATCCTAATTGCTCATGTAAATTGCTCTGGATAAGAGTGTCTGCCAAATTACTAAAATGTAAATATATCTGTATAATTTATTCAATAAGAATGATTAATCTAATGCTGTTGTGGTCTTCTTATAAACATAATAGTACAGGGCCACATATCACCGCAATACAGAGAATTATCTAAATAATATACAATGTAGGTATTGTTTGGCTTAATAAGAACTTGTCTTGAAAGCGTAATCATTGTGTCTCATTTTTGTATCTCTGACCGTTTCAACTAACGTTAGTTTTAACTTGAAATTAAACCATTTTCTGTCCAAATTAGAAATGTGTAATATCTGAAAATGTTGCTAGCTAGACTAACTTACACGTATACATCATGTATGATGGATGCGTCTCCCTGTCACAGATGCCATGGCTGCCCTTAGTTTGAAGATGTAATCCGGAGACAGGTGTTTTCTCAATCTCTTTAGCTATTATACTCAAATTCCAATGATTTAAAAACTTGATCCTCCAGAATGTGGAGAGCAACATCTCCACTACACAATACATTTGAAAAAAAGCTACGTTAGACAGGATTCTGAGTTCAGACTTTCAGAGAAGCTCTTAGATATATCTGCTTGAACATAGGATGATTTGTTTGTGATAATTGTAGGTTTGTGCCCCTTCAAGATCAGTGAGAGGTTGAATACTGTTCCTCCTTATACTCAATTAGTCATGTAATTACATAGTCAGGGAGGCAGGCAGTGTAGCACGCTGTGTACATTGTGCCCTTTCTGTACAATACCCCCAAAATATACATTAATTTTAAATTTACACCCAAAATGACTACGTATCAGACTTTCTGTGCCCTTTGCTACTGCCTGTGTTTATCACAATACAGCTTGTTATGTTTTGGTAGTACTCATGTTTTCAACATATCCAGCATTGCATTCAATCATAGCCAGGTCATTAATAATGTATGTCATATAAAAGATCCTCAGCCTACATTCTGTGTGAATATGTACTGTAGCAGGCTCATTGGTTTCTCAACAGGCCTAACAGGTAATATTGTATCAATGAACATCAAGACATGCTATGTTTGTGTGTTAATTACTACATGGTTACAGATGGAATAGTTAAGGAAAAAACAATTTTCTGGGAAAGTACAACCCTTCACAAGGACCTGTAGTCACTGCGGTCGGTGTTGGATTGAAATCGCAGAGTGGAGCAAAGGGAAGTGAGCTTATTTTTCTTAAAGTAATCAGTCCCTAACCTAGGAAGACTTGGAAAGTGCCAGAGAGGAACTGAAAGTGAAAGAGGGTAATCTAAGCAGTTAGCCCAAAAAATAGAATTAGAACATTATAAGCTATTTACAGTATCTCTATGTAGGCAGCTTTGTGGGTACAGATGGCTGCCTCTAACTATGATAATTTCAGAGGGATTCCGCAGAGTGAATCTGCACTTTATTAATTGTCTCTAGCTGGCTGAGACTATTTCAACACAGCAGAACACCATCCCATAATTCCTCCCCTGAAATGATCTTCCCTCAGCTCATGGATTGGAGGACCTGGCTGATGTCTAATTTGAGAGCAGATATTTATGTCTGGATCAAGTTGTCCCACTACATTCCTGTTTTATTGTCATTGTTTTCGAGTTATATCCTCATCTTGAGTTGTTACCGACACGCATAGAGGGAAGCTACTGGGATAAAGTAGTTCACCCAACTCATTGAAGTTCCAACTTCGATATCTCTTTGTGAAGTAGCTTACAGTTGTGCCAGAGAGTCACTGTTAGACAACGTATCTGAGTTCAATTGCCTAGTAAAATAAAGGTTAAATATTTTTTTTGTTTTTTAAAGAATTGTTTTGAAGGGCCTGTTCAGTCTGTTCAGTCCTCCGGCATAACGTTGAGGTAAATTTGTCTTCTTGAGCCTGTACCTCAGGCAGCGACATGAACAGACATCTATTCCTGGCTTTACCCCCCACTAACCTGCGGGGGAAGCAGGGAAAAGTCTTGAACATCTTCCTTGCTCATGTTTCCAAGCGTAAAGTGCTCTCTTTAATGTAAAATCGTGGCCCTGTGAGACGGCGATGTCATCTCACAGGGCCACAAAGTGTGCGTGGGTGTCATCATCAAAAACACAAAGGGTAGATTTGTAAGCGGGATCTTATGTTTGCATTACTGATTTCCATGATGTCCTGGTTATCTTTGAATGCCTTGTGTTTTTCAAACACTTATAAAAGGTTTATTTAGTTTTGCTGTCTTTATAGATATAGTTCTGAATGTCTGTATCTATGCTGCTGCCACATATCATACTTTGTTCCATGACCATGGTTTAAAAGTTCCAACATAGTAAAACTCAACCTTTAAAAGGTACAGTGTGACTTATAGTTATACAACAACCTGACTGTGCCACGTCAGTGGCTCACTGTGTTTATCATTCCTTCAAGAGCCTCAAATACAAAGTTGTTTCCGCTGTCACTGTCAAAAATATGTACAGTAAAGGGCTGCCATGCAATTTCCTCACACACGAGCTAACCCAATTGTCAAACAGTAACCCAGCTCAGTTAATGTCACACTTTAGGTCATTAATAACACCAACAGGACATGGAGGATATTGTCACCATGTTGTAACGATGTAACTTGTAATAATGCTGTTCACACAATGATTAAATACATTCAATACATTTTGTTGAAACACTGGCGGAAATTTAACATGGAATTTGAATCTAAATAATGACCTACAGTACCAGTCAAGAATTTGGACACACCTACTCATTCAAGGGTTTTTCTTTATGTTTACTATTTTCTACATTGTAGAATAATAGTGAAGACATCAAAACTATGAAATAACACATATGGAATCATGTAGTAACTAAAAAGGTGTTAAACAAATATAATGTTTGAGATTCTTCAAAGTAGCCACCTTTTGCCTTGATGACAGCTTTGCACACTCTTGGCATTCTCTCAACCAGCTTCATGAGGTAGTCACCTGGAATGCATTTCAATTAACAGGTGTTCCTTGTTAAAAGTTAATTTGTGGCATTTCTTTCCTTCTTAATGCGTTTTGAGCCAATCAGTTGTGTTATGACAAGGTAGGGGTGGTATACAGAAGACAGCCCTATTTGGTAAAAGTCTATATTATGGCAAGAACAGCTCAAATAAACAAAGAGGAACAACAGTCCATTATTACTTTAAGACATGAAGGTCAGTCAATCCGGAAAATGTCAAGAACTTTTAAAGTTTCTTCAAATGAAGTTGTAAAAATAATCAAGCGCTATGATGAAACTAGCTCTCATGAGGACCGCCACAGGAAATTAATACCCAGAGTTACCTCTGCTGCAGAGGATAAGTTCATTAGAGTTAACTGCACCTCAGATTGCAGATTGCAGACTGTGTGAATCAGGCCTTCATGGTCGAATTGCTGCAAAGAAAGCACTACTAAAGGACACCAATAATAAAAGAGACTTGCTTGGTCCAAGAAACACGGACAATGGACATTAGACCGGTGGAAATCTGTCGTTTGGTCTGATAAGTCCAAATTTGAGATTTTTGGTTCCAACCGCCGTGTCTTTGTGAAACGCAGAATAGGTGAACGGATGATCTCCGCATGTGTGGTTCCTACAGTGAAGCATGTTGTAGGAGGTGTGATGGTGTGGCGGGGCTTTGCTGGTGACACTGTCAGTGATTTTATTTAGAATTCAAGGCACACTTAACCAGCATGGCTACCACAGCATTCTGCAGCGATACACCATCCCATCTGGTTTGCGCTTAGTGGGACTATCATTTGTTTTTCAATAGGACAATGACCCAACACACCTCCAGGCTGTGCAAGGGCTATTTGACAAAGAAGGAGAGTGATGGAGTGCTGCATCAGATGACCTGGCTTCCACAATCACCCAACCTCAACCCAATTGAGATGGTTTGGGATGAGTTGGACCGCAGAGTGAAGGAAAAGCAGCCAACAAGTGCTCAGCATATGTGGGAACTCCTTCAAGATTGTTGGAAAAGCATTCCAGGTGAAGCTGGTTGAGAGAAAGCCAAGAGTGTGCAAAGCTGTCGTTAAGTCGAAGGGTGATTTGTTTAACACTTTTTTGGTTTCTATATGATTCCATATGTGTTATTTCACAGTTTTGGTGTCTTCACTATTATTATACAATGTATAGGAAAACCCTTGAATGAGTAGGTGTGTCCAATCTTTTGACTGGTACTGTATGTGAGCATTGAGAATATGCAGCTACCTTAATAATGTGGTTCAGTTGTAGCACCATCAGGGATGGGAGTGTTAGCGGGTTACAAGTTGGTACCTTGTTGGGGTTTATTTTCAGTGTGTATAATTTACACAATTTTCTAAATTAGGCATCAAGCCGGTCAGGGGCAATAAAGGGCATCATGCTGGTCAGGGGCAATAAAGGGCATCATACTGGTCAGGGGCAAAAAAGGGCATCAAGCTGGTCAGGGGCAATAAAGGGCCAAGGACTTGCCAGCTCTTTGAAGCCTTTGAGGCCTCTTCTCGTCTCAACCCCAATGGCTCTTCAGCTACTACCTTACCAGGTGCTGGTTCCTGTGAGACAAGACAAGTTGTGAGTGAAATACGTAAGTGTCAGTACTTGCAGTCATTATCTTGTCAATAGCCTAACAATAATTTAGGACACCAGAACTAAACTATTGCATAATCGTGTCAAATGCTCTATTAGGGTATGTGCATCTGTCCATGAGAGATTAATGTAACAATTAAGTTTATCATTACCTGCCCAGGCTTCCCATGCTTGCTCATTTCTACAGTGCAATGCCATTTACAGCCTTCTTTTAGACTCCTGGCTGAGTCAGAGATGAAAATACCCTCAAGTATGACTCATTCCTTTTAGAACAATGTCCAATTTCAGCACTGAGCTTCAAAATAGATGAAAAACATTTTTGTTTTCATTAGATTTTTCACACAGTGGAGAGTGGATCCCTCAAACACACTTGTTCACCAACTTCAACCATCAAGGATCCTCACATAACTTTCCCATTCTGCCACTAATGATCGTGATGGGTAGAGTCTGGGGTGCAGAGACCATCTAAAAATCTAGGTGAATAGCAGTAATGGAATTAGTCTGGCTTTAATGAAGGTTGCAGAGCTCCCTCCCTCCCTCCCTCTCCCACTCTCTCTCTTTCTCTCCCTCCCTCTCTCTTTCTCTCCGCTGCAGCTAAAACCCCCAGTGGACAGGGAGGTTCCAGACTGGCTCAATCAGGCCCTGCTAATGGATGTAATGGTTGTTGTGTCATCCCCGTGCTCCCAGGGCTGCTTCATGGTCAGGTCCACTGCAGAGAGGCAGCCAGCGAGGAACGCTGATGAATGTCAGAGAGACATCTCCCTGCACGGGAGGGGTTAGAGGGAGATAGGGAGGGAGATAAAGAGAGCGAGAGGTTGGAGGGAATGAGTGTCCAGGAAAAGAAAGGATCTGCTTACAAGGGCGATTGCTTTCTCCTCTTCTAGTCATGGAACATGCTCGTGAGTGCCCTTTACTCTGTCTGTGTGTGTGTGTCTATGTTACTGCGTACATTTGAGTGTGTCTGAAGGTGTGAGAGAGTTTCTTGTCTTTGTGATTGTTGTCAAAGTTACTGTGTGTGTGTGCATTGTTCAGTAGTTGATGGTAAGAGCTCTCTAAATGTTCTCTGTTGGCAAAATTACCCCTGGACTGTGCATGAAGAGGGTTGCCTAGAGCCAGTTGTGATTGCTAAGTACCCTACTGTGCAACTTATTGTAGAGTAACTTTATGAGTTTCCCTCTGTGGCATAGATCCTTTCCTGCAATGTGATTTTGTTAGATTACAGTTGTTTAAATTACTTAGTTTGTGCCTAAATTGTTTCAAAACCTGGTTTGTGTTGTAGTTATTTTATTTAACTAGGCAAGTCAGTTGAGAACAAATTCTTATTTACAATGACGGCCTACCGGTGAACAGTGGGTTAACTGCCTTGTTCAGGGGCAGAACGACAGATTTTTACCTTGCCGGCTCGGGGATCCGATCCAGCAACCTTTCAGTTACTGGCCCAACGCCCTAACACACAGCCGTATCACTTTGAGAGATTACATTTAATAGTATTACATTACGGTCAGTCTATATTTTGTTGATGTCATTTTATATGTTTAATTACGTTTGCCACACTCTGTGAATGTCATAACATTTAGCCGAGGCTATTAACTCATGCCATAACTCCTGTTCAAATACAACTTGTATTGGAGAAAGTGGACTGACAAGGCTGGCTAAGTACATACATAGATTGCCCACACATAAATATATCAACTGCCACTATGATAATACTACAGTAGTAAAAAACAATGATGTAATGTATACAAAGATACCTCATGACATTGTGTGTGTCTGTTATAGCTTTGTATATGTCTTTACACATGATTTCATATGGTCCAGGTCGATTCTTAACAGTAGATTGTGTTCTTCAATCTGTGTTTTACAACGCAAAACATAATTTGCATGCTGTATCACACGAGACAGGTTGTCCACATTTGCATAGCCTCAGACTACAGTGAATCAGCAGTGTCAAAGTGATGTAGAAAACCTGAATGCTTGAAAAGGCTAAAGTAATTTAAAGTAAATGATAGGATTTCTTTTTTCTCACAAAACTCAAAAACGGATTTCTCAACTTCCCTGTGGCATTACTAATGCTGCAAGTCTGTTTATTCTGTCACAATCAACCAAATAGATGCACTCAATGGTGGGAAATGTTGTAGTATTTCCGTTTGTTAATAATTGAATGCATTCTTACAAATGTTTGCTTATTTTGTCTAGTTTTATGTTGTACTTTCAATTGAACTTTTAATTGAAACGACAGGACTCACTGTGGCAGTGTAACGGTTCTTGGAAAAGGACCACAGTAACTGTAATAATGGTAAAAATCAATGACACTAAGCAGACGGTTTTGAGCCATGAAACGTCTGAACAAACACAATTGTATTCTAATTGAGGAAGATCATATCTCTCGTTTGCTACAGGTAGTGATGGGGATTTTTCAATAAAGACAAACAGTCCTACATTGTATGTTTTTTTGTGAATGAGCAATGGGTGTGTAGACCTCTGTCTCTGGCTGAGTCTGTTGTTGCTCTCCTCTCTCTCATAGTGAACATGTACGTGATCTTTAGCCCCGATTTCTCTGCACTGTGAAACATAATGCTCTCGATTCTCTCTGCAATGGGCTATTATTAAGCAGCCTAGATTTAAAAATAAGAGCCATCCAGACCAGGGAAAATAAGCTACTTACTGACAGGATGCCATGTATTGATTTGTATATCTACAACATTTAAGTGTAGGAAGTGAAGTGGTCCCGTAATGACAGATTCACGCCGTCCAAACAAAGTAACAAAGTAACTGTTATCAGTTTCAATAATAGTTTGCTTGTGGAGATCATGCTGTGTATAAAGTAGAACATTCTGATATGTCAATGTTCTCAATATAACATACAAAGGTTGAGGTTGCAGCATACTTTGAATTGTCCCACAACGGTGCAAATTGCACATGCAAAACATAGTTATAATGTCATAACCTTGAGGTCAACACATTGTGTTTGCACCTCTCTAGCTCATATTATGCCATTTTCATTATTGCCTTTTAACTGATGCTGGCTATGGATTGGCAATGCCGAAATGGTATAACTTAAGTAATTTCTTAAAAACCCCTATAACAGCCAATATTAGAGTATAAACAACTAGACAAACTCAACAACCATCCAATTGTTTCTCAGTGCGTGATAGCGAAACTAGGCCTTTGCTTTTTGGATCTAATAGCAATTACCTGTATGGGCAAACGGTCCTGTCTGCTCTTCTCAATCCTTCATGCAGAACAGGTCCTATAGTCTGGGACCTATCTCGATTTAGAGCACTGAATGTATCAAATTTTTATGACATTGTTAGAAATGTTCACTATGGTTTTGCTATCATTTTAGACAGATATAAAATATTGTTTACCAACACTTTGGAACTCGCTCCCTTCGGTACCACATTTGAGATTAATAAATAAATAATTGAAAGGAGGAAGAACTGAAAAGCACCACTTAAACAATAATTACCTTGAATTTTTGCTGAGATTGCTGCTTAATAATGTATGACTCTTTTCCCTCCACATGTCGATGAGCTGTGTGCACATTGAGCTGTTTGCTCAGACTTCCTGTTACAGTGCAGTTCTTTTTTTTATTTTTTATCCTTGACCATTAGTCAATGAGTGAGCTATACTGTAACAATACAAAGATCCATTACGCTATTTCACTTCCTACTACTGGGCCTTCTTCATAATGAATAACTAGGATAATACTGAGTAGCAATTGGTGCAAGTGATTAGGCCATACATAATTACTTGTCAAGTATTAAGACAATATACATGTTGTACTATTTATAACTTAGTATTTAGTGATTTGTAAAAGTAGGCTATGTGTTCCCAACATACTTATCAATTGGAATTGAATAAGTAGTGGGGCTAGCTGGGGAATAAGTGTATTAGCACTGATAGATTCATGGAGCTGTATTTGTGTTCTTGTGGAGAGGTTGATAAGTAAAGGATATGCTCTTGTCCAATCAGACATCAATTCCCTTCCATATGCACTTAGACTGCATATTGGTTATAGTCCTCCGGGATTTCCACCCTATGCCAACGCAGGCTTTCATCTCTAGAGCAATGTTTGGTAACACTTTACTTAAAGCTGACTAGTAATGCTTTAGTACAGCTGTGGGATCTTAATTTGACCAGTATCGTTGCAGCAAAATAATCCTGCAGCAACAGGATTTTAACGTTTAGTCCATAATGTTACTTAATCGGTGGTTAGGCTATTAGCTGGCCAAAATTAGGCTACATGAAAAGTATAAATATAACCGTGTGTTAGTGCGAGTTTTCAGTGAATCGATGTCATTCACAAAGCTCATCTGCATTTCCTGCGGTGTAGGAACATTCTCAGTAACTAGAGTATTCAAATTAAGATCCTACAACTATAATTTTTATGAACATATATGAGCCGTGATAGTGTTCAATATTATAAGGCTAATGTTATGTTTCTCCATGTACTGTGGGAAATTTTGGTAACACTTTTCTTAGGTCTGATTTTGATTTATGTTATGGTTTCTAGAATATCCTTGTATACAGAACATTGTTTATTAAACAGTAGATGGCAGTCTTGTACCTAAATCAAACAGTCTCTGCAAAGGCCAATGAATTTTTACAGCCTCATTTTCATTAGACTACTCTGTATATCAACTCACCATAGACAATATTGTGTACATACATTCTGGCCATTAATCATGATTCTATATATAGTAGTTTGCACATTTCACTTTATCTACACTCACAGTTTCCCTATATGTACAATGCCAATGCTCTTACTCAAGGAATAAGTTGTAGTCAGTGTGTGCGTCAGTGCTGGACTGTTTAGTACATCCATGTTTTGGTATGTGAAGGTATTTGATCACACATCATGCAGCCAGGGTGTCAGCTGAGCCCCTGCAGAGCACTCTATGAAAGAACTGCATCGCCCACGGGCTGTCAAAAGCTGGAGTTCACTTCAACCCATGGGTAGAGCCTCTTGCCTCGAAAGGAAATAGAGTCAGCCATCTTAAAGGGTGTGAGTGAGCTCAGGGCTGGAGATTGCATAGCCTATTAGCATTTAGTGCCAAAGTAACAGCATATGCTAATTGTACAGCGCTGGCTTTGCCAATTCCAAATGATTGTGCTGTAATATTAGGAGATACACTATTGAGGACGAGGATATGGATTATGGTGATAAGTTCACCATGTAGCTGCCTGTGAGACAATGATCAGAGAGGGTCTGGAGGCAGGAGAGTGCTGGTTTCCGTCAGCTCTGGGCAGGAATTGGAGAGCCTTCCTGAGAGGTCCCCACCCACTAGCAATACAGCTCACTCGGGGCTTTTTTCTTCTTCTCAGGAAACCATAGCCTACAGCTAAAGAGGAACTGTTTGGATGGCTGTTACAGTTGTGCAAAAAAAGAAAATGTATAATAAGGTCGTGCAGGTAGTAGCCAATCGTCTAGGCGTGATGTGCATTCCCGGTAATACACTCGTGTTCCCTGTGGACCGGCTCTTACATAAAGCATCCTCCATTCAGGATGCAAAGGCATAATTTCCCCCCTTAACTAGCTTTAATGGCAGGCTGTCTGAAAATATATGTACAGTTTCCACCACAATCTATGGATTTTCACACAATTTAGGATGATTTCCATTGGCCAAATACATTATTAAACAAACTTTCAAATACCTATTTTAAGATTTGTGCTGAGTTCATATTTATTTTAAACTAGTTAACTTAAAAACAAAAAAAACAATACCGTGATTATTGTGGTTTTAGAGATCATAATAAAACAATTATTGTCACATGCGCCGAATACAACAGGTGAAATGCTTACTTACGTAAGAAAAGATTAGCAAAAAAAAGGAAATAGTAACAGAATAAAATAACAATAACGAGACTACAGTATATACAAGGAGTACCGGTACCGAGTCAATGTGCAGGGGTACGAGGTAGTTGAGGTAATTGAGGTAATATGTACATGTAGGTAGGGATAAAAGTGACTTGGCAATGAGGAAAGATAATTTACAAAGTAGCAGCAGTGTATGTGAAGAGTGTGAAAGTGTGTGACTGGCATCAATATGCATGTGTGTGTGCATATGCATGTGTGTGTGTGTGTGTTTTGTGTATGTGAGTGTATGTCGTTTGTGAGTGTGTGTGTGTTTGTTTGTGTGTTGGAGTGTCAGTGTAGTATGTGTTAGTGTGAGGGTAGAGTCCAGTGAGTGAGCATAGAGATTCATTTCAAAAAAATATATAGATGAAAGGGAGTCGATGCAAATAGTCTGGGTAGCCATTTGATTAACTGTTTAGCAGTCTTACGGCTTAGTGGTAGAAGCTGTTCAGGAGCCTTTTGGTCCCAGATTTGGCACTCAGGTACCGCTTGCAGTGCGGTAGCAGAGAGAACATTTTTTAGGGCATTCCTCTGACACCACCTGGTATAGAGGTCCTGGATGGCAAGGAGCTCGGCCCCAGTGATATACTGAGCCATATGCACTACCCTCTGTAGCGCCTAACGGTCGGTTGCCAAGCAGTTGTCATAACAAGTGATGATGTAGCCAGTCAAGATGCTCTCAGTGGTGCAGCTGTAGAACTTTTTGAGGATCTGATGGCCCATGCCAAGTCTTTTTAGCCTCCTGAGGGGGAAGAGGCATTGTAGTCCCATATTCACGACTGTGTTGGTGTATTTGGAACATGATAGGTCTGTAGTAATGTGGACACAGAGGAATTTGTGCTTCTAGTTTCGACAGTGCAGTAATATCTAACAAGTAATATCTAACAATTACACAATATACACTACCATTCAAAAGTTGAAAATGTCAGTGAAGACACACAATCTGCGTATGCGTCCTGGTAATCCGCCTTTGTGAATGTTAACCTTAAAGGTCTTACTCACATCAGCTACAGAGAGCGTGATCACACAGTTGTCCGGAACGGCTGGTGCTCTTATGCATGGTTCAGTGTTGCTTGCCTCGAAGCCAGCATTGAAGGTATTTAGCTTGTCTGGTAGGCTCGCATCACTTTGACAGTTTGTGGCTCGGTGTGCCCTTTGTAATCCGTGGTAGTTTCCAAGCCCTGCCACATCTGTTGAACGTCAGAGCTGGTGTAGTAGGATCCAATCTTGGTCCTTTATTGACGCTTTGCCTGTTTGATGGTTCATCGGAGAGCACAGCGGGATTTCATATACAGTAAGTGTCCGGAGTAGTGGCCCGCTCCTTGAAAGCGGCAGCTCTAGCCTTTAGCTCAGTGCAGATGTTGCCTGTAATCCATGGCTTCTGGTTGGGATATGTACGTACAGTCACTTTGGGGACGACGAAGTAGATGCACTTCTTAATGAAGCCGGTGAATCTTGAGGTAAAATCTTGAGACGAATCGCGGAACATATTCCAGACTAGGGTTGGGTGGTATACCGTATTTTACTACAGTTGAAGTTGTAAATTTACATACGCCAAATACAATTAAACTCCGTTTTTCACAATTCCTAAAATTTAATCCTGGTAACAATTCCCTGTTTTAGGTCAGTTAGGATAACCACTTTATTTTAAGAATGTGAAATGTCAGAATAATAGTAGAGAGAATTATTTATTTCAGCATTCATTTCTTTCATCACATTCCCAGTGGGTCAGAAGTTTACATAAACTCAATTAGTATTTGGTAGCATTGCCTTTAAATTGTTTAACTTGAGCCTTCCACAAGCTTCCCACAATAAGTTGGGTGAATTTTGGCCCATTTCTCCTGACAGAACTGGTGTAACTGAGTCAGGTTTGTAGGCCTCCTTGCTCACACACGCTTTTTCAGTTCTGCCCACAAATGTTCTATAGGATTGAGGTCAGGGCTTTGTGATGGCCACTCCAATACCTTGACTTTGTTGTCCTTAATCCATTTTGCGTGTGCTTGGGGCCATTGTCCATTTGGAAGACCCATTTGCGACCAAGCTTTAACTTCCTGACTGATGTCTTGAGATGTTGCTTCAATATATCCACATAATTTTGCCATCTATTATGTGTAGTGCACCAGTCCCTCCTGAAGCAAAGCACCCCCACCACATGATGCTGCCGCACCTGTGCTTCACGGTTGGGATGGTGTTCTTCGGCTTGCAAGCCTTCCCCTTTTTCCTCCAAACATAACGATGGTCATTATGGCCAAACAGTTCTGTTTTTGTTTCATCAGACCAGAGGACATTTCTCCAAAACGTATGAGCTTTGTCTTTATGTGCATTTGCAAACCTAGGACATCTTCACAAGGCCCTTTGCTGTTGTTCTGTGATTGATTTGCACTTTTCGCACCAAACTACGTTCATCTCTAGGAGACAGAACGCGTCTCCTTCCTGAGCAGTATGATTGCTTCGTGGTCCCATGATGAACGTGGTGAATTCAAGCATTTGGAAATTGCTCGCAAGGATGAACTAGACTTGTGGATGTCTACAATTTTTCTTGACTGATTTCTTTTGATTTTCCCATGATGTCAAGAAAAGAGGCACTGGTTTGAAGGTGGGCCTTGAAATACATCCACAGGTACACCTCCAATTTACTCAAATTATGTCAATTAACCTATCAGAAGCTGCTTAAGCCATGACATCATTTTCTGGAATTTTCAGAGCTTTTTAAAGGCACAGTCAACTTAGTTTAGGTAAACTTCTGACCAACTGGAATTGTGATATAGTGAAATATAAGTGAAATAATCTGTCTGTAAAAAATTGTTGGAAGAATTACTTGTGTCATGCACAAAGTAGATGTCCTAACCGACTTGCCAAAACTATAGTTTGTTAACATGAAATCTGTGGAGTGGTTGAAAAATGTGTTTTATTGACTTCAACCTCAGTGTATGTAAACTTCCGACTTCAACTGTATACACCGGTATTGCTGCACGGACCAGTTTGGTTTTTTACATTATCTTCTATAACGATATTTGAATGTTTGGTTTGTTAAATGTGATACGCCTTATGTAACGCACATGCAACAATGTTGATGACTACGATGTTATTTCCACTTTGCTTCTTAATATAAATCCACAAGCGTTCTATAGTTACACTGTTAGTTTGTGTTTCTTACATCTGCAAACTGCTAGTCTTTCTTTTCTTAGCAAGTTGTGGCTAAGTTGTGTTAGCCGCTAACGCTAATCACTAGTTTGCTCGCTAATAAATGTACCGAGTCAGAGCAAATGTAACTAGCTATACAGCCTGATACCTGTGATAGCGTAGGCCTAAATCAGCATATATATTTTTTTAACTAGGCAAGTCAGTTAAGAACAAATTCTTATTTACGATGACGGCCTACCCCGGCCAAAGCTGGGCCAATTGTGCGCCGCCCTATTGGACATCCAATCACGGCCGGATGTGATACAGCCTGGATTTGAACCAGGGACTGTAGTGACGCCTCTTGCACTGAGATGCAGTGCCTCAGACTTGTTTGTACAACAACAGTATCTTCTAAATCAAAGCTGAATATGTGAAGCATGAATATGTTAGCTGCATGATGTAGCTAAGAGAAAACATTTAATGATTATAGAGTCGCCTAAGAAACACTGACCAACACGTTGGTTCCTACACTGTCACAATAACTCCTCCCTGACATTTTCATTCGTTGTCATGTCAAACGGCACTGTACTTAAAGTGGCCACTATTATCATCTAACTATAGAATTAGAATAATCATAAATTTCCATGATTCCAACAGTTCACCTAAGTGTTTTGATCAAATTGCAACTCCGACATTTGGTTCAAAATAAGGTCCAGATTGTTTTGCCCATATTGTGCAGCCCTGCGTGTCCGTGTGGAAATGATCTCAAATGAGTGCAGGAAATATGAAAATTATTTTAAAGTTTAAAGTTTAAATGAACTGTATAAAACAGAATGGAGAGAGACCTATTGAAATGATTTAGGATGTTTGTGTTGCTACCGTAGGGTTACACCCTACTCAAAGAACATTTAGAACGTGTATTATTCAAACATATAAAATACCATCAAATACCACCATACCTTCAAAAAAAATTAAAATGCCGTGATATTATATTTGGGCCATATCGCCAGTCCGTGCTAGCGAAACAGTATTGTTTCTTAAGATTGTTTGCTTGTTATGCAATCATCAAACTGCCATCAGTTTGAAGATCTGAACACTGGATTTGTATTATGGTGTCACTGTGTCGTTGAAAAACATCTATACTGTGTTGATTAAATGAAGTTATAGGCACCGAAGTGTTTGTAGGCTATTTGGGTGGTATATCAGAGATTGTGGATACATTGACGAGATGCTCGTGTCTCCGGCCTAACAACGGGAGTCGTTGTTCACAAAAGCGGAAGACAGGCAGGAGGAGCCGAGATCAGGTGGGGACATTCTAGCCAACGAGAGGGCAGATACGCGCGTGAACAATGGACACAACAAAATATATTTTAAAAGTTGCTGGAATACTAAGCGCGTCCACTTATATCAGTACACTTCAAGATCAAATAAACCTCACGTAGCAAATGTGCAATTACATTTTTGGATGACCAAATTCGACACTCATTGACCTCTATCAACAAATTCCTTACTTAGTGTTTTTATTTTCGTGGACAGATTTTGGGCGGAGTAAACCCTCTCGCTTCGCCTCTTCCTCTCTGGGTATAGATACTTCCTCCCCTCGACCTCTGACGGGTAGTAACCTAATCTGTATAAAGAAATGACAGGCATTCTTGAGTTAATCGGATGGAGGTTACACAGTGGTTTTTAGACCCAGTGAAGTTTTTTCCCCAAGAGTTTTAACCCAACAATTGCCCTGAAGTAGGTGAAATGAACTTTAGGATTTGGCGATGGCGACGATTTTGTGGTGAAAGTTCATCGGGGACCGCGTGATTGTTGCTTTGGCGGTCCATTGAAGACAGAATGGGACAGACGTCTGTCTCCACCTTGTCTCAAAATGCGAGTGGTGAGTCTGCTTTCCTCGTTCATGCGCATACCGAGATGTCTTATTGTTCATGAAGTCGATCATGTCTGACTATTTTAACTCGTCTTAATTTTCTAACTTCACCCTTTTGAAATGCAACTATTCAACAAGTTTGAGTTGGTTTGCCAGCAAATATTCTCTGATGTGATCGTGCATATGCATCTACATAACTGGAACTGATTCTGACTGCATAAAGGTGTTAGAATAATTGTCTTGCATTAGGCGATAGTAACATTTACTTTGACAAGAATCGGATACAATGTATCACTAACGGTTACGTTATGCTCATCAGTCATGGAAATAATGAGTCAACAATGACTCATCTTTGAAACCAGTTTTCAGTACCCAAACTAATTAACAATGCAAACGGGAAGACATGCAAAACTGATCATTTGAGCAGTAGTGAACTGTTATTGCATAATAAAGAATCCAATACCGAACTGTTCTGGCTCTCCTTTTGACCGTTTTGAGTACCATCAACTACCTATTTTATTTATATATATATATATCTTTATTTATTTTTATATATGTTTTATTTATTTATTTTATTTAACTAGGCAAGTCAGTTAAGAACAAATTCTTATTTACAATGACAGCCTACCTACAGGGTCAGTCCCTGGAGCAAATTAGGGTTAAGTGCCTTGCTCGAGGACACATCGACTGTTTAAAAAAAAAAAAAAAATTACAATGCATATCCATGTAGTAGCCTCTTTGTAAAACAAGCAGTTGCATTGGCTTTATAGTCCTGATACCGGACAAAGACTTAAGATATATTTTTTGTTATTCAAACTTTAAATATCAGCTACCATAGGCGGCGGTTCCTAAAGTACATAGAAATATTTTGTTACAAAATGATATACAGTGCATTCGGAAAGTATTCAGACCCCTTTACTTTTTCCACATTTTGTTACATTCTTATTCTAAAATGGATTAAATACATATTTACCTCCTCAATCTACACACAATACCCCACAATGACAAAGCAAAAACAGGTTGTTAGACATTTTTGCAAATGTATTAAAAATAAAAAACAGAAATACCTTATTTACAAAAGTATTCCGACCATGCTATGAGACTCGAAATTGAGCTCAGGTACATCCTGTTTCGATTGATCATCCTTGAGATGTTTCTACAACTTGATTGGAGTCCACCTGTGGTAAATTCAGTTGATTGGACATGATTTGGAAAGGCACACACCTGTCTATATATATTTTTTTATTTGTATTTTTATTTAACTAGGCAAGTCAGTTAAGAACAAATTCTTATTTACAATGGCGGCCTACACCGGCCAAACTCAGACGGCGCTGGGCCAATTGTGCGCCGCCCTATGGGACTATATAAGGTCCCATAGTTGACCGTGCATGTCAGAGCAAAAACCAAGCCATGAGGTTTTGTCCATAGAGCTCCGAGACAGGATTGTGACAAGGCACAGATCTGGGGAAGGACACCAAAACATTTCTGCAGCATTGAAGGTCCCCAAGAACCCAGTGGCCTCCATCATTCTTAAATGGAAGAAGTTTGGAGCCACCAAGACTCTTCCTAGTGCTGGCCGTCTGGTCAAACTGAGCAATCGGGGGACAAGGGCCTTGGTCAGGGAGGTGACCAAGAACCCGATGGTCACTCTGAAGGAGCTCCAGAGTTCCTCTGTGGAGATGGGAGAATCTTCCAGAAGGACAACCTTCTCTGCAGCACTCCACGGATCAGGCCTTTATGGTAGAGTGCCCAGACGGAAGCCACTCCTCAGTAAAAGGCACATGACAGCCCGCTTGGAGTTTGCCAAAAGGCACCTAAAGGACTCTCAGAGCATGAGAAACAAGATTCTCTGGTCTGATGAAACCAAGATTGAACTCTTTGGCCTGAATGCCAAGTTTCACGTCTGGAGGAAACCTGGCACCATCCCTACGGCGAAGCATGGTGGTGGCAGCATCATGCTGTGGGGATGTTTTTCAGCGGCAGGGATTGGGAGACTATCAGGATCGAAGGAAAGATGAACGGAGCAAAGTACAGAGAGATCCTTTATGAAAACCTGCTCCACAACACTCAGGACCTCAGACTGGGGCAAAGGTTCACCTTCCAACAGAATAATGACCCTAATCACACAGCCAAGACAACGCAGGAGTGGCTTCGGGACAAGTCTCTGAATGTTCTTGAATGGCCCAGCTAGAGCCCGGACCTGAACTTGATCGAACATCTCTGGAGAGACCTGAAAATTGCTGTGCAGCAAGTCTCCCCATCCAACCTGACAGAGCTTGAGAGGATCTGCAGAGAAGGATAGGAGATACTCCCCAAATACAGGTGTGCCAAGCTTGTAGCATGATACCCAAGAAGACGCGAGGCTGTAATCACTGCCAAGGTGCTTCAACAAAGTACTGAGTAAAGGGCCTGAATACTCATGTAAATGTGATATTTCAGTTTTTTAAAATTGTTATTAATTTGCAAAGATTTCAAAAAACAGTTTTGTCATTATGGGGTATTGTGTGTAGATTGATGAAGAACAAATTAATTTAATACATTTTAGAATAAGTCTAACGTAACAAAATGTGGAAATGGTGAAGGGGTCTGAATTCTTTCCGAATTCACTGTCATTACTCCTGTCTACATAAATTAAATATAAAAAATACTTAACCAGAGAGCATGACTTAGCCACAGAGGATCGTTACCTTCTTCTGTGGATTGTTTCAAATCACAGGTGAGTAGGCCTATGCCTAGTTGGGCAGACCGCAATTTGGGCAGCACTCCTAGACCTAGCTGATAATTATTGAGTTGCGCCTGTCAGTGAAAAGCATCTAAAATATGTGTGAAGATGATGTGTCATGAGTATAATTTGAAATGTTGAGACAAGAAGGGGAGGTTTGGGTGGCGAAGATATAGGCGCATTGCTCTCCAGAATGACCTCAGCCGTCTCCCGCCAATTCATGCACATTAATTGTTTCATTGTGTGTCCTTTGTTTATTTTGATCAATTTCTCATTACATACACTAATGTTCAAAAGTTTGGGGTCACTTAGAAATGTCCTTGTTTTTGAAAGAAAAGCAATTTTTTTGTCCATAAAATATCATCAAATTGATCAGAAATACAGTGTAGACATTATTAATGTTTTAAATGACTATTGTAGCTGGAAACGGTTGATTTTTAATGGAATATCTACATAGGTGTACAGATCCCATTATCAGCAACCATCACTCCTGTGTTCCAATGGCACGTTGTGTTAGCTAATCCAAGTTTATCATTTTAAAAGGCTAATTGATCATTTGAAAACCCTTTTACGTTAGCACAGCTGAACTTTGTGATGATTAAAGAAGCAATAAAACTGACCTTCTTTAGGCTAGTTGAGTATCTGGAGCATCAGCATTTGTGGGTTCGATTACAGGCTCCAAAGGGCCATAAACAAATAACTTTCTTCTGAAACTCGTCAGTCTATTCTTGTTCTGAGAAATGAAGGCTATTCCATGCGAGAAATTGGCAAGAAACTGAAGATCTCGTACAACGCTGTGTACTACTCCCTTCACAGAACAGCGCAAACTGGCTCTAACCAGAATAGAAAGAGGAGTGGGAGACCCCGGTGCACAACTGAGCAAGGGGACAAGTACATTAGTGTCTAGTTTGAGAAACAGACGCCTCACAAGTCCTCAACTGGCAGCTTCATTAAATAGTACCCGCAAAACACCAGTCTCAACGTCAACAGTGAAGAGGCGACTCCGGGATGCTGGCCTTCTAGGCAGAGTTGCAAAGAAAAAGCCATATCTCAGACTGGCCAATATCTTTTTTTTTATTAAGATAAGCAAACGAACACAGACACTGGACAGAGGAAGATTGGAAAAAAGTGTTATGGACAGACTAATCTAAGTTTGAGGTGTTCGGATCACAAAGGGGCGGCAGGTAGCCAAGTGGTTAGAGTGTTGGGCCCGGAACCGAAAGGTTGCTGGATTGAATCCCCGAGCTGACAAGGTCAAAAATCTATCGTTCTGCCTGAACAGTTAACCCATTGTAAATAGGCTGTCATTGTAAATAAGAATTTGTTCTTAACTGACTTGCCTAGTAAAATAAAGGTAAAAAGAAAAGAAGAACATTTGTGAGATACAGACCAAATGAAAAGATGCTGGAGGAGTGCTTGATGGTCTGGGGGTGCTTTGGTGGTGGTAAAGTGGGAGATTTGTACAGGGTAAAAGGGATCTTGAAGAAGGAAGGCTTTCACTCCATTTTGCAACGCCATGCCATACTCTGTGGATGGCGCTTAATTGGAGCCAATTTCCTCCTACAACAGGACAATGACCCAAAGCACAGCTCCAAACTATGCAAGAACTATTTAGGGAAGAAGCAATCAGCTGGTATTCTGTCTATAATGGAGTGGCCAGCACAGTCACCAGATCTCAACCCTATTGAGCTGTTGTGGGAGCAGCTTGACCGTATGGTACGTAAGAAGTGCCCATCAAGCCAATCCAACTTGTGGGAGGTGCTTCAGGAAGCATGGGGTGAAATCTCTTCAGATTACCTCAACAAATTGACAACTAGAATGCCAAAGGTCTGCAAGGCTGTAATTGCTGCAAATGGAGGATTCTTTGAAGAAAGCAAAGTTTGAAGGACAGAATTATTATTTCAATTAAGAATCCTTATTTATAACCTTGTCAACGTCTTGACTATATTTCCTATTCATTTTGCAACTAATTTACTGTTTGTTTTCACGGAAAACAAGGACATTTCTAAGTGACCCCAAACTTTTGAACGGTAGTGTATGTCACCAGTAGTACATTTACCGTTAATCTCCGTCATTTGGTTACATGAATTTCTTTTTAATGCATGGATTCATTACAGTCATTTACAGGTATCCTTCTCTAAGTGTAAACATTGTTTGCAGAGTTCACAACCTGCTACACTTAAGAGAAACAAGTTTTGGTTTATTTCATACCAGGATTGATGACTTTGTCAATTTGTTTTAGTTTGGAGCGCTCCATGTGAGCAATGAGCACGTGTCTGGTTGTTTCTCTGTCCTGTTAATGTTGATGGAGTGCGCACGCCTGATCACACATAAAGTAGGCTACCTGGCCTGCAGTCCACAAATGTAGGAAAGTGCCCATTTGGGGATGTCTGATTTCTGACCACCACTAATAATATACTGAGTTTCTGTCATTTTTGTAAACATGTGACAATGATTTTGAGAAACGAAATGCGAATATGAAAAGCATAACTGGCACGCAGCGCAGACCGGTTGAAATGGTAGGATACATTCTTAGCTTCCCCAGATGTGAAACTCACATAACGCAACGCATGATAAAGTTGGGTATCTTGGAAAATGCTGTTCGTATTTTCTTCTTCACCATGATCGGATCAGAAATTGACGAATAGTGCTACAAACTTGAAATCGCTAATTATCATGACAGTTTAGCCCACTAAGTAAAACTCCCGGACAGCAGTAGTGAGTAGCGGAATTTCATTCCATAGGCTGTTGTCCATTTTACGTTGATCTGTCCTGTTTTTAGAATATGGTGTGTTTAACGTGTTGGTGACGCGCCCGCAGCACTGCGTCTCCAACAGCACCATGGAGAGGCGTGCTGTGCATGGACAAGATACGTATTTTGCGCCCCTACCTTTGGCAAAGTGCACTGCTTATCACTGCTTGTCACTGCTTATTCTCTTTAACAAAATTGCTCTCTCCCTGTTCTTTTCCCTCCTATAAGCAATCATAGTCCATAATTTTCACTGTTCATAATACAACATTTCAGCTTTTTACATGTTTGTCGATTACACTAAATTTGAGAAAATTCTTGAATGTCAAATAGCATGGGATCTTAAAATTCCTTGATATTTAAGTGCATAAGCCCTCCCCAGTGACTGTATAAACTTTCCCCAGTGGCTTCAGCTGAGGAAACCTCCCCCAATTTCCCCAAGACAAAATATTTTTCTTGTTGCCCGTGGTACATAATGCAAGACAATGGGGAAAAACATCTGGTGAGCAAACAGCATGTCTGATCGAATTTAAAGGACACCGATGGATGTGAAGCATTTTAATGCTTTTTGATTTGGTGTGTAGTTTCATCATATTTCATTTGGTTACTCAAAGTTCTGTTTTAGGCACAAACGGTATTGGTGTTTTTGGTTATGACACTCCTTTCCAATGACGTTATCATAGAAATAGAATCTATGGACGTCATCCAGTCAGTGCACACAGCTTCAAATAAAACTCCAGGCTGCCAAAAAGTGTTTACTAAACAATATCATGACAGTAAGTGCCTCAATAATCACAAAGGAGCAGACATGCAATGTGCTTTGACCCTCCTACGCAGCATTGTGGAAGACCAGGTCGGAGCTGAGCACTTTGAACCATTTTGCTGCTGTGTTGATAATGCCCTTTCATTACTTTAGAAAAAAAAAATGATTTTTTTGCAAGGAGACTCATTTGTTTCAGAGTAAATGTTTTTCTTGGAATAGTGACGACTGAATGTCTTTTTCCCTTTGTGTGTTTCTTTTGTCTGATTCAGTTCTACTTCCTGTCTCACTAGACACCTCGCAAACAATAATTATCAACCTGACTGAGTCATCCATTTGTCTATGGCTGCGTTTAAACAGGCATCCCAATTCCAATCTTTTTTTGTGTGAATGCAGCCGTACGTTTTACTGGGGGAACTCCGGTAATGTAATTATGTGCAGAGCACAAATCACCACATCTGTCATTTTATTCCTGTCCGAATCTACTGATAATGCATTATCTACTCTGATAATGCTTATCCCGTGCGAATCGCCATCCCTGTGTTTTGAGGGATATTACCACGTTTAACAGGTGCTGCACCCAGTTTGGGTAAGAACATGAGAACAAATTGATGCTTTAAACAAAGTGCTATACATGTAGTCTACAGATGAATGATCGGTTTTGTCATATATCAACTTTCCTAGTGCCATACTTCTCTTTTCAAAGATGAAGTGGACAATATTGTGCCAATTAATTGATAAATGACCAAATGTCTGCGTAGGTTACAGTTCATGGTTCTTATTGATATGCATGATTATTTTGACTTTCTCCGAACCTCTGGTGAAAATTTCATGTCAATAGCACCTTTGGAAATATATTTACTGAGAAAAATGGTGACGTGTTCAATACTTATTTCACCCGCTGTAGATAAATAAGGAGTATTTGCATGGTTAACTATAATATACAAGTCGATAGCGGAGAAATACTTAAATAGCTCAAAGTGTGTATGATATAAGTGAGGGTAATAACTATACAGACTGGTTAAATGAACAGGTAAGGTAAATATACAGTTAAATTTACAGGTAAGTGAATGAATATTTGCATGGTTACATTAACTGTACAGGTAAATGACAGGAAGAGATACTTAAATAGCTAAATGTGTGTATGATGTAATATTAGTAATTCCCTTAAAATAAAGGACCTCCTGTAGCACTCTCTGGCACACTGTGGTGGGATCAGTCTGTGACTGAAAGTGCTCCTCTGCATCATCACCATGGCATGCAGTGGGTGGGTGACATTGTCCATGATGGCCAGCAGTTTAGCCAGGATCTGTCTCTCCGCCACCTCCTCTAGAGTGTCAAGGCTAATCCCCAGAACAGAGCTAGCCTTCCTGATCAGCTTATTTACCCGAGAAGCATCACCGGCCTTTAATGTGTATGCGTAGTGCATCTTTTAATGTGTACGGACGAGAAAATAAACCCTTTTAATTGTCTTCACATGCTTGTGGATTGTTGCTTTATTCAAGAGTGTAATATAGTTTGGTTGCATTATTCAATATTGTAAAATGTTTTAGAAGAAAAGTTGCTTGGGTTAAATAGTTTGTGCTTAATGGCTAGTGGTCACTGAAATGTACGGTCAATTTGAGCTGCGGACCAAGAATGTCACGCTGCAAGCCACAACGAAAGGTAAGGCAAGCATGTCATGTGAATTGAAAAGTAGAAATCTCTTTGGCCCCTCCGCTCCTTAGACTCTCCTTCATCACTCGTAGTTGGAATAGGTCCTACATTTTTGACACTTCCTGTGTTTCTCAAGCACATCGTTTTTACACTCTTGTTGGTGTTTCCTTTGTGTCATTGGTAACCTCTCATGTGTTTCTTGTATTCTCCTTTTATTTGGACAGGCCTCAATTCACTTCCCCTCCATCAGATAGAGACCCATGTTTTCATTTACAGTAGTGCTGCTTATTTACAGATACCTGGAAATTAAATGAAACGGAGCTTGAATTGTTCTTGAGATGGTCAGGGATTCTATCCCACCATATATTTTTTAACACCTTTCTTTCTTTCAATTAGAATAAATCAGCCTTTTGTATTAACAGTGGTTTCTCCTGAACAAGGATGTGCTCCTTCAGCAATCAAAATAAACATCAAACTTAATAAATTGCATTTGTAGACATAAATCACTGGATCTTGGGGGAGCGTCCTTGGCAGGGAATGTGGGAGTGCTCCTCTGATTGGTGTGGAGGAGTGATTACTGAGCAGTCTACATGTCTGACTCCTCACATAACATAGAACTGCTAATGAAATCCATCATTAAGTGAATGCCACAGGGTTCCTGGTAATAATGTTGTTAGTGATACGATACCCCTGGTCTGTTGTATTCTTATGGTCTTTGGAGAGCCACATTTCCTAAAGTAATGAGGTAGGTAATGTTAACCTAAATGGCGTTTTTGACACCCCGAGCAAATGACCTTTGAACTACCTTCCGGCTTCAGCTTTTGAATCCATGAGACAAAAGAATCTTACAGGCATATAGGATTCATCCTTGTGCACTGCACTGAACAGCAAATTCTAGAAGAATATAACTTGTATCATGAGTTTAGTTCAACAGTCATACCCCATCAGAACCCAATTTATAACCTTGTTTTAATCCAATGTTTGTTAACAAAATACACTGAACAAAAATATAAACGAAACATGTAAAGTGTTGGTTTCATGAGTTGAAATAAAAAATCCCAGAAATGTTCCATACGCACAAAAATGCCAACCCTGTCAGGTGGATGGATTATCAAGCCACTTTAAAATATGCAGTTTTGTCACACAACACAATGCCGCAGATGTCTCAAGTATTTCTGTTTGTAATGAAGCCTTTTTGTGGCTGGGCCTGGCTCCCTAGTCGGGGAGCCCAGTCATGTGAAATCCATAGATTAGGGCCTAAAGAATTGATTTTAATTGACTGATTTCTTTATATGAACTGTAACTCAGTAAATGTTTGAAATTGTTGCATGTTGCATTTATATTTTTGTAAAGTATAAATGTAAACAAACACTATACAGCCTCAAAACATGCTTAAAACTATTGTGTTAATATCATGGATGGTCAGTCCTTGCATCCATAGCTCTATGAATTTGAGTGGTTACATTTCTCCAGCCCCATCTTTCTGCCTTTTACCGAAGTGGGTGGGGTGGTGGCTTTGTTATTGTTTCAACTAAGGATTGCCACTTTAAGAGGGTCTTCACATTTACTATACTTTTTGCAGAAATACCCTCAGCTATACATACATACATACATACATACATACATACATACATACATACATACATACATACATACATACATACATACATACATACATACATACATACATACATACATACATACATACATACAGTGGGGAGAACAAGTATTTGATACACTGCTGATTTTGCAGGTTTTCCCACTTACAAAGCATGTAGAAGTCTGTAATTTTTATCATAGGTACTCTTCAACTGTGAGTGACGGAATCTAAAACAAAAATCCAGAAAATCACATTGTATGATTTTTAAGTAATTAATTTGCATTTTATTGCATGACATAAGTATTTGATACATCAGAAAAGCAGAACTTAATATTTGGTACAGAAACCTTTGTTTGCAATTACAGAGATCATAAGTTTCCTGTAGTTCTTGACCAGGTTTGCACACACTGCAGCAAGGATTTTGGCCCACTCCTCCATACAGATCCTTCAGGTTTCGGGGATGTCGCTGGGCAATACAGACTTTCAGCTCCCTCCAAAGATTTTCTATTGGGTTCAGGTCTGGAGACTGGCTAGGCCACTCCAGGACCTTGAGATGCTTCTTACGGAGCCACTCCTTAGTTGCCCTGGCTGTGTGTTTCGGGTCATTGTCATGCTGGAAGACCCAGCCACGACCCATCTTCAATGCTCTTACTGAGGGAAGGAGGTTGTTGGCCAAGATCTCGCGATACATGGCCCCATCCATCCTCCCCTCAATACGGTGCAGTCGTCCTGTCCCCTTTGCAGAAAAGCATCCCCAAAGAATGATGTTTCCACCTCCATGCTTCACGGTTGGGATGGTGTTCTTGGGGTTGTACTCATCCTTCTTCTTCCTCCAAACACGGCGAGTGGAGTTTAGACCAAAAAGCTCTTTCTGTCTCATCAGACCACATGACCTTCTCCCATTCCTCTTCTGGATCATCCAGATGGTCATTGGCAAACTTTAGACGGGCCTGGACATGCACTGGCTTGAGCAGGGGGACCTTGCGTGCGCTGCAGGATTTTAATCCATGACGGCATAGTGTGTTACTAATGGTTTTCTTTGAGACTGTGGTCCCAGCTCTCTTCAGGTCATTGACCAGGTCCTGCCGTGTAGTTCTGGGCTGATCCCTCGCCTTCCTCATGATCATTGGTGCCCCACGAGGTGAGATCTTGCATGGTGCCCCAGACCGAGGGAGATTGACCGTCATCTTGAACTTCTTCCATTTTCTAATAATTGCGCCAACAGTTGTTGCCTTCTCACCAAGCTACTTGCCTATTGTCCTGTAGCCCAGCCTTGTGCAGGTCTACAATTTTATCCCTGATGTCCTTAAACAGCTCTCTGGCCTTGGCCATTGTGGAGAGGTTGAAGTCTGTTTGATTGAGTGTGTGGACTGGTGTCTTTTATACAGGTAACAAGTTCAAACAGGTGCAGTTAATACAGGTAATGAGTGGAGAACAGGAGGGCTTCTTAAAGAAAAACTAGCAGGTCTGTGAGAGCTGGAATTCCTACTGGTTGGTAGGTGATCAAATACTTATGTCATGCAATAAAATGCACATTAACTATTTAAAACTCATACAATGTGATTTTCTGGATTTTTGTTTTAGATTCCGTCTCTCACAGTTGAAGTGTACCTATGATAAAAATTACAGACCTCTACATGCTTTGTAAGTAGGAAAACCTGCAAAATCGGCAGTGTATCAAATACTTGTTCTCCCCACTGTAGATTTCTTGAGGGAAGCCACAGTTGATCTTTTCAATGAAGTAGGTGGAGAATCTTCCACCGTCCTCTGTGTTAGCAGCGTTTTATGTACTGTATGCATGTATTTATGGTGCAGAAAAATAAGTCAGCAGCCATGGGCCATGGAACCTCCCTATTCCTGACATGAGGAAACACCACACCTCATCTTCCCCTCCAGCCTTCGCGTTCTGGCCTGTTCCCATTCCCTTGGCTTCTTACTTTCAAACAGGAAAGGAAAGGATTAGGGAAGGACATGAATGTGGTTGCCAAGGCCAAGTACAGCAACAAATGAATCACTGTGAAAACCCTAGTGCAACGCTGTATCAAAAGGTTTTATCTGATATTTTGCTTTGCTATGGAGATGATGATTTGTTTTTGCAAAGAAGGGACATTACTAAATGCAACAAAGTTGGGATAATGGTTGACTAAATGATTGGTCTAGAAAATCTAATTAAAGTAATGTGAAAGTACATGTTTATTTCTGAAACATACTGAAGTGATTTCACCATTGTGCAATATCCATTTTCTCATTTTGTGTTTAGTAATTCTTAAAGCATAATGTTCCAATAGTGTTGCAAATGGAGGGTATATTACCGGTAACTTTCAAAGTTTACCAGTAAACTACCGGAATTTCAGAAGCATTCAGGGTTTTATGGAATTTTCATAACATAACATATTATATATATATATATATATATTACTATGTCAATATGTTTTTGTAAATGTTTTGGCGCCAAACTAGAGAGAGTTGTGAAAAAAGTCAATAGTTTGAAGAGTTGCAGAGTTAATCAAAAATTATGCCATTGTTGATTTAGATGCTTTTTCTTTTAATTAGCCTCTTTTCTCGTGAACCATATGGTGTCATGGACACTATGATATAAGGATTAAGAAAAAATGAATATTTTATATGAATTTTTACATTATTCAAATATAAATTACCAAAGTTAAGAGATTACCTGTTAATTACCAAAAATACAGAAAGTTTCAGTAACTTTGGTAAATTACCGGTAGTTTTGCAATCCTTTGTTCCACATAGGAATATACAGAGATAAGTAAGTTCTTTAATTTCTGATCAGGTGTCCTTGTGTGATTTCCCCACAGCTGACGGACTGGAAAAAGCTTCTCTGTCCAACTGTGATGTTGTGGTGGGCAGCACCCAGACTCCTCCACTGAAGCAGAAGGGGAAGCTCTCTACTATAGGCAAGATCTTCAAACCCTGGAAATGGCGCAAAAAGAAAACCAGTGATAAGTTTCAGGACCTATCCAAAGGTACAGTACAACTTCAAATAATAGTTTTCTTTCAAATACTTTGACCATTTGATTGAGTCTGTCTGAGTGCCAACTGGGTTGGGTTTACATCGTTCGTTCTAACCCATTTGTTCCATTGTTCCAGGCAAGCTCAGTCAAGGGCAGCTATTTGAAAGAAAACCAATACTATTTGGATCCAGGTCTGTCGTCTGTGTCATGCCTGTCTGGCTAGTAGTGGAAAGGCCTTTTCAGGTTCAATTCTTGGTGTGATAATCGTCTTTAGAAAACAAATTCTCTCCATTAGCCGTGTTACAGTGGAAGTGATTTTCTGGCAGCATCTAATTTTAACAAAAGCAGCTCTGTGCGCTCTTGCATTGCAAAAGTGTTGGATGGCTGTATCTGGGACTCTAATAGTCAGCAGTGTATCCCCAGTCTATGGCAGCCTATCGAAAGATCTGTCACACGCAAGGTGGTATAGAGTCCAACCTACTCTTGTATAACTAGTATGAGTGAAACTTTATGCTCCCAAGTCAGTCACTTTTTCTATGGAAAACTAGGACTGTTGCGGTGACCGTATTACCGCCACACCAGCAGTCATGAGTCATGACTGCAGTAAAATTCCATGTGACCGTTGAGTCACGGTAACCTGCTTTTATGCACTCTGGACATGTGTTGGTAGTAACCAACTCGCTAATGACCGTCAGGTCGCTAATGGCCTGGTACTCAACGCTCTATTGTCCCTCTGACCACTCTGACATTAATGCAAATGCAATAGAGAATCACATCAAACACTTATCATCAAAACACTATGTGCTTTTTAAACTCACTTCACTGTGATCGATCAATTTGAAGAAAGAAGTTCAACAACAGGTTGAATCTGAGTGGAAAACATAGTCGTAGTGGATACTGTTTCAAAGCCTAATACAACTAAATGGACAGCGCTTTCTAAGGGGATGATTAATTCAAAACACCGAAACGCATATTAAAGATTATGCTCTCGCATATTACGAATGGCAATAAAATACAATAAAAAACAGATGTAAGATGTCTTTGATACATAATTGGTCTAGCCTATTCTCCAAAATTAAACATATTCTAGTAATCGCCTTTGAGTGTGGACTCTATTATTATGCATACTGTATGGACTAGTTATCTTATGCTACACTCCAAACTTTCTATCCACGAGTCTGGGAGAGAACTTGTAGGCCTAGGCAATGCTGTTGGTTTGTTGATTGTGCAGGGCAGCTTCCAGAGTTACCCTACAATTATAGTGAATTTGTATTCACTTTTAAATAGCCTAGTAATAGGGTATTTTCTTTTTATATTTTCATAATTAATAGGCTGACACGTTACTCCTAGCTACAGAATATCTCACCACTGTGCGTTCCCCTCTCTCTTTTCTTGAGCGTGCAGAGAGTGGGGCTGTCAATAGCTTAATGAAATCTGTTTCATTGCAAAAACAAGTTACTATCGATGTTCCCTAACAGATTTTACTTTGGTTTCCCAAATTAAGCAGTGGGTAGCTGCAGGAACATGGTTGGAGAGCCCGTGGCATACAGAGTTTGGGCGGAATATCACCTGTCACGCAGCGAGAGGCTGCATGCTCCTCAAACAGTGCGTGGAGTGAAATAAGTGTTAAGATGAGCCCAGACCTTTCTGTATGCAATCCAGTGTGAAAGCAGAGTTTTGATGGTTGCCACTAAAAAGAGGAGGATCCCAGCTGCTACTATATTTATTTCTCAGCTGCTCATATAAAGCACATGCTCCACTATAAAACCGGCATGAGCCTACCCTGCATGATTGAAAAACAAACTGCGGGAAAGCTGCCTCCGTTTGCTATTCGAGTGCATATGGATGACATGTCTTTGTTCCCCTGTTCCTGCCCATTTTATTACGGGCCGTTCTAAAATCGAAACAAATTTGACATATTAGTAAAGACAACATTCATTTGAGAATAGTCTGATGGATGAAAATATGGTCACTTGATAAGAGAAGAGTGTGTGCAGCCTGAGGGTAGAAGCAGAGTGCAAGCTTTTTTGTGACTTTCTCAAATCTTCAATAGCCTACAGTCGCATCATGCAGCCCATATATGTTTTGATTTCTAAGACATTCTAAGGTTTGTATCGTTGACAACTAAAGTTGCCAAATAACTTTAAATCTAGCATATAGGGCCTGTTTCAAATGATCACTTTTACGCTCAACAAAGCCACTTCATATGCTCACTCACTCTGGAATGGGAAAAATATATTTTCTATTTTATCCAGCTAAGTTCAATTATATAATTTTTCATGTATTATAATATAAAATAATGCCACAGGATTTATAAGCATATCTTGTCTGCTAAATGAACTAGCCTACAGCCATTTGCATGGTGCATAGCCAGATAACCTACAGTAGGCCAACCAGGGACAGACTGAGAATGAAAAATAGTCCTGGACCTATTGTCTTCTGTCTTAACGCTTCAGCTGCAGAACCTTGACTAACAGTTGAACTGGTATCGCTGGGCTCAATGGGCTGCTCTCTCTGCGCTCTCTCCTCTATGCTGCCAGTGCCTTCAGGCTCACTTGGCTTAGATGATGACTGGTAACGGCGCCAAATTAATAATTTGTTATTTTAAAACATTTGGCTGCATCAGCCTCAAGGGACTTCAACCTCTTCTCTCTCTGCTTTTCAGGACCAGCTTTACGTTTTTTCTCTTTTTGTTTGTCCAACTTGCTCCACTCCACTATTTATCCAAATGTCACCACTTAACAGAGATGGGAAAGGGGCGGGGCCCAGGAAAAGTTAGAATGGACTGGACCAAAAGTAATTGGCTGGGAGAGAGAGGCTGACAGATGTAATACCCAACCGCAGTGGGCCGGCAGCCCACTCGCCTGGGCCAGTCAGACACACAGCACTTGGTTATTTATATTTTGCGTAGCATCGGCCCCAATTGTCAAGCGGAAAACTCCCGGTGCTCCCGGTGCTCTGAAATACATTTTCTTCATATCATAATGTTTCTTTAGACCTGCCTAAAATAATGGATTTATTGTGATGGTGTATATTAAATAGATTTATTCAACTTTTTGAATAAAGACGTGCATCAGTGGCTTGTAGGCCTATGCGTGGAGGCCTGGAGATGCTAAACGAGTTTTATGTTAATTAAAGGGCAACTACTGTGAGACTGGCAGTCATTTGCATGACAATAACCAGCTGATAAAATGTCAGGACATCCACAGCCCTAGCCCTACCAGGTATTGTATTAGTCCTATGCAGTTTACTCCTTTTATCTCACCTTGGACAGCCTCTAGTTAGTACTAATCCGTTCTCTTGAACACAATCTCTCCTCAAGGCTCATGTAACACTTCACTGAGATTTGTCAATGATAGAGAATAGGAGTTCCATAATGCCTTAGGGATCATAATTTACATATTTAATGGCCTACTTTCCCTACTGTATCATGACTCCATGACCCATGGCTCAAGGTCCTAAACGATATCATAACCGCCATCGACCTGGCCAAGGCTTTTGACTCTGCCTCTGACTCTATAGCCTTGGTTTCTCAAATGACTGCCTCGCCTGGTTCACCAACTACTTCTCAGATAGAGTTCAGTGTGTCAAATCGGAGGGCCTGTTGTCCGGACCTCTGGCAGTCTCTATGGGGGTGCCACAGGGTTCGACTCTATTCTCTGTATATATCAATGATGTCGCTCTTGCTGCTGGTGACTCTCTGATCCACCTCTACGCAGACAACACCATTCTGTATACAGCTGGCCCTTCTTTGACATTGTTTTAACAAACCTTCAAACGAGCTTCAATGTCATACAACACTCCTTTCGTGGCCTCCAACTGCTGTTAAATGCTAGTAAAACTAAATGCATGCTTTTCAATCGAACGCTGCCCGCACCCGCCCGCCGGACTATCATCACTACTCTCGACGGGTCTGACTTAGAATATGTGGACACCTACAAATACCTAGGTGTCTGGTTAGACTGTAAACTCTCCTTCCAGACTCGTATTAAGCATCTCCAAAATGAAATCTAGAATCGGCTTCCTATTTAGCAACAAAGCCTCACTCTTCACTCATACTGCCAAACATGCCCTCGTAAAACTGACTATCCTACCGATCCTTGACTTCGACGATGTCATTTACAAAATAGCCTCCAACACTCTACTCAGCAAATTGGATGTAATCTATCACAGTGCCTCCGTTTTGTTACCAAAGCCCCATATACTACCCACCACTGCGACCTGTATGCTCTCGTTGGCTGGCCCTCACTACATATTCGTCACCATACCCACTGGCTCCAGGTCATCTATAAGTCTTTGCTAGGTAAATCCCTGCCTTATCTCAGCTCGCTGGTCACCATAGCAACATCCACCCGTAGCATGCACTCCTGCAGGTATATCTCACTGGCCACCCCCAAAGCCAACACCTCTTTGGCCGCCATTCCTTCCAGTTCTCTGCTGCCAATGACTGGAACGAATTGCAAAAATCTTTGAAGCTGGAGACTACCATCTCCCTCAATAACTTTAAGCATCAGCTGTCAGAGCAGCTTACCGATCACTGCACCTGTACACAGCCCATCTGTAAATAGCCCACCTTACTACCTCATTCCTATATTGTTATTTTTGCTCATTTGCACCTCAGTATCTCTATTTGCACATCATCATCTGCACATCTATCACTCCAGTGTTAATGCTGAATTGTAATTATTTCTCCACTATGGCCTATTTATTGCCTTACCTTCCTAATCTTACTACATTTGCACACACTGTATATAGATTTTCTATTGTGTTATTGACTGTACGTTTGTTTATCCCATGTAACTCTGTGTTGTTGTTGTTTTTGTCGCACTGCTTTTCATCATCTTGGCCAGGTCGCAGTTGTAAATGAGAACTTGTTCTCAACTGGCCTACCTGGTTAAATAAAGGTGAAATAAACATTTAAAAATGTAATAATCTGTCCATCTTTCACATGGCCTGTTCTAATTGATTTCTCTGTGTAAATGTTCCTGTACTTTTATTGAATCCCTGACTTACACTCAGTTTGTGTGTGTGTGTGTGTGTGCTCACACACACACTGGGTAATATCCTCCCCTGTCATTGCAAAGGGCACAGAATTAATGACTGCATCTGGTCAATGACTAACAACTCTGCCTTGCTCATCTCCATAGTTCTGGAGAGGAAAATCTCCACAAGGCAAAGTCGGGAGGAGCTGATAAGACGAGGCGTCCTCATTCCCGATCAAGGTGAGTTACAGCGGGAAAATGTATGAAATCTAACAGTGTGCTGAGTGTTCCATTTGTTTATTTTAGGCCGTAAATAGTGTTGAGCAGAAGCCCCACCCCAATCCCCGTTTCCATCTGTGGCATTGTGATGCCAAAAAACATTCTTACAGGAGCTCTCACAGGAGCTGCTGCCCTATACTTGTTTTTCAGAAATGTACCTGCAGCAACAAGTTTAATAGTGTTTTTATAAGTCGAATACTCCCTGATGTTAGCTGTTGCTACGATGGGGAAGAAACCCAAACTGCAGTCCCATCTAAGTTGTTTGTGTCCTCCTGGTACACTGTACTGTAGTCCCCCCCTTGCATTGTTACACTCCAATGTAACATGACCTAAAATCTGCATCAAGGAAGACACATTTAATTTTGTTCTTAGGGGGAGCTAATCTAATGGTAAATGTCTCAAGACGGAAGCCTCCTTTCTTCTTACATGTAATGTATAATTAATGGATGTAGTAAAGTAGCTGTCAGTTAAATGTCAACTAAAATGTGCCCCATTCTCACCCCCTGCTAACTCTTAAATGTTTCATTTGCACCAGAGGAGCCAGTGAACTCTGAGAATCTAAATGGCCATGCCATGCCTAGTGTGGGGTCAGATGAGGTCAAAGTTGACATAGAGTCTTCGCAAACGCCTTCGGAGAAGAAGACAGAAGGGTCGGAGAATGCTGACGACAAAGCAGGTATACTGGAATGCTTTTAACATGTTTCTCTGCAAGCATGCCAAAGCGAAATGAAATGGTCTAAATCCATTCGGTGAGCTGAATAATGTGTTGAATAATTGAATAATGTCTCCACTAGCGCTTCCTATTTTGGTGTTGACCTCCAAGCAGGAGTCTGAACAGAGCAATAACCTATCCACTAATGGTCAATATCACCCTTTTAGACCTGCAGGAGTATTGCCATCTGAAGCTTTTAAAGTGTTGTGGGGGTTCCTCAATTCAATTTTTCCATCCCATACCCATTAATGCATCTCCATCGCTGTTGATCTTTTAGCAGTAGCCCCTGACCAATAGGCACACTGCTGCACACTCCAGCAAAATGTATCCAGATACACCTATGTTAAATCCCCTTAATAGTCAGATAGAGAAACGAAAGTGCAGAAATCCCCTATTCTTAAGCCCTGCAGATCAAAGGAGGCTGTCACTTCTGTAATGATCAAAGGCCCTCAGTACTCTACTGACCATAACAATGTGGGCCTCTATTGAACCACTGGAGGCGGAGCTCTGGCCTCTTCAGATCAATAGTAACCCACTCTACTGCTCCCCACTTAAGACCAAAGATAAACTGGGATGACCAGCTAGACCTCTCTCCAACGACAAATCAGAGTGGTTCAGCTGATTCAAATGAGGCCTCAGTTCATTATGGAGCCATTTGGCGCCCTGTCAGGGCAGATACCCAGACTATGCCTCATCTACAGTGCCCGGGCACTGAGGGCTCTGCCTGGCAATAATGTGTTGCTTTACTAAAGACAGCAGGAGTTTGGTCATGATAGCTCAGATGAGAGGAATATGAAGAGAAATGATCCTTTAATGACTCTAAGATATACTTTATTAGTCCATACTAGATGCTTTTTTCCCCAGGCCCTCATAGATAGATAGATAGATAGATAGATATTGTACGTACATACAGTCAAAAATGTGGACACCTACTCATTCAAGGGTTTTTCTTTATTTTTACTATTTTCTACATTGTAGAATAATAGTGAAGACATGAAAGCAATGAAATAACAAGTATGGAATCATGTAGTAACCAAAACAGTGTTAAACAAAGTGTATATTTTATATTCTTCAAAGTAGCCACCCTTTGCCTTGATGACAGCTTTGCACACTCTTGGGATTCTCTCAACCAGCTTCACCTGAGTTCTTACATATGCTGAGCACTTGTTGCCTGCTTTTCCTTCACTCTGCGGTCCAATGTATCCCAAACCATCTCAATTGGGTTGAGGTCGGGTGATTTCGGAGTCCAGGTCATCTGATGCAGCACTCCATCACTCTCCTTCTTGGTCAAATAGCCTACACAGCCTGGAGGTGGGTTGGGTCATTGTCCTGTTGGGAAACAAATTATAGTCCCACTAAGTGCGAACCAGATGGTATGGTGTATCGCTGCAGAATGCTGTGGTAGCCATGCTGGTTAAGTGTGCCTTGAATTCTAAATAAATCACAGACAGTGTCACCAGCAAAGCAACATCACACCTCCTCTTCCATGCTTCATGGTGGGAACCACACATGCGGAGATCATCCGTTCACCTACTCTGCGTCTCAAAGACACAGCGGTTGGAACCAAAACTCTCACATTTTTCACCGGTCTAATGTCCATTGTTCGTGTTTCTTGGCCCAAGAAAGTCTCTTCTTCTTATTGGTGTCCTTTAGTGGTGGTTTCTTTGCAGCAATTCGACCATGACGGCCTGATTCACACAGTCTCTTCTGAACAGTTGATGTTGAGATGTGTCTGTTACTTGAACTCTGGGCAGCATTTATTTGGGCTGCAATTTCTGAGGCTAGTAACTAATGAACTTATCCTCTGCAGCAGAGGTAACTCTGGGTCTTACTTTCCAGTGGCGGTCCTCATGAGAGCCAGTTTAATCATAGCGCTTGATGGTTTTTGCGACTGCACATGAATAAACGTTCAAAGTTCTTGACATTTTCTGGGTAGACTGACCTTCGTGATGGACTGTCGTTTCTCTTTGCTTATTTGAGCTGGTCCCAGATGGCCACCAATTTTTCAAACCTTGTATTGGTCAGCCTGTTGCGTGCTTTGGTGTGTGTTTTCCCAAACAAGGACCAGTTGCGCTCTGAGGCGGCTGATGTTGGTGGGATTTGGAGGATGATGGAGGCAACAGGGGAAAGAGCCTCAGATCAACAAAGTCCCTTCCAGCAGGTGGCTGATGAGATATGTTGGCATGACTGCCATATTGCATCTCCATCCCAAAGCCCTTGCTTGGAAGTGTCAAGGTGGCGAGACTCGGTAGTGATGACACCATAGGCCTTGTTGATCTCTGCACTAGACAGGATGCTCTTTCCAGCATACTTGGGGTCCAACATGTATGCTGCGGCGTGTATGGGCTTCAGGCAGAAGTCTTCACGCTTTTTTATGTATTTCAGAACTGCAGTGTCCTCTGCTTGGAGCAACAGTGAAGTGGGCAGGGCAGTACAGAACATCAGACAGGATGGCATTGTCTCCCTCAATCCATGCAATGGCTGCTGCTATAGGTTTCAGGAGTTTCAGGCTGCTTACCACTCTTTCCCAAAATACATCATCCAGGAGGATCCTTTTGATGGGGCTGTCCATATCGGCAGGCTGTGATATGGCCATTTCTTGGAGAGACTCCCCTCCAGGAGACTGTCAAACATGATGACAACACCACACCAATGGGTGTTGCTGGGCAGCTTCAATGTAGTGTTCTTATTCCTCTCACTTTGCTTGGTGAGGTAGATAGGTATGTGAAGGGTCATCAAGTTAAAGTACCAAACCATTTGCTTGGATCTCTTGTAGAGTGTTTCCATTTTTTTCAGTGCCATGATGTCCTTGAGGAGCAGATTCAATGCATGAGCAGCACAGTCAATGGGTGTGATGTGAGGGTAGGACTCCTCCACTTTAGACCAAGCAGCCTTCATGTTCGCAGCATTGTCTGTCACCAGCGCAAATACCTTCTGTGGTCCAAGGTCATTGATGACTGCCTTCAGCTCATCTGCAATGTGGAGACCGGTGTGTCTGTGCTCTTGTAGAATACTGGTTGAGGGGTGGAGATGAGATGAGAGAGTTAATTATTCCTTGCCCATGAACATTCCACCACCCATCAGAGATGATTGCAATACAGTCTGCTTTCTCTGTGATTTGCTTGACCTTCACTTGAACTCTGTTGAACTCTGCATCCAGCAAATTAGTAGATAAAGCATGTCTGGCTGGAGGGGTGTATGCTGGGCGAAGAACATTCAGAAATCTCTTCCAATACACGTTGCCTGTGAGCATCAGAGGTGAGCCAGTTGCATACACAGCTCGAGCAAGACATTCATCAGCATTTCTCTGACTACGTTCCTCCATTGAGTTAAAAATAGCTGAGCTGTTGCAATCGATAAGGTGTCTGATTCATCATTTGCGCCTCAAATAGAAGTAGAGGGTATTTTGTCAGAGATTGCTTGATGTGAGCGCTGAGGGAACTTTATGCCCTTTGCCAGATGATTCTGCATTTGTGTTGCATTCTTCACATATGATTTGGCACAGTATTTACAAATGTACACAGCTTTTCCTTCTACATTAGCTGCAGTGAAATGTCTCCACACATCAGATAGTGCCCGTGCCATTTTCCTGTAAAGATTAGAAAAAAATGAGTAAGAAAAACCCAAATACAATTCCATGTACTGATAAATAGTTAAGCAGTTAGATTAAACAACTCCTTTGTAAGATGCATGTTTTAAAATGAAACATGTATGGAAACAGGTGAATTAACACCTGTTTCCAGGTGTTAATTCCATGTGAGTTTTAGCTCAAGAAAGCTAAAACCCACATGGTAGCAAAAACTAACTAGCAGAAATTGTTAACAAGTAAAACATTATTTAAACACACTTTGCTGTAGGCTACTATTTACTAGTTAACAAAAAAAATCATGTATGTCATATAAAATATATTCACCCCACCCAGTATTGTAATCAAAACTTACCAGAAAGCATGTAGTCCTTGGCTCAGACAGTGTAGTAGTGTGGGCTCAATAGCATCTCATTAGTGTGCAAGGTCTTGAGAATCAGCTGTACATGTGATGGAAGAGTGCACTGCACATGTGATGGAAGAATGCGCTGTGCATGCAGAGGGTTGCAATTCCATTGAATTGGGGATAGTTTAACCAAAATATGCCGCTAGACCTAGAATTGCCTTATGTGTATCCCACAAAAAAGGTTCACTGTTATAAGCTAACTTTTTTGATGAACCTAAGCAAAATTTTCCAAATTCCCAGGCTTAACTTCCCATGGAAAATTTCCAGAAAAATTCAAGAAATTTAACGGAAAGTTTCCGACCCTTTGCAACCCTAGTCATGGGAATAAAAGAGTGCTAAAAAGAAGATGGAGAACAAGATACTGGAGTTTTGATGACGGTACAGCCAACTAGCTCATAAATAATATTGCGATATTGTCAAAACAATACTATATATCGTCTAGAATAATATCCCGATATATACAGTGGGGAGAACAAGTATTTGATACACTGCCGATTTTGCAGGTTTTCCTACTTGCAAAGCATGTAGAAGTCATAGGTACACTTCAACTGTGAGAGACGGAATCTAAAATCCAGAAAATCACATTGTATGATTTTAAAATAATGAATTACCATTTTATTGCATGACATAAGTATTTGATCACCTACCAACCAGTAAGAATTCCGGCTCTCACAGACCTGTTAGTTTTTCTTTAAGAAACCCTCCTGTTCTCTACTCATTACCTGTATTAACTGCACCTGTTTGAACTCGTTACCTGTATAAAAGACACCTGTCCACACACTCAATCAAACAGACTCCAACCTCGCCACAATGGCCAAGACCAGAGAGCTGTGTAAGGACATCAGGGATAAAATTGTAGACCTGCACAAGGCTGGGATGGGCTACAGGACAATAGGCAAGCAGCTTGGTGAGAAGGCAACAACTGTTGGCGCAATTATTCGAAAATGGAAGAAGTTCAAGATGACGGTCAATCTCCCTCGGTCTGGGGCACCATGCAAGATCTCACCTCGTGGGGCATCAATGATCATGAGGAAGGTGAGGGATCAGCCCAGAACTACACGGCAGGACCTGGTCAATGACCTGAAGAGAGCTGGGACCACAGTCTCAAAGAAAACCATTAACACACTACGCCGTCATAGATTAAAATCCTGCAGCGCACTCAATGTCCCCCTGCTCAAGCCAGCGCATGTCCAGGCCCGTCTGAAGTTTGCCAATGACCATCTGGATGATCCAGAGGAGGAATGGGAGAAGGTCATGTGGTCTGATGAGACAAAAATAGAGCTTTTTGGTCTAAACTCCACTCGCCGTGTTTGGAGGAAGAAGAAGGATGAGTACAACCCCAAGAACACCATCTCAACCGTGAAGCAGGGAGGTGGAAACATCATTCTTTGGGGATGCTTTTCTGCAAAGGGGACAGGATGACTGCACCGTATTGAGGGGAGGATGGATGGGGCCATGTATCACGAGATCTTGGCCAACAACCTCCTTCCCTCAGTAAGAGCATTGAAGATGGGTCGTGGCTGGGTCTTCCAGCATGACAACGACCCGAAACACACAGCCAGGGCAACTAAGGAGTGGCTCCGTAAGAAGCATCTCAAGGTCCTGGAGTGGCCTAGCCAGTCTCTAGACCTGAACCCAATAGAAAATCTTTGGAGGGAGCTGAAAGTCCATATGGCCCAGCGACAGCCCCGAAACCTGAAGGATCTGGATGGAGGAGTGGGCCAAAATCCCTGCTGCAGTGTGTGCAAACCTGGTCAAGAACTACAGGAAACGTATGATCTCTGTAATTGCAAAAAGGTTTCTGTACCAGATATTAAGTTCTGCTTTTCTGATGTATCAAATACTTATGTCATGCAATAAAATGCAAATTAATTATTTAAAAATCATACAATGTGATTTTCTGGATTTTAGATTCCGTCACTCACAGTTGAAGAGTACCTATGATAAAAATTACAGACTTCTACATGCTTTGTAAGTGGGAAAACCTGCAAAATCGGCAGTGTATCAAATACTTGTTCTCCCCACTGTATCTATATAGATGTTTTCCGTCCATCACTATAACTCACATTAGGATGGAGGTCAGGTCATGTCATTAAGGTTTGTTAGAATTTGCTTCATAACTTGGATATGCTCATAATGGAGCTACTTTACGTCCCCCACTTTTACGATTATTAGCTAGACACATCTTTCTTCATAGTCCCTTCTTTCCCCTGATCAGACGTAAGCATTTCTATCCATTACCATTGTGTTTGTCTCTCCCTGACTCCCTCCTTCTGGGTTTTGGTAAATTACAGGAGAGGTTGCTCTGCTCCCCCCTCCTCTACCCCCCTTAGTGAGGAATGAAAGCAAAGCTACTCCAAAAGGAAAACAAGCCAAAACACGGGAGGCTAAAAAAAAAAACCCCACCACCACCACCACCACCCCCACCACCGCTCCTACAAAATCAGCTGGTGGGGCTACAGCAGGGCGCAGGGATGTCACCGCCGGTGGTAAAAAGCTGCCGAAAAGCACAGGCAAGCAAGCTTCCGCTCCTCCGCCCAAACAAAACCCTCGAAACAATTACATTGGCAACGGTGAGTATTAGTTGCGCTGGTTGGTTGGGAGAGAGAAACCTGTTGGCATGGAGAATGTACCTGTCTTTGCATGTGGAAGGCCTCCCTCCGCCCATCAGTCCATCCCTCCTCATCCCCCTTCAGGAATGAATGGTAGTGTCCATACTAGAAGGCTAGAGATTTACAGTAGTTGAAAAGTGTTATTGTTCTTGTTGTGAAATAGGAAGTGAGGAGAGTGTGTACAGAGTTGCCTCCAGAGACTTCTCCATTTTTAGATAGCATAGCACTACAATAAGACACACTGTGTACTGTGTGTTCCCCTGCCTGCCTGTCTGCCTCTGAGGGTTTCTAAGAACCCTTTCTTTTTTTGTCTTTGGTGCATGATTCACGGATCGTTTGGTTTCCCAGGGTGGTGTGGCCTTGCCTCATGTCTGTTTGTGTGCGCCAGTGTCTGTGCACGTGACTTGTTTGACCCCACTGGAGTGAACTATGCTACCCAGGGCCAATTGTGTTGCATGTGATGGGCATGCCTAACTTGGTATTTTATGAGTTTCTTTGAAGAAATGCCAGATTTTGGACTCTTGATATTTTATGTTTCTGTTTAATATCCATTCATATTCTCTGCCTATAATACTTGTGAGTGCACATTGTTCTCTTGTTGAGTGTCAGTAGTTTATTTGGTTTTTAATAGCTGCCAAATGGCTTATCCACAATATGACCTCTTTCACTAATAATCTTTTACTCTTAAACCCTGGCCATGACCCTACTCTCCGATGATGTCTCAGGTAGAGTTGGGATATGCAAATAAATGCATGCGTATAATACACACTAGGACAAATATAAGCTCCCACCAAATTATTTATATTATTTATTCCGTCACATGACCCCAACATTCTATAGAACTAATATAGTTTTTTTGTCAGGGACAATGCATCATTGACTGTTAATGTGTCAGACTTCGACAAAAGGCAAATTTTCGTCTGTAGTGCCTGGGCAAGTCATTTGAAATGAAGGCACTAACAAAAGTGCTACAGGACATCAGCCAGTTTTTGCCGTTGTGTTTAACATAAATCTAATGAAGTTTCTTCTCCTCTCAGCCAAATCCTCTCATCCTAAGAAAACTGGAGGCACATCCAAGAGCACGGCCCAGTCCTCATCCTCCTCCTCATCGTCCACACCGCGTACCACAAAGACCTCCAAGGACAGGCCTGCCAACCCAACCGGGACAGAGAAGACCAACAAGCGTGTCCTCCATCTAGGAACTGACCCTTCCAGCTTCTCTGGAGCTCCCAAGGCCTCCCCAGAGACAGACAGCCTTTCTGGGGAGAGACGGGTCCTGGGCCCTGGGGATGGGCATGGGAAACAGGGGTGTAAGGAGGAGCCCTCTTCTGGCCCAGAGGGCAGGCCTGCTGCTCAGGAGGACTGCTCTCTGACTGGAATGGATAAAGATAATGCCTCTGGAGCCTGTCCTCAGGACCCTGAGGAGAAGGCCCCTCTGGTCAACAATGCCGCTGAGGACACTTTCTTCACAGAGTCTCATAGCGAGAGCTCCACGGAGGAAGCCCTGGGGACTGGGGAAGATGGAGGTGGTGACCGTGAGCAACAGTCGGGAGACGCGGACCATGAGTTAGAGAAAAGTCAGTGGTATGTATCGATACTGCAACACAGATCTATAGGCTTCTACTGCAGAAAAACCCTATAAGAAGACCAGGGTCAAACACACTTTCAAGTATTTAAGATATTTGAGGTACACTTGATGTAGCTTGAATTTTGCACTTTTGGGACCGTTCCATTGAACCAGGCCAATTAAATCAAGCGCATTTCAAGTATTTGAAAGTAGTTGACTTATATATTTGACCCAGGTTAGCATTAAATGGCTACTCCAAACTGAAGAAAATAAAAATGGCGTCTTACATCCTAATTGCTCTTATGAAACTTTAGAATGAAACCTGGTGGCATTGGTGGGAAAGCTCTTTATACCGCAATCATGATTCCCAAAATAGTGTCCTTTAGAAAACTCCATTGAAGGCATGGTGTAATTCTTACTGCACGTGTAAATGGATCGGAACGTTTCAACTGTATTACATGATGTGGCAACGTTGTTTGTCATTCTCAGTGTTTTGCAGCTTGAGATGGTTAACATTGGGAGTCATACAGTATGGAAGAAGATGGCACAGCAGTGTAAAAAGCTATCCTTTGTGGGAACATAATTATGACAGATTTGGACTGCATTGTTTTGCTTTACTGGTACACTTATTCTCCCAGAGAAGATGGATTATTTCCCAGGGGCATTGCACTTGGTCATGTGTTCAACAGTAAGGTCAAAGTCTATAAATGTACAGTACTCTACTTTATAGTCACTACCACTCACAGTATGCATTCTAAAAGCTGTTGTTTCTTAGTTTTCAACCTTCACATTTTACTATGTGCTGTATTCTTAGATGGCTACTCATTGCCAAAGTACTGTTCTGATGATGAACGGCACCACAGCTTGAGTTCAAAGCCCAGAAAAATGCTGTAAATATTTTAGCAGCATCAGCCACCTAGTTTACCATTTACCGCTACCTGGATACAGTATTGTCAGAATTCATAATGGCTGCGGTGTAATAGGGAGTAACCTATTTTGGCCCTCTATTTAAACATTGGTGGTGTGGCAAATGGTTGTCTCTCTCACACACGTCTGAGTCAGCATAGATGTCATAAATGGCTGTCATAGCCCTGAGCTGGACTGGTTTAACTTGATTTTTATTTGTTTAACCTTTATTTTACTAGACAAGTCAGTTAAGAACAAATTCTTATTTACAATGACGGCCTAGGAACAGTGGGGTAACTGCCTTGTTCAGGGGCAGAACAACTGAGTTTTTACCTTGTCAGCTTGGGCCAGCAAACCTTCGGTTATGGGCCCAACACTCTAACCACTCGGCTACCTGCCGAATTGGGGCAGTAAGTCACAGAGCCCTGTGCTGTAGGCCTTAAACCAATTGGAGAGATGATAGTTCACATGACTTGCATGATACCAGGTTCATGAGGAAAAGACCGTCTGGAAAGAAAAGGCATTTTGGTCTATACACCCTTCATTAGAGTTTGTTTATCGACATTTTCCATTATGCAACAAGGACAACAATGGACATGATGATAAATAAGTCAAAAGACAAGATAAATCAATCAGGTAAGAATACTTTAACAGGGTTTTGATGATGTGACTCCAGGCCTACCAATGGGATTGGAGAGAAGAAGCTCCACAATGTTAACCTTGAGAGCCCAGAGGTTACAGTCATCCCAGAAAGCACTACGGAGTCTGACTACCAGTCCACAGTCAGCGACTCCGACTCAGATGGGCCCATCCTCTACCGAGACGAAGATGAGGATGAGGAGGACGAGTATACCACAAGTAAGGAATCCGTCGCAGATCTAGAAGCTTACAGCTAATTGTATTCTAGCTTTTTTCAGTCAGCATGTGCTAAATAATCAGTCAGTCAGCATGTGCTAAATAATCTGTCCAGCCTTTGCAACAAATTCATCCGTGGCCACTAGTGCGCTAGAAACAAGGACTAGAAACAAGCTAAACAACCTTGAAAAGAATCTCACTTATTGTGTTACACACTCTTTATGGTTGGTTTTATATGTACTTCATGACTTATGTTTTATATTTACTGCACTGCACACATTCCTATAAAGCCGTACTCTTGTCCTGTGACCCATTTTAAGACTCTCTGGAGGCAGCCTGCATGGCATAGGCTGGGGGAAGGGCTAACTAGATTTTCATGATTATTATTGGTTTTGTAGGCTCCCTAGCCAGTAAGATCCGCCGCAGGGACTCCCTGGCCATCAAACTGGGCAACCGGCCCAGCAAGAAAGAGCTGGAGGAGAAGAACATCCTGCCTCGCACCTCTGAGACCGAGAGGCAGGAACTCCGGCAGCAGATTCACTCCAAGCTAGTGAGGTACGGAGTACAACCATGGAGTCATGCGCGCACGCACGCGCACACACACACACATTGTGTGTATTTAAGATTGTATTTAATCTGGAATAACTGTTCATGTTAAGATGATCTTAGTGCTACAAAGCTTTTGGGGGACTCACCCCTGTTCCCAAATCACTGAGGTATTGTCTCGTTTCATTCTCCCTCTGTCCCTCACAGACGACTTAGTCAGAGGCCCAGCACTGAGGAACTGGAGCAGAGAAACATTCTAAAACGTGAGTGACCACAGACAGACGGCGCCACAGACACACGGCACCACAGACCGACAGCACCACATTGGCCCCAGTCAGACCACAGCAGCACAATAACCCCTTAGTACTGTACAAGACATTTCCCCCACACAAGGTGTTTGTCTTCTGGCTTTGGTCATGTGTGTTTTTCAGATTATATACTGAACAAAAATATAAACAGTCAAATCTTTGAAATTGTAAGGAAATAAATGCATTAGGCCCTAATCAGATATACATCTGTTGGTCACAGATACCTTAAAAAAAAGTAGGGGCTTGGATCAGAAAACTAGTCAGTATCTGGTGTGACCACCATTTGCCCCATGCAGCACGACACATTTCCTTCTCATAGTTGATCAGGCTGTTGATTGTGGCCTGTGGAATGTTGTCCCACTCCTCTTCAATGGCTGTGCGAAGTTTCTGGATATTGACAGGAACTGGAACACACTGTCATACATGTTGATCCAGAGCATCCCAAACATGCTCAATGGGTGACATGTCTGAGTTTGCAGGCCATTGAAGAACTTGGACATTTTCAGCTTCCAGGAATTGTGTACAAATCCTTGCAACATGGGGCCGTGGATTATCATGCTGAAACATGAGGTGATGGTGGTGGATGAATAGCACGACAATGGACCTCAGGATCTCTTCATGGTATCTCTGTGCATTCAAATTTCCATAGATAAAATGCAATTCTGTTTGTTGTCCGTAGCTTATGCCTGCCCATACCATAACCCCACCTCTGCCATAGGGCACTTTTTTGACAACGTTGACATCAGCGAACTGCTCACCCACACGACGCCATACACGTGGTCTGCGGTTCTCAGGCCGGTTGGACGTACTGCCAAATTCTCTAAAACAACGTTGGAGGCGGCTTATTGTAGAGAAATTAACATTAAATTATCTGGCAACAGCTCTGGTGGACATTCCTGCAGACAGCATGGCAATTGCACACTCCCTCAAACCTTGTGGCATTGTGTTATATGACAAAACTGAATATTTTAGAGTGGCCTTTTGTTGTCCCCAGCACAAGGTGCACCGGTGTCATGATCATGCTGTTTAATCAGCTTCTTGATATGCCACACCTGTCAGCTGGATGTATTATCTTGGCAAAGGAGAAATGCTTATTAACAGGGATGTAAACAAATTTGTGCCCAAAACTTGAGAGAAATAAGCTTTTTGTGCGTATGGAAAATTCAGCTCATGAAACATGGGACCAACACTTTACATGTTGCGTTTATATTTTTGTTCAGTGTTAATAGTTCAGTTCCACATGACCTAAACAAACTGATGACTTTATCCCATTCAGTCAAAGGTTGATGCTAGACTAGTTAAGTTTTCATAAGGAAATGTGAATGAATTAGCCCGGCTGGAATCCAAGACAAAGGTGAAGTTGTTATTCAGGCTTGGACAGCTGTGCGTCAAGGTCTAATGGTGCATTGATGTGGAGGGAGGCCAGTTATTGACTGATGGCTCATCTGCTTTCCCAGTTTATTGGTTAGTAAATCAATTTTGTGAAACACATTACGCCAGATTGAGCATGACCAGTGAACATTTACATTTTTAAGAGGATAACATCTTGAGCTCTTATTGTGCCAGACAGGGTTTTACATTTTCGGGTCATAGAACGTCAGTAGGACTGTGTTATTTATGTTTATCTTGTCATTCTCTCTATCTGCTAGAAGCTCACTTTGATTAAAGCAAATCAAACTTAATCTAAAATGCATTGGATCACACTTTACAGAAAAATCTAAGGAGTACCATTTGATCAACAGGATTAAAACATGTTCCTGTAATATGGTCAATGTTCACATGGAGACTTCCTGTCAATTAAACAGGAAGCAGTAAAAGAAGGGGCCATTTTGTTGTTGGCATCTTGCTGGGGTGTTTTTCTGCATTATTTATGAGATCTTTGTGGTGGAATCATAATGCATGAGGCTTGGAGAGAGAGAGCAGTTAACCGATTGTTGCCTTATTGAAAGCAGATGAGTGGGCTTCCAGTGGCAAAGGTCGCCCGCCTCCCAGGGACTCTATGCATATCTGTCACACATTTAACAACTACCTGCTGACGAATAGAACACAGGTCTAGCACCGTATCATTTCCAGACTTATCGTTTCCATTAACCGCATTGCTTAAATAATAATCACTATATTGGGTAGTGAAGTACCACCTTAGCCTACTTACAACTTCTTTTCAATTTCACTGCAGAGACGAATGAAGCTGATAAACATGAAGCCATACAAGAGATTAAAAGGAGACTCTCCCGAAAGGTACTGTCATTTATACTTTATTTAGGTACACCAATACTTGGCCTTGGCGGTACACAGATCTATCTGGTGGACACAGCTGAAACTGAATTAACTGGAACCAAACACATGTCGAACTCATATAGAGTGAATATATGGAGTGAACTCAATAGATTGAATTAACAATCAATGTCTTGATTTCAGAATTACCAAAGACATTTCTAACTAATTTGACATACTCAAATGCAGCAATCGTATGACTCAGTTGTCACAGCGCATACTTTAGGGCATTCCAACTCTGTGTGAACAGCATGCCTCAAAGTGTAGCATCAGGCTGCTTGAAATTCCTCAGATTGCTCGCCCCCTGTGCTGGTAGGGGGGGAAGAGGGGATTGGCCAGGGTTAGGCCAACGAGGCTTGACATCAGATATAATGAGAACTGGAGTCTAGTTTCAACACTGTGCACCCATATGGCACCGTGGAAGGAGTTAGACTTTTCCCACAACTTTCTATCCATCTTCTCCCATACCCCAGCTGTCTTGTCTAGAAGTCCCAATTTACAGTTGTCAATCACTGGTTTGTGTGTGTGTGTGTGCGCGTGTGTGTAGCTGAGTGTGAGACCCACAGTAGCAGAGCTGGTGGCTCTGCGGATTCTGCGCTTCAATGAGTATGTGGAGTGCACAGATGCTAAGGACTATGACCGCCGTGCAGACAAACCCTGGACCAGGCTCACTCCAGCTGACAAAGTGGGTCCCAGACTCCTACTGTATAATATTATTGCAAGAGAACCTCAAATACATGCCATTCAAAATGTTATTAAATACTTGGAATAAGAAAGGTTATAAAAAGGCGTCATTCAAAAACGTTGTATTTCTCATGCATGCCACCTACTGGCCAGCAGCTGAACCATAATAATAATAATAATAATAATGAGTTGAATTTAAAGCTGCAATATGTAACTTATTGGGAGACCTGACCAAATTCACAAAGAAATGTGAGTTATAGATCTGTCATTCTCATTGAAAGCAAGTCTAAGAAGTGATAGATCTGTTCTATGCATCTTTTACTTTCAGTTTTGTACAGCAGCTTAAAAACTGCTGAAAATAATATATTTTGGGTTATTGAAAAGATATTTCATAGTGGTTTAGATGGTACAATGATTCTCTATACTATGCATTGCTTGTTTTGTCACATGATCTGAAGTTAGGCGAAGCTGAACTATTAGAATTTAACTAACCAGGAAATGGTGGAGTGATTTCTGCATTTTGCATCTAGAATCTTCAGTTATATGAAATATGTTTAACTGTATTTTTATGAGGTGTTGTTTTGGTACTTTTTCTTTGTAAATGAAGACTTTTTGATCTTGAATGTTTATATTCCCTCAGGCTGCTATCCGTAAAGAACTGAATGAGTTCAAAAGCAAAGAGATGGAAGTTCATGAAGAGAGCAAGCAATTCACCAGGTAATGACAACTTCGCCCTTATGGATCCCCAGCCATTACACTTCATACAAGATAATAAACTCCTGTTTGATTGAGTCCTAGTAGGCAGTGTACTATAATAGGCAGACTGAATCAACAGCATCTGTTTTCCCTGTGCCTTGGCAGGTTCCATCGGCCCTGAGGCGTCTTATCTCTCCAGTGGGGGTCCTGGTCGGCTGCCGGCCCTGCCTGAGGGCTCTCTGTTCCCGCTGACCTGTGTCCCGCTATAGGCTTCACCGTCGGGCTTCGGAGCCTGGAGCCTAGATGCCTCTAGGCATGGACACATGGATAATGTCCCCTGGGGCCAACCAGTCTCCAGCTATAGAGATCAATGACTTTGGGTCACCTGGTTACACAGACCAGACTGGGCTTGAGTGTTGTGTGGAAAGATACAGAGACCAAGAGAGAGCGAGGCCAATATCCATCCAGAGAATGTGAATGGGCCGAGCCCATGCCCATTCACCGTCTTTGCACACCCTGAAGAAAAAAAACTGTTGCACTTTGTAACACAGCGCTGATTGAATTACCCACATACTGTACCTTTTGGCTTCCCTAATTCCCCCTAACAGGCTTTGACCAAGTCCCCGTGGAGGGGAAATGGTTTTGCAACTATGGCGATGTTGTAGGTTAGGCAAGTCCAGCCAAGGGTAACATTAATCAAATCAATACAGTGTAAACGGTGCAATGAAATGCGAGCTTCCTCAACAGTGCAATGAAAAATATAATCAAATAAAAAAGTAAAACACATAGTCATAAGCTTAATGTAAGTGCATGGGAAGGTGTGTTGAAGAAAGAATGGTTTTACTGCCATGTGGTTTTGATGGTGGAAATGAAAGTGTTTTAGGTCTTGTTTTAAGGGGTGATTTGTTCATGCTGATCTTAAAGTGGCTGGGACTACATGAATTCCCCTCAATCTGCAAGTCATCCAGGGAGTTTAAAAATTTAGAGCAAGTTCAGACAAAATTGGTTGAGCTGTTCATAATTGATGGTCTGTGTAGTTTGAAAGGATGTGGTAAATGTTAGCATTTTACAGACCCAGATAAATCCATCAGGAGCTTTTTTTTCCTGATCATAAAATGTCCAAAATGCCTTTTGTAAAGCATTTCTTTGACATTTCTGTAATGAAGTGCACCAATTCATCAGAATTTATATTGATTTCAGACTGCTAAGGGCAGGTGTAGAATATGGGAGGAGAACCACAGTATTCATGTCCATTTCTTTCTCGTTCTATAGATTTTCTGTACAAAGTGTATATCTGATGCATGATCACAAGTTTACTGCCAATTATCTGATTTTTACATTGTGATGTACAGGATGATTTTAAACCCACCCCAATCCCAATTGATAGCGCTATGTGCTGTTCATATGTGAGTACTGTATCTTTGAATAATGTCATGTACATAATATATGCAGTTATTGCCACTTCAATATTTATCATGCATATAGGTCTATATGTGCATTATATGCCTCTAAATTGCTTTATTGTTCAGTTGTTAATTACATTCATACTGTAGATACCATTTATGCAAAACATCAACCGTGTATGATGAGGAAGAAGATGCCATAACCCTTCAGTATTAGTTACATAGACTGAAAATGAGCCCATGGCCACTGAATTGGTGTCATTAGGATGTCCTGTATACTGATGAAAATACACACACTGTATGTCTCACCGTCATTGTGTATAGGTTTGTATGTATGAGACTTTTTTTCGTACTGCTTCTGTGATCATTGTGCACAATGGCTTTAATGTCTCCAGGATCCAAATGTTGTAGAAGTGTGTGTGTGTGTGTTGAAAATCGTCTATGCAGTGGAAAGTAATGTGTCTGCCTGGCCTGAGCCCACCGTGCAGTCAACTGTGAAGCCATTGAGTGGGTCAATTAAAAGCTGAGCAGGGGGGGGTGCACTCGGTCTCAGTGGCATATTGTCTTTCTATCTGGTCCTTGGACATTGATCACAGTTGAGAAGAGAAAGCTCAAAGCACCTCTGTGGATCTAGGCAGCAGCAAGTGCCAAAAGTAAAACTTTCAGTCTCTTAGAAGGGTCAAACTTACAGGCAGGGCCGCACACTTGAACAAAGACCACGTCTCAAGTAATACTCATATGTGTGTGGAAGATACTTTATGTGATTCTGAGTGTCTATTGAAGTGGAATAGGTTACTTTTGAGCCACTTGTTTGTGACACCTGCTAAACTCACATTTTATGTAAACACACAGAGGGTTTAAAAGTTGCTTAAATGTCTCAACATTTCACTAGTAGTGCTGTAACCCACTTTCCATTGGGTTACAGCAATACAACTCACATGGATGAGGGTTTATTGGTTTCAGTTTGTAGGAGATGCAGTCAAACAGGCATTGCTTGTACTTACATTAGTGCACATATTTGTCATATTGGCCATTGGTTTCACAGGCTCAGCAATATGACATGACATCATCATACGGTACACAGCAAGGCCATGAACTACAACAGAGTGTGTGAGCTCATTTTGCACAGCCGGGGCATGCCGAACTATGTAATCGATTGCTGTAGAGCCGGGGGCGGCAAATGTTGGTCACTAACTAAAACACGACAAATAAGGACAAATTATCAGACAGATCAAAAAAGCAAGACTTTTTTTCTCAGACAGCACCATGACACTTTTCCATTTGTCTCGGATTCAAATGGCTTATTGTTAATCAATGATTAGAAGTTAGGGCCCTATTCAATCTGTATAGCTGAAGTGCTAACTCCGTCCGCACGGGCAACAGCCTTGCAAAACAAGATCGCCCGATTCAAAACTGCTTCTATTGGTTGTTTCCAAATTGTGCCCTCCTTTGCGGCATGCCTACACTGGGAAGAGCCAATAGTAGTTATAATAATACATTGGACTTATATACCGTTTGTCAATGACCCAAAGTTGCTTAACATTGTAGAAACAAAAACAAAAAAAAACAATGCCAGACAAACAACAGGAAGAAACATGAAACAAAGAGGTGGTAGTTATGGAAATGATGGGGCGGCTAAGGCAGATTGATCAGTTACTAGCCCTGTTTATACCCGCTGCTAACATGTCCTTTGTCCTGATCTTGTCCACATTCTGATTGTGCCCATATTTTTTTGACAGGTGTAGACGATTAAAATACTTATTGTGATCAGATCTTATAAGTAAACGGACAGGATCAGGACAATATCGGGATGAAGGACGCATGTAAGAACCAGGTAAAAAAACAGGGCTAGTGATTAGTTTATTTTGGGGAAAACTGAAGGAAGGAGTGGCAGACTTGGCAGACTCGCTATTGACATCTTTATGCAGCAAGTTGCCCCGCTGTGTGGGATGATGTCATACTGACGAGTAAGCTGTAACCAGTGGAGCAGCCTAGCCAGTAAGGGACACAACAGTCACATTGTACACCCTCACCTTGAAATATTGAAACTCTTTTCTACAAAGTCCCCTATCAAATCTGTTTTGATCCTGTAATAGAAGATTTAATGGATATTTAGAATGTGTTTTTCTCATGTCTTGTTTAATCTCCTGCTCCTGAAATGTCCACAATTGGTGGAGATCAAGTGAAATCAAATATAAAAAAATGGCGTCCTGGCTTGATAATTTAATGTATTTTAAGAATTATTTCACAACTATAGAAAGTTTTATTTTACCTCCTAGACCTAGACTATGCATTGACCTTGACGTTGTTTAGTGGTCATTTAACACTTCTAATCATATCAATTTAACTTATAATTGTATAACCCAGACCTAGGGTTGCAAAACTTTGGTAACTTTCCCCAAAATCCCAGGTTTTACAGAAATCTTGGTTGGAGTAACCCTAGGTCTGGGTTATATTCGTATTGTTCCTGATTCTGGGAATCTTCCAACCAGGGTTTATGGAAAACCTGGGAATTTGGGGAAACACTAGATTTTTGCAAACCTACACAGATCACTGCTCTTACTGCTACAAATAGTTATAACATTCTACATAGAATTGTATAGTTCATATTTGAGTAGGAACAGTCCACTTGCGTTGACTAGTTACACAAATGCAATGTGGCCTACTCTAATTGAAGTTGATAAAGCCAGGCATTACATCCATGTTTCAATTGTCTCAAGGCTTAAAAATCCTTCTTTAACCTGTCTCCTCCCCTTCATCTACACTGATTGAAGTTGATTTTAACAAGTGACATCAATAAGGGATCATAGCTTTCACCTGCCATGGAAAGAGCAGGTGTTCCTAATGTTTTGTACAATCATTGAACACACCAATGTATGACAAATCAGGATGGCCATGAAAATCATTTCTGCACTTTCCCATTATCAATTGACCTTTTAATTGAATGAACGACTGCAATGGAGTGAAATTAATCAAATGGAAAAATATATAATTTAAGGAGAAATGAAAATCAAAGTCGATTCAAATCTAGCTTGAATATTAATAGATGTTCTTGGTAGCAATGTAATTTCAGACCAGGATAGCTGAACCTATTGTATGGGTTGTGATATAGTGCTCTGAACAGGTTGCAAATGGCTTTCCCGATAAATCAAGCCTTATTCCCCTACTAAATACCACTATACAAGTTTAAAAGTTACTGTATTGTGGCAGTTAAATGCTTTTTAAAGGTTGCTAAATTAACCACATCCTCTTTGTGCTCCTCACAGACTGCATGTCACTTTAATTGGTCACAGACTGCTACCAAAGTACATTAAAGGATAAATTGATAACCCAATTTTGCACAGCTCATCTGCCATACCAGCCTGCCAGCTATCTGTCGAGGCGTCGGCGGCATGTGTGTAATGAAAGTGCCACTCTGAACGGGTTGAGGGAAGCGGCTCATCCTAGCTAAGGCTCTCTCTAAATGATGATACGTTAGCTCAAACTGCCCTCAGTATGTCATGCACCTGGAAAATGTTATTTCACTAGCAGGATGACTTCCCCCCTCTGGTGCCTAGGTTTATATTCCATCTTGATCTAATAATAATTCATTGTCCCAGATGGATGTACCTCTTTGTGAACCTGGGATTTATCAATTTGAATGTTTTCCAATACTTCCTAATGAGTTTAGAGAACAGAGAGATACAGTGAGATTAAGGGACTGTGCTTCTCGTATCGCTCTGAATCCACAATAAGGCAGAGGTTCCCACAATCTTTTTATTATCAATTTCTTTCAAGCAATCGTCAGTCATTTGTATCAGTGCAGTACATGTTGAGTGCCCTTCTCTATAAGCATGCTGAAAGTCTGTTGTTCATTTGTTTGCAGAGAAATTGAATTGTATTTGGTTGTATTTTCCAACAGTTTGCTAAGAGCTGGCAGCAAGTTGATAGGTCTTCTGTTAGAAACAGTAAAGACCGCTTTACCACTCTTGGGTAGCGGAATGACTTTGGCTTCCCTCCAGCCCTGAGGACAAAGACTTTCCTCTCGGCTCATATTAAAAATATAGGATAAAAATTATATAGGAGTGGCTATAGAGTCCGCTACCATCCTCAGTAGCTTTCCATCTAAGTTGTCAATGCCAGGAGGTTTGGCATTATTGATCAACAATTATTTTTCCACCTCTCCAGCACTAACTTTACATAATTCTAACTTGCAATGCTTTTTTCATTATTATAATACTTTTTTTGCATGAGTACAATGGCTCATTGTTGGCATTTCCTGCCTACGCTTGCCCACTTTGCTAATGAAGTAATCATTAAAATAATTGGCAACATTTTTGTGATGAATAAGACATCTTATCCATAATTTAATTTAAAGTACTCCAAAGTTTTTTTACATTCTTTATATCATTGATCTTGGCTTCATAATACTGTTTCTTCTTCCTTTTGTTGAGTTTAGTCACATAATTTCTCAATTTGCAGTAAATCAGCCATTCAGATATGCAGCAAGACTTATTAGCCACAAATTTTTCCCCATTTCTTTCAACCATAGTTTTTCAATTCCTCATCAATCCATGGAGCCTTACTGGTGCATGTTTATCAATAATTGGAAGAAGCAATTTCATAAATTCATCATGTGTAATGTCTGGATGCTCCTTATTAATCACACCAACAAATATTTTTAACATCATCCACATAAGAGTCACAGCTAAGTCTTTTGTATGATCTCGGATACAGCTTTTGAACAACGTTCTACAGTATTAGTAAAAATGTGATCCATACATGTGCACTATCTTGTTCCTGTAATGTTTGTAAACACCCTGGTAGGTTGATTATTAACCTGAACCAGATTACAGGCAATGGTTAGTTAGAAGCTTCCTCTTGAGTGGACAGCTTGATGAAAACCAGTCAATATTCAGGTCCCCAAAAAAGTTGACCTCTCTGTTTACATCACATACACTATTAAGTATTTCACACATATTACTTAGATACTGACTGTTATCACTTGGTGGCCTATAGTAACACCCCAAAGGTGAAATGCTTTAGATCTGCCAGGTGAACCTGCAACAACACTTCACATAAGATATTCTTTAAGCATTACAGGGATTTGGCTCTGAATATATATAGCGTGTGAAATAAGTATTGAACACGTCACCATTTTTCTCAGTAAATATATTTCCAAAGGTGCTATTGACATGAAATCTTCACCAGATGTTGGTAACAACCCAAGTAATCCATACATACAGAAACCAAAACAAATAAGTTCAGAAATTAAGTTATGTGTAATAATGTGAAATGACACAGGGAAAAAGTATTGAACACACTTACTGATATTTATTTAATACTTTGTACAAAAGCCTTTGTTGGTAATGACAGCTTCAAGACGCCTCCTGTATGGAGAAACTAGTTGCTCTGGTGTGATTTTGTCAATAGCACCTTTGGAAATATATTTACTGAGAAAAATGGTGACGTGTTCAATACTTATTTCACCCGCTATAAAACAGTACCTCCCCCCATGAGCATTCCTGTTTATTCTATAGATGTTATGTCCTTGTATTGCTACTGCTGTTTCATCAAATGAATTATCTAAGTAAGTCTCAGAAATAGATAAAATATGAATGTTATCTGATGTTAGCAAGTTCCTGATTTCATGAACCTTATTTCTAATGCTAAGTATATTAATATCAGCTATTTTCAGCCCGTAGCCTGCGTAGCTTATCAAAGACATAATATAGAAAAGAGCAAACCAAAGCAGTCCATTAATCAGTTGGTGCGTGTAAGAGTTTGTGTGTGCTGCGGGGTTGAACCAACGAACCCATAGGCTTGGCTCTCTCATCCCTTCCAGGCTTTAGGGAGGGAGGGTGGACAATGAGCTTGTCATAGCAGATGTAAGCAATGTCCCCATGCATTCACCCAATATGGATGAAAATACCTTCATTTTAAAGCTGACAGTCTGCATTTTAACCTCATAGTCATTGTATATTTTCAAATCCAAAGTGCTGAAGTACAGAGCCAAAACAACAACAGTCCCAATAGTTTTGGAGTTCACTGTATCTAAAAAATATATGAAAGTAAATATCTGATCCAGCACAATACGGTTCAGATCTGGTTTGAATGGTTAAATAGATTAATAAATTGCACAGAAGTTCATGACACAATGTATTCAATCCATTTTAACAAACAATGAATTGACAATCTCATCATAATACCCAGCAGTATAATTAGACAGCATAATGTTACCTTTTTATGACCTGTAGACAAGACACAGGCAAATCACTCAGGGTTATATCTGAGTCATCATTGTTAATATGAATGAATGCGTCCATTCTGTGGGCGTTCAACTACAGATTAATATGAAGAAGAATAGACATACATCCAGGGCCGGCCCTTGCTATTTGGGGGCCCTGAGCGAGATTTGGTTCTCGGGCAAAACCTTTTGTGGTCCCCTTCTGGTACATTTCCTGTATTCTCTCCATTTTGCCATGAGGCATTATTATGCCGCTTATTTGAGGGTATTTTCATATCTATTTTTTTGTATTTGTATTTTATTCCAGATCCCTAGCTACTTTTCCTGGGGTCCAAACACAATTACATACACTAAAACGATACATAACACAACACATTATTGCACTACTATATTACTACTCTTCCATAACATATATATAATACAAAATCAATAATACAGCAAAATAACCATTATAAAATATATGCATGTGTAGAGTGCGTGTGTTAGCGTGTATTTGCGAATGCTGTGTGTGTGCCTCTTTACAGTCCACGCTGTTCCATAACGTGTAGATTTATCTGTTTTTTTACATCAGATTTTACTGCTTGACTGAGTTACATGATGTGGAATAGAGTTCAAGAATCACGTCGACAATCTACTGGCAAATCCTTTTCAATCCTTGTCATATGAAGAGGAATTATAGATAAAATGTATCGGTGATCATCGGCCATAAAACATTACACAACAAGTTGGAAATCACAAATTCAACAATGAGTGGAAGAAATCAGTGGCTAACTGCAAGCATTGCAAAGCAATCACTAGCCTGCTATTCAGTGGAGCAGGGGTGTGGTCCAAGTCTGGGTTTAAGGGTCTCTTTTCCAAGCTTAAAAGGATAAACATTCAACAACTTGGGCATTGGCCATGCTGTCACCAATATTTACATGCTCAAATATAATGAAATTACATAGCTTAGGGGGCTTCTTCACAATATGATCTGGTAATGAAATCACATGACAAATACATTTCGGTTTCGATGTTACACCTACAAAGGGGTTTGAAGTAGCCAAATTTAATTTGAAGTTCAGAAATTAAAGTACTGGAATAGGCCTACCTTGAACTTCAGACATTTCCTAAATTTGGTGCTTGAAAAGTCCCTGTAATTACTGTAGCCAATGTATACGTTTTCCTGCTCCCTTATAATTATCTGTGATTAAATGTTTTATCTGTTTTTGTGAGATGTGGCCACCGCTTCAATTGACTTATGCAAATCTGTTGTGGTCAAACCACGTGCGGTTACTATACTGAACCATAATATGAATACAACAATTTCAAAGATTTTACTGAGTTACAGTTCATAAGGAAATCAGTCAATTTAAATAATTAATTAGGCCCTAATCTATGGATTTCACATGATTGTGAATACAGATATGCATCTGTTGGTCACATACAGTTGAAGTCAGAAGTTTACATACACTTTGGTTGAAGTCATTAAAACTCATTTTTCAACCACTCTACAGATTTCATGTTAACAAACTATAGTTTTGGCAAGTCGGTTAGGGCATCTACTTTGTGCATGACACTAGTAATTCTTCCAACAACTGTTTACAGACAGATTATTTAACTTATAATTCACTATATCACAATTCCAGTGGGTCAGAAATGTACATACATTAAGTTGACTGTGCCTTTAAAGAGCATGGAAAATTCCAGAAAATGATGTCATGGCTTTAGAAGCTTCTGATAGGCTAATTGACATAATTTGAGTCAATTGGGGTTGTACCTGTGGATGTATTTCAAGGCCTAGCTTCAAACTGCCCCTTTGTTCGTCATCAGGGAAAAATCTAAAGAAATCAGCCAGGACCTCAGAAAAAACATTGTAGACCTCCACAAGTCTGGTTCATCCTTGAGAGCAATTTCCAAACGCCTGAATGTAACACGTTCATCTGTATAAACAATAGTACGCAAGTATAAACACCATGGGACCACGCAGCCGCCATACCGCTCAGGAAGGAGACGTGTTCTGTCTCCTAAAGGTGAACGTACTTTGGTGCGAAAAGTGCAAATCAATCCCAGAACAACAGCAAAGGACCTTGTGAAGATGCTAGAGGAAACAGGTACAAAAGTATCTATATCCACAGTTAAACGAGTCCTATATCGACATAACCTGAAAGGCCGCTCAGCAAGAAAGAAGCCACTGCTCCAAAACCGCCATAAAAAAGCCAGACAATTGTTTGCAACTGCACATGGGGACAAAGATCGCACTTTTTGGAGAAATGTCCTCTGGTCTGATGAAAAGAAATCTAACTGTTTGGCCATAATAACCATCGTTATGTGGAGCATGGGGTGGCAGCATCATGTGGAGGTGCTTTGCTGCAGGAGGGACTGGTGCACTTAATAGGAAGAAAAATTATGTGGATATATTGAAGTAACATCTCAAGACATCAGTCAGGAAGTTAAAGCTTGGTCACAAATGGGTCTTCCAAATGGTCAATGCATACTTTCGAAAGTAGTGGCAAAACGGATTAAGGACAACAAAGTCAAGGTATTTGAGTGGACATCACAAAGCCCTGACCTCAATTCTATAGAACATTTGTGGGCAGAACTGAAAAAGCATGTGTGAGCAAGTTGGCCTACAAACCTGACTCAGTTACACCAGTTCTGTCAGGAGGAATGGGCCAAAATACACCCAACTTATTGTGGGAAGCTTGTAGAGGCTACCCAAAATGTTTGACCCAAGTTAAACAATTTAAAGGCAATGCTACCAAATACTAATTGAGTGTATGTAAACTTCTGACCCACTGGGAATGTGATGAAAGAAATAAAAGCTGAAATAAATCATTACTCTACTATTATTCTGACTTTTCACATTCTTAAAATTAAGTGGGGATCTTAACTGACCTAAGACAGGGAATTTTTACTAAGATTAAAATGCCAGGAATTGTGAAAAACTGAGTTTAAATGTATTTGGCTAAGGTGTATGTAAAGTTCTGACTTCAACTGTACCTTAAAAAACTATTTGCCTCATGCAGCGCGACACATCTCCTTCACATAGAGTTGATCAGGTGGTTGATTGTGGCCTGTGGAATGTTGTCCCACTCCTCTTCAATGACTGTGCGAAGTCGCTGGATATTGGAGGGAATTTGTACACGTCGATCCAGAGAATCACACACAAGCTCAATGGGTGACATGTCTGGTGAGTATGCAGGCCATGGGAGAATTGGGATAGCTTATGGGTAGCAATATTCAATTTGAAATGTAATATGCAAAATGACAATGCAATATGTAAAATGGCAATGCATTCTGTATTTCAATTTACATTTTCCATTACATTTGTGCAACGTTTGGTGCAAAATGAAAATGAAATTACATAATTTACATTTGCCATTTCATACACTAGTTTTAATATGTAAATTGAATACTTATTTTAACGCTTTATTAGTTGCAAAATTAAAATTAAAATGTATTACAGAAATGATTAGATGTGTGTAACATGTTCAAGCAAAAACTGTGGCAAAATGATCATTCAAATGTTATTTTTCTTAATTGCATTTACACTCACAGTCAAACACTTGCGATTTGCATTTTCATTAAATGTCCCGCGCAATGAATGTTGCAAAATTCAAAGTGCACATTGAAAATGCATTCCGAGCCGATCACGTCTCCGCCCCCTCCCGCCCTGTCAATCACTGCATCAAGGCGGGGCTCGGCAACAGGTAAACATAACATGTTATAGCTATGTTACGTGTTTTGGTTTTGAGGTGTTGGAAACACGGCGGCGGCAGAGCTAATACGAGTGTTAAATTCATTAGCAGATGAAGTGGAGCGTAAACACAGAGATTATGGCCTTGAAGCGTATAAAATCATTAAAATATATGTAAGTGGTTGTTTACTTCAGTCCACACTGCTGCATTCGTCGATGTACCGTCCATCGACTAACTCCATACAAGGCCGCGATATCTTTAACTTTGAACCCATACATAAGATACCCCTCTACGGCCTCGCTAGGGATCTCCATGGCTGGTGTCCCCACTCCCCTAGGCCTATCCGAAGAAAATCGTTCTTCCACCACCTTTAAGAGGTCAGCAGCCAAACGGGTGTCGGCGCCTGAAATGGCAGAAAATTCTCCCAGACGTTCCAACAACGTACTGCTTCTATCACCTACATACGCGTAATAATCTTCGGAAATACTATCGTTTCTCTGTTCACGCTCCACTTCATCTGCTAATGAATTTAACACTCGTATTAGCTCTGCCGCCGCCGTGTTTCCAACACCTCAAAACCAAAACACGTAACATAGCTATAACATGTTATGTTTACCTGTTGCCGAGCCCCGCCTTGATGCAGTGATTGACAGGGCGGGAGGGGGCGGAGACGTGATCGGCTCGGAATGCATTTTTAAATGTGCACTTAGAATTTTGCTACATTCATTGCGGGACATTTATTGAAAATGCAATCTCAAGTGTTTGACTGTGAGTGTAAATGCAATTAAGAAAAATAACATTTGAATGATCATTTTGCCACAGTTTTTGAATGAACATGTTACACACATCTAATCATTTCTGTAATACATTTTAATTTTGCAACTTATAAAGCGTTAAAATATGTATTCAATTTACATATTAAAACTAGTGTATGAAATGGCAAATGTAAATTATGTAATTTAATTTTCATTTTGCACCAAACGTTGCACAAATGTAATGGAAAATGTAAATTGAAATACAGAATGCATTGCCATTTTACATATTGCATTGTCATTTTGCATATTACATTTCAAATTGAATATTGCTACCCATAAGCTTCCATTCTCAGGATCACGGTATCTCTGTGCATTCCAGCGATAAAATGCAATCGTGTTCGTTGTCCGTAACTTATGCCTGCCCATACATAACCTCTCTGCCACCACGGGGAACCATGTTCACAACGCTGCCATCAGCAAACCGCTCCTCCCACACACGCCGTTTGCCATCTGCTCGGTACAGTTGAAACTGGGATTTATCCGTGAAGAAGCGTGCCAGTAGCCATCAAAGGTGAGCATTTTCCCACTGAAGTCGGTTACGACACCGAACTGCAGTCAGGTCAGACTTTGGTGAAGACGATGAGCACACAAATGAGCTTCCCTGAGACAGTTTCTGACAGTTCTGGAAGTTTGTTTAGTCCTAGGTCTATGTTATTGTAAGTGGACTTACGTGCCAATTTGCATATTCCTGAATACACATGTGGAAATGCATAAAAATCTATTTTATTTTAAAACATTTTTGAAATTTTTACTCCAATGTCAGACATTGGCCAAATTATTTATATTAAGACCCAATCAGTATGTATATACCTTACAGACCTAGGTATTACAGGTAAAAATTGAATAATACTTTGTAGTGATACCACATGATCTTGCTCCCACTATTTACTATGCTTTATTGTGTACATCTTTCCAAGCTTGGGAAAATGGAAAACATTAACAATAATCAAATCTGGCTTCCGGGCATGGGAGCACAGTGGGAGAGAAAATTCTGCAGCCTCCCAATGTCCTCAGCCCTGACACAGCAGAAATAGCATCGCTGCATCCATGATTCAAACTGTGGGGACAGCCAGTGAGGACTTACCCCGGCTAGGTAATGTTCCTGCCAATTGACACACACACACACACACACACTTCACATGAGACTTCCCCAGCAGTGTGGGCACCATGACTTAATCTCTCGCTCTCTCCATTCAATATTGAATCATCCATGTCCTCTTTTCAACTCACCTAAATACATAATTAAATGTTTTTCTACTTCTGTCATGGGCACAAGTAGTCAAAGTAATGGTTCTGTGCGGGCGTTTGAATGGTAAGACTTATTGTGTGTGGGTGGACAAGATAATGAGGTGCATCTTTTCAACCAGAACCAAGGCCAAAATAACAGGGCCAGTTCAATTGACATTAGACCAAATGGAATGCCCAAGAATAGACCGGGTGAATTTTCTACATTGTGACAATGGCTTACATAGAGAAACCAAGACAAATTATCTCCCATGTAGGCCTATACAATACTGAAACCAAACCACTGGGATCTTGTGTGCAACTAGTACTGTATAAATCTGGGCCATGTACCTCCACAGGTTCCCCTCAAACTGGGAGCACAGTAAAAAAAGTGAGTATTTTTAAAGTAATGTATTCATTTTTTGTTTATGCTCAATCTGATTGGGTGGGCCATGCCTACGTCCCTGGAAGACATGGTTGTACAAATTCCACTGGGTCCGGTCCACAGAATTACTCACTCCACCCCCTGGTACCTACTGTTCTAATTATTTTATTAGAGATGTTTACCAGTCTAATGCCAGTGCCAGAGACTGATATTGTTTCAAACACCTTCCTGAACACAACCACAACTCAAAGCAATAACAAAGCATTCTTTTTAAAAAGAAAGTCAAAAGCTGGCTGACGACAACCATATGCTCATGGCAGCTCAGTAGCGAGTCTTGACTTTCGTAGGACAACTTTTATGTTTGTAATTATTGCACCACACACTTTAAGACACCTGCCTTAATCTTGCCAAAAGGACCACAATGGAATTAAGTCATTGACTTTGTCTTATGCATATCCTGTCTGTATATGTATTTTTTCAAAATTTTCAAATCTAGTTTCCTGGGAATTACTTTAATCAAAATCATTAAGAGTAACTGTTTAGATAACTGTTGAAGTGATTGATGACACACTCTTATAGGGGTGCAATATACAGAACATTTTATAATTCTCATCCCTCACTGTCAGTTGTAACTACAAGATGATGGCGGTCAGGCAAGTGACAATTTTGGGGGGACAAATAACACCTGACCACAACCACTTCTTTTCAATGTTTATTTTCTATGCAAATATCAAATATAAAATGGGTCGGGGAAAAATTAAACTGATGCACCTTTCGTCAACATTGCTTCCATTTCATGCATCTTGAACAAGAAACATGACTTCTTATCAACATGGATAGCCAAACAGTAAAAACTACATTTTCCACATCCTCAGCTGAAGTCCTGAGCCTAGGCATCGTCAGGTTTGTCCGAAGGTGGGCCACAGGGCTGCAGCATCTTCTCCATGAGATTGAAGCGCACGCGGGCTTTGCTCTCGTTCTCAGCAACAGAGAAGTAATTCAGAAGGTCAAAGTGACCCATATATGAACAGTATGAGTCCCGATGTTGGTTCACCAACCATTCCCACTTGCTGGTGTCCGCATGGCCTGTTCCAATGTATTTAGATTGAAGATGCTCCAACTGGCTGTGAATGTTGTAGCGGTCTGTCATCTTCAGGCAAATGTCTAGACAAGGAAGGAAAATCATTTGAGTGCATGTAGCTATTAGTTGGCCAATGTTACAACCTGTGACCTGGCAATTGATGGTGTCCTGACTTTTTATCAATAGCTTGCTGATTAAGTCAGTAACGTGCATTTTATAGCCAGAATGTTGAAAAAAACAGTCATTTGAACTTATTTATTTAACTTAACCGTTATTTAACTGGGCAAGTCAGTTAAGAACAAATTCTTATTTACCATGACTGCCTACACCGGCCAAAGCCGGACGACGCTGGGCCAATTGTACGCCGCCCTATGGGACTCCCAATCACAGCCAGTTGTGATACAGCCTGGATTTGAACCAGGGTGTCTGTAGTGACGCCTCTAGCACTGAGATGCAGTGCCTTAGACCGTTGCGCCACTTGGGAGCCCAAGTGAACTTACTCTGCCGGTTGTCCACCTGGCTTTATGCCGTTGGAAATGTAATACAAACTATCCACAGGAAAGTATTATTAAACCAACTTTTACTGCCATTGTGATTTATCACCTGACATGCGGGGGGGGGGGGGGGGGAACATGTTAACACCTGCATGAGCTCGGCTTGTATTTAGCTTACATTGTGGGGGGTGTAGCGGATGTATTTTTTGGGGGAAGCCCAAATGTCACGCTGCTTGCTCAGAGAGTACCACTTCTTCTTGATTCGGCTCACAACAAGCTCGAACCCAGGACCTCTGCCTTGCTAGCTCGCGTGACCACCCTCCTGAAGCTGAAGAATCTTACCTGTCTCGCCCCCCAAAAAGCTAGCTATTCGGCAGCACATCTCCACCCCACCAAACTTATCCCCCCAAAAAGCTAGCTATTCGGCAGTGCATCTCCACCCCACCAAACTTATCCACAGCGACCCCAGCGTTGAGCTGAGCGCAAATGCAGATCCGAGTCACGGCACCATCTGTAACCAACGTCACACTGATTGCTTAGCGAATACAGCTTCCCCCGGATTCGGCCCACACAAGGCTCGAACTAGGTCATGAAGCCGGCAATAGGTTTACAGACCAGATGGGTATACTACAAATAAGAAAAATTGAGGCTGACAACAAGAAATAACTAACGTTAGCTAGCTATTGATTTTCTGGTTCATTACAAAATGTAAACTTAAATATGTGTTTTTGGTAGTTGAGTCAATGAGAATGCCCATTTCAAGATTAGTTAACATTATCTTAAAAACAACGTTATTTCAGAACATTTAGGCAAGTTAGCTAGCTGGTTAACTCATTGATACTACTTTGTAGTAGCATACCCCTAGAAGTCCTGGTAGAAATATACAGTAGGTAGCTAGTTGCTACTACTAGTACTAACAAGTCAGGCCTAGAACCGATAGGACGTGTACTGTTGTCACATTGCCACATGATGTCACTTTGTGCCGTTTAAACACTGGTGACTTTTTAAATCACACCGATTAGGAAGTAACAAGTAGTTAACACTAACAAATGTACAGTCACGTTTAGTTGAATTTAAACGGTGGCCTATTGTTTAAGCTCCGGCTAGCCTATCTAGCTAATGTTAGCTAGCTAGCTAAGCATTATTACAGTGTTCCAAGTTATCAAGCGTTTTCGAAGATAACAATATCTTTAGCTACTGTATTCAGTTTGGTTATATTCTGCTATAACGTTACTTACTCAAAATCAAGACCGTTGTTGAAATGTGTAAGACGACGTTGATAATTTCAGGTCAGCGTCATTCGCAGAGGAAGCGGAAAGGTATGATAACGTCCGGTATGTGTAACATAGAATTACGTCTGGTGGGAAACAAAGCCAGCCCCATAGAGATCCTATATTCATATGTAATTCAATACCACCAATTGTACTAACATGATCATTATTGATTTGATGCACGCATTCATTTGTTAAATTGAACATTGATTGCAATCAATCCAATTGAGTGTATTGCATAAAAATCATACAGATTGTAAGGTTGTAATAATAATACAGTTGTAATATAGAATTTTTTAGAAGTCCTTGTGAATGTGAACCAAGATCTTATTTCAATGAACAGGGAGTATCCATAAGTAGTTATTGATTTGTGCTGGTCTGTATTTAATCCTAATCCATATTTCATCATGTGCAAAGGTCTCCCTTTTTTGGTCATTCTAATTGTCCACTGTCCATAAAGTCTCTGAAGCCTAACTGTTACAAGCCAAGAGAGGGAGGTCTATTTGGCGTTAATCTACCATGAAAGTCCTTCATTTTCACTTTGTTTATCTGAAAATTTACTATCCAATTAAAATGAGAGAGAGGGGCCTGTGTTGCTCATTCAATGTGTTTCTTTTGCTAAGTGCTTATGTTTTCTGCAGTCTCACAGTGTGCAGTTTTGAGATTGGCTGTGTTGCCATAGTAATGAAACATAGTAGGCTTAGAGCAAGACAATGCCCTAGAAATAATGCCGGAACTTTCTTAGATTGGGTTGAGCGATGTTCCTCAACAAGGTGATTTCTTCAGTGCCCCCCCCCATTCTAACACAAAATATAAAGCCGCTTTTCTACCCAGTTTATGTTTTTTTTGTCTTTTGAGGATTTATTTATAATACAGCTTTAAAAGTATACAGCTTGCAACGATCAAATTGATGTCATGGACTGTCAGTCAATGCATCCAAAAGATCCATCCAATTTGGAAGTGGCTACATCCCCATCCCTCAGCACTATAACAAGCCAGGTGGCTATACTGAGATTGGCTTTAGGTTTCCCGTGAATTAAATCCAACAAAGAACAGAATAGGTTGATGTGAGCCAAATCCTGGATGGTTACTTCCAGCCTCAAGACATCAATGGACAGACAAACAAACTGAAGCCTGTCATCAGACACATTCTTTGAAGAACCAAAAGGGATTATTACCATTTTCACAGATCTTCAGAATAAACACTTCATTCATAAAGGCTGAAAAAAATCATCTTTCAACCATTTTCATTTTCTTCTCTTTTCTTAGTCAACTGAATTGATCAGTCATATCACCTACCACACAGCTCCTAACTACACAGAGTCTCTCTTCTCCCCCTCACACAGGCATTGGCATCCTAATGAAATAGGAGTTTATAAATAGAGCCCACCTCTTTGATTCTGTTCAAACCTGACAGAGTTGGTACTCTGGGATAAGGTCTCAAGCAGACTATGTCATATTAATGAAAGGGCAAGGGTCACAACCTTCATTATCATTAAACTCAACTAGGCTAATCACACTGACAAGTCACAACCAATCCAATCCAATATTTCCAATCTTGGAAAAATCTATTTAGGCCTAATTCATCCCCTTTGTCTAGTCTGAATTATATTCTGTGTGTGAATGTATTCTTCAGGTAAACTGTCATGATGGTGTATTTGTAAATTGTAAATTGTGAATAAATATACCTCTTATAAATTGTAATATCCAGAGCCATGCATAGCCCTGGTCATAACCATGCATTGATTTCTCTAACGATGGATCTGAATCTTTTCTTAATCCAAACACAAAAGCTGACTCCTATTTAATTTCCCTTAGGTAACACTGCAGAGCAGCATGTCAGAAACAAGAGAGGGACTATAAAGAGATAGAGAGGGACTGGTGAACAGTGTACAATGGGTATGAAATGTTTGATTTCAAAGTATCAAATTAAAGCCCCTCTAAAGCCTGTGGAGATCCCATGTCGGGGTAATAAACAGCCTGTCAATAACTGAAAACAGCTGCTGCTTTCTGGGCTTTGTTTTGTTTCCAGGCTAGCTCTCATTTAATGGAAGGGAAGAGGAGAGACTGACATCAAACACTGTTCTAGGCTATCTAGAACCTAAAAGGGTTCTTTGGCTATCCCCATAAGAGAACCCTTTGAAGAACCCTTTTGGTTCCAGGTAGGACCCTTTTGTGTAGAGCCCATTCCACAGAGGGTTCTACCTGGAACCAAAAAGCGTTCTCCTATGGGGACAGCCGAAGAACCCTTTTGGAACCTTTTTATCGAATAGTGTATACTCTGTATCGTTCATTCTTAGCTTTCAAAACTTTTTCACAAATTGTGGCCTTTACATTTTACCAGACGCTTTTATCCAGAGCAACTTACAGTAGTGAGTGGATACATTTTCATAACTTTTTGTGGTTTTACTTAATTCTCTGTAATGGTCAATGATTCTAATGACAATTCTAAATGCATACATCGTGCCCCTGGCCTGAGAGTATGGAAGTTCAATATGTAGCTAGATGTACAAGGCTAATGTTCACTAGCTATCGTTGTCCATGAAAGGAAGTTAGGCTAGCGAGCAAGCATTTTAGCCAAGTAGCCTAGGACAACAAAAAATATAAGTGTGTACTGTATGACATCATAGACCGTTTCATTAACAAAAAGAGAGGAGGATGGCAACCAGTTTTTTCTACTTGCACGAATGCACCCGCACGCACGCACACACGCACGCACGCACGCACGCACACACAAACACACACACACACACACACACACACACACACACACACACACACACACACACACACACACACACACACACACACACACACACACACACACACACACACACACACACACACACACACACACACACACACACACACACACACACACACACACACACACAGAAATCAGAACCATGGACAGCCACATATTTAGCTTAGTTGATTGGACAAAAATGTTTTTGGTATCTTTTAGTTGTCACTGTATTAGACTAAGCAGAGGTAATTTGATGATGTTGAAATGGTGCTGGAATAGTGGAGGCATCTCCTGTTTTCATTGTGACTTGCGGTAACTCTCTGTGGTTCTAAATCAATAGTTGATTAGTGGTCCAAAAATGTCGGAAACATAAACTTGCTTGACCATGCTGTAGGTCATGCAACTGTTTGTTACATGCTATGTGCTTGGTGGACTTTCCGGTTTTGCGATTAAACAAAGGTGTGGTTGAATTTATTCTGCCACTGTGTCTTCTTATTGTCTCGGCCTTAGGCCTACAGTATACTCTGGGGGCCAAAAGTTTGGAATATTACTATTTTCCACATTGTAGAATAAAAGTGAAGACATCCAAACTATGACATAACACATATGGAATCATGTAGTAACCAAAAAAGTGTTAAGAAAATCAAAATATATTTTATATTTGAGATTCTTCAAAGTAGCCACCCTTTGCCTTGATGACAGCTTTGCACACTCATGGCATTCTCTCAACCAGCTTCATGAGGACTGCCACAGGAACAGAAGACCCAGAAATACCTCTGCTGTAGAGGATAAGTTCATTAGAGTTACCAGCCTCAGATTGCAGCCCAAATAAATGCTTCACAGAGTTCAAGTAACAGACACATCTCAACATCAACTGTTCAGAAGAGGCTGTGTGAATCAGGCCTTCATGGTCGAATTGTTGCAAAGAAACCACTACTAAAGGACACCAATAAGAAGAAGAGACTTGCTTGGGCCAAGAAACACGATCAATGGACATTAGACCTGTAGAAATCTGTCCTTTGGTCTGATGAGTCCAAATTTGAGATTTTTGGATGCAACCTCAACCAAATTTAGATGGTTTGGGATGAGTCGGACCGCAGTGAAGGAAAAGCAGCCAACAAGTGCTCAGCATATGTGGGAACTCCTTCAAAACTGATGGAAAAGCATTCCAGGTGAAGCTGGTTGAGAGAATGCCAAGAGTGGGCAAAGCTGTTACCAAGGCAAAGGGTGGCTGTTTGAAGAATCTCAAATATAAAATATATTTGTATTTGTTTAACACTTTTTAGCTTACTACATGATTCCATATGTGTTATGTCATAGTTTTGATGTCTTCACTTTTAGTCTACAATGTAAAAAATAGAGCAAATAAAGAAAAACCCTTGAATGAGTAATATTCCAATCTTTTGTCCCCCAGTGTATATGACAGTCGCAAGACGTATGAACTAACAGTTTATAGAGCAAACAACACAATTATCACAACATATAGGTTGTAATATGGCTTTCCCCAGTGATTTAATCCATGCACCGCTACTGCAAGCAAGACACAGTCTACACATTGCATTGGGGCAAAACTGTTAGCATTGTGTGTGATGTAGTTACAAAATAACTCTTCCTCCCAATAGCCAATGTTTGCACATTAAATCACTATTGACTGCCTGTCTGTGTCTTGCTTTTGGATGTATGGCAACGCGAGACTATGCTTGTTGATATGTTGTGTAGGCTACAGTACACACATGTAGGTAATAGCTTGCCTAAATAGCTGCATTTAGGCTAACTCCCCCACCTGAGTAAAGAAAATTAAATCGCTAGACTGCCTGTTGTGTAGTACCTATGTTTGCTTTGATTACTGTTACAACAGACAAAGTACTACGTTTGATTTAACAAACGGCAGTGGAGATGACGTGGATGGGTGTCCAGCAGATGATGAAGACGGCCACCACCACCAGGACCATGCGGGTGACGCAGTGCAGCTTTTCAGGCGCAAGATCATTAGACCATGGCACACGGTGATGATGAGGACGGGTTGATGAAAGCAAAGATGAAGATGCAGATATTCCGAAGACTCTCCCAGTACCAGGATGGGTGGGGAAAATCAAAGTGCAGTCAATTATTCCTGATTGAGGGCAAGACAGTTGAACGAATGTAGCACATGAGGAAATCAAAAGCTTCACAGCAATCTTTTTCACAGGTAGATAAAGCTATATAGGCCCCGAAGCATTGCTCATAATGTTAACCATAAAAGTTAGCTATGTTCTCGTTTGTTAAAGAAGCTTGTGCTGACTGCTTTATGAGACTGTTAAAACACCATCTAGTCTCCTCTAACCAATAACAAGAGCTAATATGATTTCTACAGGCACTTTGAAAACCTAATTCAGGTTTCTATCCCACTACTACTGCAACTGACCATTTGCTCAGCCCCACCCCAGAATTTTGGGCAACCAATCGTAGCGCTCCAATGGATAGCAACTGTTGTCGAGTGCGACAACTCGGACAAGCTCACATTTCAAACACATGAAAGCCAGTGATGGCAGTGGGAAAAACTGAGTTTTCCTTAAAAAATAAATTGTTTAAAATGCCTAAATATACTGAACAAAAATATAAACACACCATGCAACAATTTCAAAGATTTTACTAAGTTACAGTTCCTATATGAAAATCAGTCAATTTAAATAAATTCATTAGGCCCTAATCTATGATTTCACATTACTGGGAATACAGATATGCATCTGTTGGTCACAGATACCTTAAAAAACAAAGGTAGGGGCGTGGATCAGAAAACCAGTCAGTATCTGGTATGCCTCATGCAGATCCTTGCGACATGGGGCCATGCATTATCATGCTGAAACATGAGGTGATGGCAGCGGATGAATGGCACGACATTGGGCCTAAGGATTTCGTCACGTTATCTCTGTGCATTCAAATTGCCATCAATAAAATTGTAATTGTGTTAGTTGTCCGTAATGTATGCCTGCCCATACCACCACCACCTAGGGATGGGTATCGTTAAGATTTTTTATTTCACCTTTATTTAACCAGGTAGGTCAGTTGAGAACAAGTTCTCATTTGCAACTGCGACCTGGCCAAGACAAAGCAAAGCAGTGTGACAAAAAAACAACACTTTGTTACACAGTAAACAAACATAGTCAAAAACACAATAGAACATCTATATACAGAGTGCAAAATGTAGTGCAAAATGCAGTAAGGTTAGGAGGTAGGACAATAAATAGACCATAGTGGTGAAATAAATTACAGAATTATCATCATTAACACAGGAATGAAGGATGTGCAAATTATGATGTGCAAATAGATATACTGGAGTGCAAGATTTGTGAAAATAACAAAAATAAATATGGGGATGAGGTAGTAGTGTGGGCTATTTACAGAAGGGCTATATACAGGTGCAGTGATCGATAAGCAGCTTTGACAACTGATGCTTAAAGTTATTGAGGGAGATAGGAACCTCTAGCTTCAATGATTTTTGCAATTCGTTCCAGTCATTGGCAGCAGCGAACTGGAAGGAATGGCGGCCAAAGGAGGTGTTGGCTTTGGGGGTGACCAGTGAGATATACCTGCTGGAGCGCATGCTACGGGTGGGTGAGCTGAGATAGGGCGGGGATTTACCTAATAAAGACTTATAGATGACCTGGAGCCAGTGGGTTTGGCGACGAATATATAATGAAGGCCAGCCAACGAGAGCATACAGGTCGCAGTGATGGGTAGTGTATGGGGCTTTGGTGACAAAACGGATGGCACTGTGATAGACTATATCCAATTTGCTAAGTAGAGTGTTGGAGGCTAGTTTGTAAATGACATAGCCGAAATCAAGGATCGGTAGGATAGTCAGTTTTACAAGGGCATGTTTGGCAGCATGAGTGAAGGAGGCTTTGTTGCGAAATAGGAAGCCAATTCTGGATTTAATTTTGGATTGGAGATGGTTGATGTGAGTCTGGAAGTTGAGTTTACAGTCTAACCAGATGCCTAGGTATTTGTAGGTGTCCATGTATTCTAATTTGGACCCGTCGAGAGTAGTGATGATAGTCTGGTGGGCGGGTGCTGGCAGCGTTCGATAGAAAAGCATGCACTCTTACCGATACTGCTTATCGATCCGATACTTTAACGGTATTCTTATTGTTTTTTGTGTGTTTTTTTAACGAAAAAACCCCGAAACAAATTAAGAACAGAATTAACATTGCTTTATTTTCAGAAATGTAAAATAAATCAAATAAACGATCATTTAAAGCAAAAGAAACAGCAATGTTTTTAACAAATCACTATTATAATGTTGTGATGATGGAAATGTAAAACAAATGAAATAAACAATATTTTCCTGCAACACGGGTGGGACATGCAGGTAGGCTGCAAAAGGACTAACAGTTCTTAGCAGTTCTTCTGGAGAAAGATCAACATATTTGCCTTCTCTGGCAGAAGTCGGGACCTCTCCTGGCTTATTGTGTTCCCTGCAGCCGAAAATACCCTCTCGCTAGGGGTGGAGGAGGCTTGAGCACAGAGGTAGCTTGTTGCAATGTTTGTGAGGAGGGGCAGAGTATCTCTCTTCTCCCACCACCACATCACAGGATCTTCAGCCATGGGGATGGGAGGCAGGCCTTTGTAGAGCTCGACCTCTAGGTCAAAACGCTCGCTGAGGGTGAGGGACGAGGTGTCCTGTTGGATCGTCAACCTCAACTCCCTGTCCTCCTTTGAGAACAGCTCCTTTTTTTTTACATTGGTGGGACTGTCTCCTCCATTTCCTCTCCTTCTCCTGTTGCTGGTGCTCTGTGTCTGTCTGCTCCGGCTCCTCTGACAGCCCTGGTGTTGCTACTGTCACATTGGCCTCAACAGTTGCCTTCCTCAGCCTGTCCCAGGTGGCGTCACTCACCGGCCTCCCTTTAAATCTGGGGTCCATTGCTGTGGCCTCATGCAGGAAGGCTTGAATGTCCTCATCCTGATAGCGCTCGGAGAGGTTCTCCCACACCTTCTCTTTGGTGGTTGCCACAAACGTTGTATCTTCATGCTTCACAGTGAAGTGCTCTTCCAGTTTTTGGAGGATGGGTAAGATCTGTCCACAGGTGGCATTCTTTTCACATGACACACACAGTGTGGATGTATAGAGGATTCTCATGAGATGGACAAACTCCTCAGCCTTATGGAAGTCCTCGTCCTTCAGACGGTCCAGGTTGTCCTTGGTTATTGCTTTTCGCAGTCATGAGTCCAAGGTTGCTGCTTGGATCGCTGGATACTGCTCCATGAATCTCTCTATCATTATAAAGAGAGAGTTCCATCTGGTCTTGACACCAAGGATGAGTGAGTGTTGCAGAAGGCCTGAAACAACAACAAAAAACAACAAAAATTAACATAAATTGTATTACCGCATACTTGAATATTTAATTTAATTGTTAAATGTGGGAATTTCAAAATAATACTTTAATAGAATGGACTGGCTTCTTACCAAAGAGCTGCTGCTTTTCCTTCAAGACTGTTTTGCTCTGATTCGGGCTGCCAGATTCTGCGCTGCCAGATTCAATGTGTGTGCAAAGCATCCTATTTTTATGATGTGTAGCCTCTTGATGGTAACATCCATATTGTCAGCATTATCAACAGTCACAGCTACAATCTTGCTCGGCTCTATCTCAAACTCTTCCAGAATGTCTGAGATCTTCTCTGCCACTTCTTCGCCAGTTTGCGATTTGTACACTGCCCTGGTGTGGAGAACCTTCTGTTTTACACTGCCCTGGCTTGTGTAGTGCACTGCAACAGTGAGATAGTGGTCCTGACAGAGGCTGGTCCACCCGTCTGATGTGATGGCCAGCTTTAGCACGTCCTTCAGCTCACATTGGCCTTTTCTACACCATACCAGGTAGGAATTAATGTGTCACTGAGGTAACTCGAGGAGGAATGGGTACAGTTGAAGTCGTAAGTTTACATACACCTTAGCCAAATACATTTAAACTCAGTTTAAATGTCCTGACATTTAACTCAGTCCTGACATTTAATCCATGTAAAAATTCCCTGTCTTAAGTCAGTTAGGATCACCACCTTATTCTAAGAATGTGAAATGTCAGAATAATAGTAGAGAGAATTATTTATTTCAGCTTTTATTTATTTTATCACATTCCCAGTGGGTCAGAAGTTTACATACACTCAATTAGTATTAGGTAGCATTGCCTTTAAATTGTTTAACTTGGGTCAAATGTTTCGGGTAGCCTTCCACAAGCTTCCCACAATAAGTTGGGTGAATTTTGGCCCATTCCTCCTGACTGAACTGGTGTAACTGAGTAAGTTTTCTAGGCCTCCTTGCTCCCACACGCTTTTTTAGTTCTGTCCACAAATTGTCTATAGGATTGAGGTCAGGGCTTTGTGATGGCCACTTCAATACCTTGACTTTGTTGTCCTTATGCCATTCTGCCACAACTTTGGAAGTATGCTTGGGGTCATTGTCAATTTGGAAGACCCATTAGTGACCAAGCTTTAACTTCCTGACTGATGTCTTGAGATGTTGCTTCAATATATCCACATCATTTTCCTTCTACATGATGCATCTATTTTGTGAAGTGCACCAGTCCCTCCTGCAGCAAAGCACCCCCACAACATGATGCTGCCACCCCCGTGCTTCACGATTGGGATGGTGTTCTTCGGTTTGCAAGCCTCCCCCTTTTTCCTCCAAACATAACGATGGTCATTATGGCCCAATAGTTCTATTTTTGTTTCATCAGACCAGAGGACATTTCTCCAAAAAGTACGATCTTTGTCCCCATGTGCAGTTGCAAAGAGTAGTCTGGCTTTTTTATGGCGGTTTTGCAGCAGTGGCTTTCAGGTTATGTCGATATAGGACTTGTTTTACTGTGGATATAGATAATTTTGTACCTGCCTCCTCCATTATCTTCACAAGGTCCTTTGCTGTTGTTCTGTGATTGATTTGCAAATTTCGCACCAAAGTACGTTAATCTCTAAGAGACAGAATGTGTCTCCTTCCTGAGCGGTATGACGGCTGCGTGGTCCCAAGGTGTTTATACTTGCGTACTATTGTTTGTACAGATGAACGTGGTACCTTCAGGCATTTTGGAAATTGCTCCCAAGGATGAACCAGACTTGTGGAGGTCTACATTTTTTTTTCTGAGGTCTTGGCTGATATATTTTGATTTTCCCATGATGTCGAGCAAAGAGGCAGTGAGTTTGAAGGTAGGCCTAGAAATACATCCACAGGTACACCTCCAATTGACTCATTTGATGTCAATTAGCCTATCAGAATCTTCTAAAGCCATGACATCATTTTCTGGAATTTTCCAAGCTGTTTAAAGGCACAGTCAACTTAGTGTATTTAAACTTCTGACCCACTGGAAGTGTGATATAGTGAATTATAAGTGAAAATAATCTGTCTGTAAAAAAGTGGAAGAATTACTTGTGTCATGCACAAAGTAGATGACCTAACCGACTTGCCAAAACTATAGTTTGTTAACATAAAATCTGTGGAGGTTGAAAAATGAGTTTTAATGACTTCAACCTAAGTGTATGTAAACCTCCGACTTTAACTGTATATTTGGGGTTGAGTGCCTTGCTTGTCTCCCTACAGTAAAATAAATATAGTTTTCATGTTTTGAATTATCATTATTGAATGATTGTGTTGGTGTGTATTGTATTGTGGGGTGATGGGACTAACATACAACCCTTTTATACTACTACATCCTACAAATGTGTACAACTCAATATATACTGACAGACTGTTACCTAAAGCCCTTGGACTCCACTGTTGCAAAGGGGTGCAGGCCTTTCACTATGAACTTGGTCACGGCTAGCTGGCACTCATTCACCCTCTCCTCAGTCATCCTCCCACTAGCTGCCAGCGTGAAGGGGCTTTGGGCTTGTCTTTGGCTTGGACCAGCAGTGTTAGAGGGTCCATTGTAGCTGCAACTTTATAAAAAAGTTGCAAAATCTTTAAATGGGTGATTGAATTTATGAACGCACCCATAGCTAAACAATCAGCTGGCTAATGGTTACTTTTGATCATGAACCCATGTTTGCATAATTTAGTTAACTCCGTGTGTGGGCTCTAGGCTGCTAGCATACATGCCTAACGTAGATCAGGTAACGAGAGATGAACTAGGAGTTAGGCAGTCGAATACTGTGCATTTCTCTGCCTGTACATGATGCACTTTCGATAGATGTTTGGACAGATTGCTCGTGTTTCCGCCCTTACAAGAAAAAGTATTGTTGCACTTGTGGCAACGAGCATTGTCAGCAGCGACTCTGGTGAAGCGTAACCACACTTTTCACTGTTTAGTTTCACTCTCCGTCATCATCACTAATTAAGAGCACGGTCTTTCTTGTGTGTGGGCTGTAGCGTGTGAGAGACACAGGCTCCGCACGAGAAAGGAATAGCGAAAATGCATCATAGACGAATGTCTTAATCTTATTGCAAATTTAGAAACGGTTGGTGAGATAAAATGTGCAAGATTATTATTATTATTGCTACATAAAACACTTTTATGTAGCAATAATAAATAGGAAATGTATTTTCTTAATTTCTCCAGTACCGAAAGCAGAACTGATAATGTATAACCGATAATTTAATAATTTAGCCCCGGTGCCCATTTAATACCGGGTTTCGGTACCCATCCCTAAATACCACCACCATGGGGCACTCTGTTCACAATGTTGACATCAGCAAATTTCTCTCCCACATGACACCATACACATGGTCTGCGATTGTGAGGCTGGTTGGATGTAATGCCAAATTCTCCAAAACGGCATTGAAGGCGGATTGTGGTAGAGAAATTAACATAAAATGTTCTGCCAAGAGCTCTGGTGGACATTCCTGCAGTCAGCATGCCAATTACACGCTCCCTCAAAACTTGAGATATCTGTGGCATTGTGTTGTGTGACAAAATTGCACATTTTAGAGTGGCCTTTTGTTGTCCCCAGCACAAGGTGCACCTGTGCAAGGATCATGCTGTTTAATCATCTTCTTGATATTCCACACCTGTCAAGTATATGGATTATCTTGGCAAAGGAAAACATGCTCACCAACATGGATGTGATGTAACGTGACTTTCTTCAATGTGATGACTTTTATTTATCGAATCAACAAACTATGTTTAATTGTTACCCGATTATATTAATCATGCAACAATTAACTCATTAGGAAATTGGGACACCACGGAAGAAGTTGTTTAACGAGTTACCATCTCCCGGATTAAAATCTAGAAGATATATAAATTATATATTACCTCATATCAGTCTCATAATCTGAACGTTCGTAGACTTCTTGGATCTGCAAGAACCCCAGCTTTACTGATCATTCTGTACCACACAAATTGGTTTAATTATTAGTTTCCAAGCCATTGTAATGCTCTTAAGACTACATTTTCATCAGTGTCCATTGAGTAGAATGCACAGTTGGGCAGTATCAGTCATAAACGAATGTTCAAAACAATATTGTGATAAAACGTGCAACCCATGAATATGTGAATTATAATTTCGTAGCAGTCTGACCCCATTTTCATTATACCAGTATAAAATGTGTGTCGGATGTGGGGAAAAAAACTCAGAGGGGTCAGAGCTTGGACTGTTCCTGCGTCTACGCAATTTATACCCATCTTAACTCTAAGGATAGTAAATAAAGTATTGTTATTGAACTTCATTCCCATGATAATGCCAAGAAATAAAGAGTGGCATTTTCAGCAGATAGAAATTATTGTGTAATTGTATGAGAACCCCATGCATAAACACTATGAAACGAAGTCCATTACCCAGTGAAATGTGTTGAATTTTCTTTCCATAAGTCATTTGAGCTTGAGATTGGCAAATACGATCCCATTATGATCATCCACATCATTCAGATTGTTTTTTCATGAGAAAATATTCATAAGTACCGCATAAGCAGAGTCTTCACCTGGGATATGTAAGTGTCTCGCTTCTTCTCATTTCCAAAACTCTTTATTCTCTTCTAATGAGGTTTTCAGAATAGATAACAGCAAATTATATTTCAGTCAGGGTTCTTTGGAAAAATCAAGCTGATTACACTGTTTAGATTATTACTAAACAGTGGCCCTGATTGGGAAAATGGGCAATGTCATATATTATGTAAAACACACATTATTCACAAATCCACATCGTTATGCATATATATATAGATTTATTCATTTCCATAAATAGAATCCAAAATAAAGAGGCGATAAGAGAGAAATCTGAAGTGGAGGTCCAACGGAAGCAGGGTAAACTAGTTGGCCCTTATAATTGGTTGTTGTTCTGATTTATAATGGGTATGATTTTCAGGATTGTAATTGTTCAGCACTGTCTGGAACTCCAATCACAAGGGAACATACAAATGTTATTTATCTTTTAATCTAAAGACACAAAATCAAATGTGTGCTTTTCGTGCATTGGGACGTTTGATGCAATAAAAGAATAAGGTTCCACTTTAACATATCAAGGCAGTGTTTCACAATGGCAACAGGCCTTTAGAAAATACTTGTTCAATGGGAACCACAAAGCCACAAACTCCATAAAACGAGCCGTCAAATTAAGTTAAATGTGATTTCCTTAAAGCTGGAATTCTTAATTGGTGGAACTGCCACGTCCTTTTGGGATATTACAACAACAAATAAGTTACTGCAAACAACAAACACTGTTTTGTCCCTCTGACATCAATGCACGTATGACAGAACAGCAGAATATGTACTGCAATTTTTTTTACCACGCTGCCCGTGGCTCCTCTCATACGTTTCTCCTCTGTATCAACACATCCCTTCATATCGGTCTCAAAGTCAGCACAATGTTGACCAAACTCATTAGGGAAAAGCATAATACACCCTTATTAACATGAATTAAAAAGCAGTGGAGGAAGTCCTAAAATTCATCCACCTATCAGCAACAAGGTAAAAAATTATAGATATCTTCTATATGGCTCTGAATGTTGGAAAGTATCCAGACTGTCTTAAACTAAACTAAACTCCACAACAAATGTTTGCTTAAGATAGAAGGCATTTTCTGGACACAAACAATCTCAAATGAAGAACTACACCAAAAGAAAAAACAGCAGCACAGTAACCCAAACAATGAAAAGACAAAGGCTGAGATTCAAAAGACACATAAGAAAAAAATGCACTGCGTTTGACTTTTAAAGGTAATTTACATTTGAGCCAACATCCCCAGCGTTTACTGTGAGTTCAAACTCTGAGAACGTCAGGGAAATTGCCTTGTTGAATCCTGGCCGAAGATTGAGCTAGCTGGGGCATGCATGCCAAAATGAGTTTAACTATTTGAAGATAGTATGTTTGTTTACTGTGTAACTCTGTGTTGTTTTTTTGTCGCACTGCTTTGCTTTGTCTTGGCCAGGTCGCAGTTGCAAATGAGAACTTGTTCTCAACTGACTTACCTGGTGTCAAGCGGTGGTAAAGGTGAAATAAAAAAATAAAAAAATAAATAGTACATTTTTTGGGCTACTATGTTTGCTGTTTGAGCATTGAGTTGTGCTTTTTACATAAGGCATGGATGTAAACATGTCTTGCGCTTTAAGCATAACATTGTCTCCTAATGCACAGAAGCACGATTAATAATCACGAGTGGGTGACAGTGACAGCAATGGTTGGAGTTCACTTCTTCATACTGTATCTGTCACAGACAGGCCATTGCCTGGACCATATTGAATGAAACTCAAGACCACGTGAAAAGTAAAGGGAGATTAAATATAGCTTCTTACTTGGCCCTCAGGTTGAAAATGGTACGGGTGGCAATGCGAAATGACTCTTCACGGAGACACCCTCTCACATGTTCTCCCAGAACTCAGGCGACTTGAAGCCCCACCCCATTGCACCCCAAAAAATACCCCTCTGCCACCAGTGATCAGAGATAGAGGGAGGAAAGAGGGGGGAAAAATAGATCAAAATGGTTTTGGTCAGTTCTTTCAAGGGGTAGGTCACATTTTAGAAGTCTGGCACAAAGCGGTGGTACTAGCCAAGGAGCCTCAGGAAGGACTTCCGTGTTCCAGGAGTAAGACTGTTTTGCATAGCTGCTACGTTGTCCACTTGAGGGTGCATGTCCTCTGGGCCAATGAGGAAGCCCAAGTACAGGGCATATTCTCGGGTCACAGCACACTTGGTTCCATTCACAGTCTTCTGGATCCGCCCCAGGACTTGGTTCCATTGGTTCCATTCACTTGGTTCCATTCACAGTCTTCTGGATCCTCCCCAGGACCGTCCCTCGGGAGACAGGCGCAGGAATACGTAATACATTTTTTTTAATACTCCACCCACCATACACAACATGCCATGTAAAGTCCAAAGCCCAAAACAAACACGTATACAAAAACACAGGGTTGAAACCCAAACAAAAGAGCGAGGAGTACCTTTAATAAATACACAGGCACGAGACCCGTAATAACTACATGGGACGAGACCCGAAAAAACAAATGCACAATAATACACGGGACAAGACCCGTAATCACAATTGCATAATACACACAGCATGAAAGCCGAAACAAAAAAAAACAGCTACTCACAAGCCCAATAGACATGGGAACAATAATCGACAAGACAATGGTGAACAAAGGGTACAATTATACAATTACTAATCAGGGGGAAATGGGAAACAGGTGTGCGTAATGACACGCCTAGAGGCCGGATCCGGTGCAGTGACACTAGGTGCTGCAGATGCTGCTCCCATGTAGTGCTGTACACTACTATGTCCTCCAAGTACGCAGCAGCAAAGTCCTCACAGCCCCCTAACATTTTGTACATCATTCTTTGGAACGTTGTTGGCCTATCTGTCACCTTTTCCACCTGCGCCTTCCTCTCTCCTGACAGATGGCTGAAGTCTGGCTTAGTCTCCCTGCTGTACTCAGAAGGAAAACACCCTTCAGCAGCACCCTCCACTTTCCTTACCAAAGCCATTGTCTTCTTCCTCTCCTTCCACTCAATTAGGTTCACATGAAAGATGTGACCTCACCTTCCGTGTTCTGTCATGCCGATCTCATATGTCAAACGGCCCCTTCCAGCTTGTGGGCTGAGGAGGGCAGCAGCAGTAGCACCTTCTGTACTGCGTATGGACTTTATGCCTAAAAACTTGTACATGTGCTTCAGCAAAGTAGCCACAGAATTGCTGCCCTTATCTGTGATTATTTCTCTAGGTAGGCGTACATGTGTGATGAAATGACCTACCTGCTTAGCTTTGATGTTCCTCAGAGGAAAAGCTTCAAGGTAAAGTGTTACAAATCACATATGACTTGTATGTAATTGTTCCCTGAGCTGCTTGGTACTAAAGGCCCCACAATATCCATGGCAATACGTGAAAATGGCTCCTCATATACTGGCAGCGGACACAAATGCCTTCTCCCTGAGACTCTGAGAAGAGCTGTAGCCTGACACTCTGGACATGACTGGCAAAAAGCTGCAACATCCTGTGTTATCCCGGGCCAATAAAACTCTTCTCTTTCCCTAGATGACCAGCCATAAAGTTGTTGATGAGAAGTGATTTCAACTTAAATCAATTTCCCTAATACCTATAGGACCCCGATTATACAGTATAATGGTAGGGGAAACATTGTGCTGAGTTCCTTTGGTAGAGTTACAGTTAGAAGAATGGATTTAATTGTCACGCCACAATAATACAATAATACAAATTAAAGGTTTAAAAAATAAAACTCAATTTGAGTGGTCCACAATGAGTTTTGAGACACTAAAAACAATAAAACATGGTACAGGTGTCATCTATAATACATTACATAATCTATACGTCTGCATCATTTATATAAAACAGCCTAAGGACAATTAGGCACTAACATTTTAAACTTCTGAAGAATATTAAAACGTGGGCAATTTAGACTGACATCTTTCTTTTTTCAACGTTTTAAAACTGAAGAGTTTTGTCAAAGAGACAAAACACTATTCAGTTGGAAATGTCAAACTGTCAAAAACATTTTCTCTCAAAAAACATAATCACAAAAGCCACTGTTGATATAGGAGCCAAAGAAAGCAGTAATGACTTTGATAAAAAAAATAACTGTGTTTTATTGTGTAGTGTGAATTTGTTGGCCCCACCTCCTACACTGAATTATAATCCTTTGAGTGTCAGAGTGAACAAAGATAAGTACAGGTGTAGGATCTTAATTTGATAATCATGTTGTTGCAGGAAATGTCATATACTTGTAGTATATTTAAGGTTTAAAAAGGTTTCTAAAGTTTTAATTTCCACTTTAAAATGTCAGACTTGATTTACCCTAACTAAAAATGTGTAACAAAATTCTTATCCATTATTTAGAATTCACACAATCACTTTTGTTGCTGCAGGACTATTTACCGGCTGTGAGCAACTGGTCAAATAAGAACCCACATCTGTACTGTATAATCTGTACTGAGTTTTTTTTTTTTACATATGTGAGCCATGAATTCATTGACAAAGCTAGGAGCAGGCTTATTCTTGTCCTCGTCTTACCTTGAGGAAAGACGATCCTATAGGAAGGAGGCAATGGTGGAAATAAAATTGTTCACCACTGATGACCTTTCAAGATCAATATTATTTATCTCTCTTAATAAAGAACAAGTTGACATCAAGCGAGTTCAACTAGATGGGCCAGCTGCAAAGTTAAAATTGGCATTTAAAAATGATCTTTTTGGTCTTAATTTAATGTTAGGGTTAGGCATTCGGGTTAGCAGTGTGTTTAAGGTTAGGGTACATTTTATGACTTTGTGGCTGAGTCAGCTAGTGACCACTCTTCATTGAGCATGAGAAGAGGGGTATTGCCCTGTAAACCAAATGTGTAAGGAATCACACAGCATGTTACTTCCTGTCAATAGATCTCAGGAATTAATAATAAGGAGAGCCAACATATTGAGCGTAGCACAGTGTGACATAAACTGCCTGTTGGGGATCAATAGGAGACTGAATTACAGTAGACATCAATTCTATGCATGTTATTTCCTGACTACAAGATGTGTAACCCCTGGAGATTGAGAGGATGGAACTACTAGTATTAACCATTTCTTTCTGCCCATTTAACTGATTCTGTTTGGCTTAGAGTAGTGTGTGGAGCCTATTCAAACACATTTCTAAAACCGTAGTTATCTATATAGGACCTTGAGCCCATGGTGAGTCATTTTTTAAGTGGCTTATGAAACCTACTAATATCGTGAAATAAGCAAGGAGAAGTGTTATTACTGAAGGGTTGTTGAGTGATCGATCAGGGAACATTGATGTTTTTATTTATTTATTATATATTTCTTAGCTCAGAACGCTCCTTTATTTAAAGCAGTTGGACCTGCTTTATTAGGCAACCTGTTGATAAGAGGACAATATAAATTATAAATCTTTATTATTCAATATCATTTTGTTTGTGCATAGAGGGAAATTGCAGCCTGAATCGATTTCCCTATCTCTTCATGCATTTAACACTGTACAAAATGATGATAAAAACAAGCACTAGCCTGACAACAATAGCTCACCTTTTTGTTGAGCAATGAAGGGTACAGGACATCTTGAATGCATTGTTTGTGACCCAAAAGTGGTAGTGCTAACAGCCGTTCATGGAATGGATCAGACATGATGTTTTATTGTACTGTAAGATAGGAAACGCTCTGCTCTTGCTGGTAGGCTGACTGGGGGAAGGGATGGTCGGAGAGAACGCCTGACTGTCTCCATGACAACAAAAAGCACTGCACCATTTTCAATGTGGTTTCCTACAGTTCTTCTGCCAACTAGAATTGATTTTCCACATGAGCGTGCAGATATCATTCTGTGGGTGACACAACTTGTCATTTGTTTGTGCTTGTGAGAGTCCCTGTATGTAAGCACTGATCTGGTGGAAGCTTGTGGGTGGGTCAGGTGTCACTGCTAATGACATAAGCGTTATCCACCGATAAAGGTTAAAAAGGTATTTACGGTTACTAGAGCTATTATTTTAAGTTGGTGTGCATTTAGGAAGGAATCCTAATTTGAGATAGTAATTGTTAACTTGATTTTGCATACATCATGCATTCTTGCCAATGCAAGAAAAAAATAAAGTTAAATCTTAATGCCAGTCAGTTCACAACCCAGTGTTAACTTGGTAAATTGATGAATTTGTGATTGTAGTCTGAATTTCCCAAGGGAGTTGACTCTCTTGAGGTTGTACTTACAGTAGCTGACATGCCTCAGGGTCATAGTGAAGCGTGGCAATGTGCTTTCAGTGTGGGTGTTATGATCCAAGCCTCCATAAACATGGCTGGATTACCCACCGGCTTGGGTTCCTTTACTCTTTTGTCCATTTGAGTTTGAGGCTACAATAACATTGAGTTTCCCGGGGAAGCTGTGAAGCGCCGGGGAAGCTGTGAAGCGCCGGGGAAGCTGTGAAGCGCCGGGGAAGCTGTGAAGCGCCGGGGAAGCTGTGAAGCGCCGGGGAAGCTGTGAAGCGCCGGGGAAGCTGTGAAGCGTCGGCGAAGCTGTGAAGCGTCGGGGAAGCTGTGAAGCGCCGGGGAAGCTGTGAAGCAAGCGGTAGCCTATTGCATGATTGTGTTTATGAGTCTGTTATTAAAGTTTTAACACATTTGTAAACATTTATAAAAACATCATTCCACTTTGACATTATGCAGTATTGTGTGTAGACCAGTGACAAAAAAACTAAATTGAACCAATTTTAAATTAAGGCTGTAACACAAACAAAATGTGAAAAAAGTCAAGGAGTGTGATAACTTTCTTAAGGGACTGTAAGTTCGTTCATATGGTTACATAAAGGCTGAAGGCTAAAAACAGCCTAAGCTATATATAGGCCTATATTTAGTTTCTCTCTTCTTTGGTCTCCAGGCTTCTCTCCTTCAGGCCATTCATCATCACCTTTCGGATTCGAATCTGAGCGTTGTCCAGGATATGGTTGTGTTCTCCAGATAACTTGGAGACACTTACCAAAAAGTGTAGGATTGACAAAATCCTGCAGGAAAAGTACCAGATGCTCCTGCAGGACTCATGCAATGTAAATAAATACAATGTAAAATAAAGTTGTATACAGTTAAGTTAAGTGGTTCAACCCTGTAAACATATGTAGTTCTCTTGTACAACTGGGATGTCTTTCAGGTAAACACAGGTGCTACGGATGTCTGTGCATTTGATTAATTGAACCTCATTTGAAATCTCTCTTATTGTGATAAAAGACCTGACCATCCCTACTGACCCATGTTGGGTGACCACTACATAGTTTACTTGTTTTGATAAGCTACTTGCTGTTTTGGAATGAATGCGATTCCCATTAACAATCACTCTATGGTGAAATGTACATGTTTTTTTGTAAGTAACGTCTGACTCTCCAAGGAGAAAAGCCTCCCTTGATGTAGGGTTCCGTGCAACAGGTTACCCTAGTAAAAATACATTGAACATTTCCACTATTTATCCTGGTACATCTTGAGTGCCATGGAAGATTTGACCAAGTCTCCCATTACTACTTTCAAAGATGAATGCACTTTGAGCCCACAAAGGTCCCCAGTTTCTGACAGATGTAAGAGCATGCAAAAGTATGTGGACATTGTAGCTGGCATGACATTTCCCGTACAATTGTTCAAACCTTATAACATATCAATTTCATGAGAGGTAACATCTATAGAACAGCAGGAAGTGTCCAATATTTGAGAGTAGTGGTCTTGTCACATTTACAGGTGGTTTTATGGCAAGCAATCTTTTGTTCATGCGCTCTATTTCTCTTCCAATGTACCAGGACTCAGTGTGACATTTGGTCTCAAACCACAGTGTAGTCATTTGCTGACATATGCCAAGCAAAATGCTGTGCATGTAATCAAAAGCAAACCCCTGCAATCATATTGAAAACAGTAAGGAACATTAAAGGAGATGGGCCTTAACACCGTGTATGATATTCCCTGACTCTACCACCAAGGCAACCTCTCTGCGGTGTTTAGTGTCTGTGCGTGGCTCTGGATCACCCTAAAGCGGATACACTCTAGTGAACCCATTACCCTTTTCTACCACTTCTCATTTGTGATAGCACCAGTTGCACCCATGTTCACCATTTAATTGTTTGATATTCTGTACTTTGTAGCGAGCAGGGGAATCACAAATACATAGTAAACTGTACACACGTACATTTGTGAGTGTCTCTCTCAACTGGCATGTCAAGCCCTCACTCTCAAGTTAAACACACTCACCCACAAAGGGCTGAACGAAATGATGCATTTCTGGGCTCTTTAGCCTAAACCACAGTCCCACGAGAATGATGTGCTTCGCTCGTAGGTTCAGGGGAAGTTTATTAACTGACTTGTAGGGGCCAGATATGAAAGGGAGAGGACTTGAATATTGGACCGCCATCCACATTCCATTAGAGTGAAAGGTTCAGTAAATCAGAGCCATTAAGGGCATATATTGACTTGTATAGTGCACCATCATAAATGTCATCTATACTATCCGGGCTGCTCTTGGACCTAGAATACTTATATTCTAATGAGTCACATCATTTGGGGTCTAATAACTTTTCCTCTAGTTGTTTGTTGACTGACAATTTCATGAACACTGATCCACTCTTGACAGGAGATGGCATTTCCCCAGGGAGGCAACCACATGATGTGAAATGATCTGGCACTTTACTGCAAAACAAATGTTGGACAAATAAACTGCATTTCAAAAGTGTCATTACAGTCAAAATACTTAATAAACCTGTAGAGACTGTTGGGAACGCTGTGTGTCCCCTCTGGACAATGGATATTTATAATGTCCAATAAATCACTAAGAGCTATCTTGGTGGTTGTGTGTCTTAGAGCATAGCAGAGTACTGAGAGCAGAGACTCATCTTCAGCAGTTTTTGCATTTGGATAGATTTAGCCTTTTCTTCCCCCTCCTTGTCCTCTGACTTGATTTGTGGTGTCCATGCCTGTGTTGTCACCATCTGCCTTGTCCATCTGTGTTGTCTCCATCTGTGTTGTCTCCCTATAAGCCCAACATATACCCAGGTCAGAAGGAGGCTGTAGTGTTAACATGAAGGATGGCGGATCACTAAGAAACAGACAGTGGAACATGAAGTAGACCAATGCAGGAGGAGAATATTGAGACAGCCAACAAAAACTGTTGATGGCGTGCACCTCTCAGTCATAAACGTGTACTTTGGTATTGTTCCCATATATTGAGGCTACCCTGTATACTTGTGGTAAGAGTTTCTGTTTTGAAGTCAGAAGGTTGGGTGTGCGATCCTGGCCAAGCCATAACAAGGTTTTAGAAAATGTGACCGTATGAGTCTCTGTTAGGCACTCAGCATTCAATATATTGCACAGTGGATATTTTAAACACCAGCCCCAAATATCTGACCTGCTGAGGAACTACATTCCCATTTTACCTAAAAACCTGCCAACTTCTTGGATGGCTAAGTGATCATTGCAGTTACTTTTCACCACAAAGGTTGAGAGTTCAAGTCCCTTCTGTGACAAATTCCCTACCGCTTAATGGTGTCAGTCTGCCTTCTACATTCATGCAATTTCAATTGCTATGTTATTTTACTTGAATGGACGGATGCTGGCAGCCTGGGGTCACGCGGCACGTCGCTCTCGGACGAGCTGTCCTTTGGGGAACAGCCAGGGTTGGGTAGCTTACTTAACTAAATGTAATCCTTTACAGTTACAAGTTACCTGTCCAAAATTGTAATCAGTAAAGTTACTTTTAGATTACTTTACCCTTAAGAGGTTATTAGAAGGCGGCAGGAAGCCTAGCGGTTAGGTTGCTGGTTCGGATACCTGAGCTGACAAAGTGAAAAACCTGTCGATGTGAATCATCTTTTATGCAGTGCTGGTGAAATGGACAATCAAACATGTCAGCTGTTGCTTCATTGGATAATAACATTTCCATGCAATCTTATATTTTGTGCAATCTGTCAATTCTTTTGAAAGAATGTGGATTGTCCTACATGAAATTCTCTGAAGGATGAGGAAGGAATCCAGCAGGTTGGATGAGGAAGCAATCCAACAGGTTGTCCTACAGGAAAATGGCCCTGGAATATGGGGTTTCCTGCAGGACTTCCTATTCCTGCAAGACATATATTCTGCAGGATTCCTGCAGGATTATTTTCCTGAAGGACTACCTGCATGATTCCTACAGGATATACTGTATATTCTGATTACACCATCAGTGAGGGCTTTGTGACCTCTGCATTTGAAAGCGTCATATTCGGTGCACTTCCAGAAGGACTTATTTGCGGTCTGTTGTTTCTGTCTGTAGGTGTAGCCTTCATGCACCAGGATATTTTTTTCACGCACAGAGATTAGGGTTCCATTGCAGCATGTTTCAACCTCTTTCAATGCTGAGGGTAGCAGTGCAAGATCTTAATAATATTTACATATGAACGACTTGTAATTTGATTGCTAGACAATCAAAGCCTCCCATCCAACTCATTTATTCAGATCAGTTCAAAGAGTTGTTATTGTTCATTAGCAGCATACATTTGCATTCATTCTCTTAAATACTGTATCTTAAAATAGCTTATACTCTTCTGTTCAATGTATAGCCTACTGTACTGTTTGTCTGTCTGGACTGTGTGCCTGTCTTGAGGACAATCTTAAGTTAATCAAATATTAAAATAGTCTTCTTTAGTTTGTCTGCCTATTATCATTTTAAGTATGTTTTCCTAAAACTAGAACTGTCTTTTAAACTAACATTTTACTTGTCCAAAATTGTATGACATAAAACCATTTTCGTTCCTTGTATTAATGGCAGTGTTGTTTGCCTATCAATATAATAAGCATTTATCTGTGAAATTAGACATTGAACTTGAACCCTGTATCAACAATCATCAGCTGATTCAGAAAATAACTTTCCGAATGACAGTGAAGTGATCAGCTGTTGTGATATATAGCACTCAAGGTTTTGGGAGAGATGGAGAGATGGACAAATACTGATTTCAAAACAAAATGAACTACATTTACATTGATATTATCGAGACATGATGTGAGTATCAAAATGGTTTAAAAATATGCCCTTGTCTTAATAACCTTTTACTGCAGTGGGCAGTATCAGTTAGGGTCACACAGAGTGATTATTTGTCTTAAACAAATCTATTTTGAAACAAAAGTATACACCTCACACACATGTTTATGGGCTTAATAAAAATAAGACACCTGTACCATGTCAGATATAAAGTTGAAATGTATTCAATTTTGAGTTTGCATCCCAATATTCAATTTTATATGCATCACAGAAGACTGAAATATAACAAAACTGTTTGACATAGAAACACCTGATTTTTGTTGAGGTAATAATATGTATTCATGATGAAATTATGAGAAATATTAATAACAGTCCACCCATGAATCCAAAGGGAGTGCTTTTTGTCATTGACTGCAGGAAAGGGCTACAGTTGAACCTCATTGAACCTCTAGTATAATAGCCTGTATAGTCAACTCAAATATGGTCTTCTGTTCTTTTGAAATAGCCAACATTTTCTGTATCATAATGAGACTGAATGAAACAACATAGGCCAAATTGACATATCCATGTAGTAAATGGACATATTACAATGTAGGGCAAAATGTAGGGCAAAAGGCAGACATATAAACATTGGATTTCTGTGGTCCAAATGTCATAATCATTTTAGTTTTTCAAATGTGTTCTGTTGGTAGGCAGAAACCCATGTGTCTTCTCACTCTGAAAGCCTGGTCGTTGATGTCAATATGAAGGCTGATAATTGTGACTTGATTTAATTGGAATGATAGGAATGATGTGAATAATAATGATGATGATGATGGTTACTTTGTGCCTCTAAAAGCTCAAATCCCAATGTTTCCGTTTTATAGTCATGTGACAGTGTTTTCTAATTAAAACGTAAAAATGTCGTCAAACAGCCTGCAAGATTTATTGTCCTGAGCGCCTCAGCCGGACAGCTTCAGTGGACCAGCAACAGGTGATTTCTCAAATGTACCCATGATGAAAAATAGTGTTTTTTGTCTGAACCTCAGCGATGTCTAATAGCCTATAGATGATATTCTGCCCATATGAACACATTTATCTCAGGCCACATAAAGAACAGCTATCCATGATTTAATGAAAATCAGCAAACAGACAACCTTGTTTGACATTCTTTAATAAAAGACTCAAGGAAACAACTGATGGTTGAGAGTTTGAACTGAAGAATACTCAAGGTGTATTTTAAATCACAACTAATTTAGTCTAGCAAATATTCTGTGGTCAGCAATAATACAAAAAATAGAAAAAGAAAATCTCAGCACCTGACTGTTCACTGACAGATGCTTTGATATTATTTCGGTGGCAGGTGGGGAGGCCCCCAACAAATCTTACTTAGAGCCCCCAAAAGGAACCAACCCTGCTCAGATAAAATAATTATGAACATTAATTATGAACATGGCATAAACCATGGAAACATTTCTAGAATGGCAGGACATTTGCTTTTTGCTTCTCCACCGCCATGAGGGGGCCCCAAAACATTTTTGCCCAGGGCCAATGATGTGGTTAGTCTGTCCATGTTCATACGTGATTTACAAACTCCAACCAAGTGTACTTGCCTTGGGGTCAAAGCAACCTGGGTCTCTCATGCTAAAGACATTTCTGTGTAAAAGATGCAATTTCATTTTTCATTGCTGTCTCTCTGTCGTTTACTGTAATGTAGTCCTTTCTTAAAAAACTGGACTTGCAAAGAAGTGAGAAAGAAGAATCTGATGTGAAGTGGAGGTTGTGTCATTAGACAATGGAAAAGCATTATCATTGTCTGTCAGAGGATGGTTGGGGTCATGTCAGTGGGGAACACTGTACCAAAAGTTGTGCTGTGGAAAAAAGAACATCTGTGTTCTTATTTTCCAAGCTCATGTAGTAGGCGTATCTGAATAAGACTGAACTCGACCCAGGAGTCTTAGACTACTGTATGTCATCAGCAGAGATCAGTTGATCATCATTTCCTCTTATTAATCAAAGAATAAATGAAGCAGGCGAATGCTGATGTACTACTAAGGCTACTGCAAACACCCCCGGCTGAGGAAGACATTTGTGGCTGGTGAATTGAGATGCTCCAATAATTTAAGGCTTTAGGCTCTTAACAGCTTCAGTATAATATCAAGGACATTAGTGAAGCTGTTTAATAAAAAAAAAAACATGTTACCATGTGAAGCTATCAGCAGTCTCAAGGCCAATCCATCCTCTCAATGTCTCCATGCAGGCCAGACTGCTGCTCAGTCTCACAAGGGCAAATCACAGGCTACACTTGCAATACATTTATATTGAGCCATTACCCTAGGGAATTATTCTTCTGTGAAAGGGTATAGGCCAGGGTATGGTCTACACCAAGTCCTTCTTGAGTGGTGTGGTCTGACTGTACCATCAGTGACCCTAATACCTATTTACTGACATATAGCCAGGTTCAGTGTAAAAGCTATGAAAATACACTGTAGCAGCAGGCTACAGTTGTTGCGAATTAACAGTACTTGTCAGTAGATTTTTCTGGCCAATTTTACATTCATTTTGGGAGGGGGGAGCACAATGCTCCTTAAAATATCTCTTTATGTTCTCAAAGTAAAGTGTTTACGAGAGTTAATACCAATAATGACAAAATGTGTCAAACTCCTATGTAGCCAATTGCCTCCTACTGTGCCACATCAATGGTTTATTTGACAGCTAAATGTTATGATGGTGACTCCACAGGGGTATGGAAATCCGTTGCATTATAGCCGAATCCAAATCTGATCATTTTGGATTGTCCATCTCACGTTTTTCTTGGAAGTTCGAAGGCACGTAATTGTCTGATTAACATGTGATTGCAATCAAATGCTCTCTTTTGCAGCAGTCCGTTGTGACTAGGCTATATGCAATTACACATGGCTGAAATGCTCTGATAGCCTTTAAACATTATTTTTTTTTTAGTTATATAATATTGTCATTTGTAAGGTTGGCCTTCAGCACATACTGTAGTTGTAATGTATTCCCTTTAATTACAGGCTGAATAATGTAGCCATTTACAGGTCAATGTCATGATTTACGTGCGCCTCACTCCCGGAGCCATTCCTTCACATGCTCTGTTGAGAATAATTATTGAGCTTGGTGCCATATTCGTCTATCAACCACCTGTTTCTTTACATTTACAACATACTTTATGTTGCTTCCATTTGGCCTTTTGTTCTACCTTTCACATCTATGGGGTGTACTCTACCACCCGTAGAACCCTTTTCATCATCCTCCCTCTCCGGAAGGATTTCCTCCTCAACAAAAGCAGTATAAACTAACTCTTTGACTACTGCTTTTGAATTGGCATGTGCAACTTTGATGTCATAATGCTTTGCAATGACAAGCCGAATTGCCATTGTACATTTATCTAGCATCTGCCATGTAGGGTTTTCCAGAAAGTCCATGCCTTTTTTTTATTAGCCTGTGTGTTTATGCAACTTTCTAAATGACTTAACAATCTTATAACCCCTCAGGGTGGATGTCCGTGACAGAAACTCTACCACAAAAGTGTATTTTGAACATAATTGTCACTCAAACAGAAGGGGGAACTTACAAAAAGTCACTGACAACAACAAAAACGAAAAAGTTGGGGTTTTAGGTGTTCTGAAAGACATTCATGGGGGTGTCCACTGAAAGTTGACAAGCAACCACAACTGGGACCTAAAATACATCCACCATGAGACACACTAAATTTGCCTAAGAAGAGGCTAACAGAAAAACCCACACAAGACAGGAAACAAACCATAAAGTGGAGCAAAACGAAAACAGGGAAGATCAGATACATTTTAGGGGAAATCCAATAGGGAGAGCCAACTAAAGGTGTTAACCCTCCCCATCTCTCAAGACAACTGGAGCACTGGGCCAGCCACTCTTAAATATCACATGACTTGAATGAATTGGAATGATAGGAATGATGTGGATAATAATAATGATGATGATGATGATGGTTACTTTGTGCCTCTAAAATCTAAAATCCCAATGTTTCCATTTTATAGTCAGATGAGTGTTTTCTATATTTTTCAGATGACAGTGTTTTCTATGTGTTTTCTATATATTTTTAAAAAGTTGTATAAAAATTCGGTATGCTATAGCCTACGGATGATATTGTGCCCATATAAACACATTTATTACAGGCCACATAAAGAACAGCTATGCATGATATAGTGAAAATCAGCAAACAGAAACAACCTTGTTTAATAACAACCTTGTTTAACAACATTCTTTAATAAAAGACTCATGGAAACTCTATGTATCTCGACGACGTTGAGTGCGCGAGGGGGTCTGTGCGCTGCATAGTACCTTCCACAAAAAGTTTTGCTCAACAAAAAGAGACAAACCAGCACAGGTGTAACACATACTGATTAACGAGGTGACACCAATCTGTGTGCCCCACATGCTAAAGTCCAGCCTCATAATATAAATGGAAAAACCAAACCCTGTAACAATATCTTACCTGATAATGATATACATGACGAGCACATTCACACGATAGAGTGAAGAGTCATGATTATAATCGCGATGATCACTGGTGTCAAATCTTTGGCCAGGTTATCGCTGAGGTTCCGACAAAAAACACTATTTTTCATCATGGGTACATTTGAGAAATCACCTGTTGCTGGTCCACTGAAGCTGTCTGGCTGAGGCGCTCAGGACAATAAATCTTGCAGGCTGTTTGAAGGCATTTTTGACAGCTTGAAAAAGTCCAGAAAATGATGTCATGGCTTTAGAAGCTTCTGATCATTTGAGTCAATTGGAGGTGTACCTGTGGATGTATTTCAAGGCCTAACTTCAAACTCAGTGCCTCTTTGCTCGACATCTTGTAGACCTCCACAAGTCTGGTTCATCCTTGGGAGCAATTTCCAAATGCCTGAAGGTACCATGTTCATCTGTACAAACAATAGTACGCAAGTATAAACACCATGGGACCACGCAGCCGTCATACCGCTCAGGAAGGAGACACGTTCTGTTTCCTAGAGATGAACGTACTTTGGTGTGAAAAGTGCAAATCAATCCAAGAACAACAGCAAAGGACCTTGTGAAGATGCTGGAGGAAACAGGTACAAAAGTATCTACATCCACAGTAAAGCGAGTCCTAAATCGGCATAACCTGAAAGGCCATTAAGCAAGGAAGGAGCCACTGCTCCAAAACTGCCATAAAAAAGCCAGACTACGGTTTGCAACTGCACATGGGGACAAAGATCGTACTTTTTGGAGAAATATCCTCTGGTCTGATGAAAGAAAAATAGAACTGTTTGGCCATAAGGACCATCATTATGTTTGGAGGAAAAAGGGGGAAGCTTGCAAGCCGAAGAACACCATCCCAACCGTGAAGCACAGCATCATGTTGTGGGTGTGCTTTGCTGCAGGAGGGTCTGGTGCACTTCACAAAATAGATGTCATCATGAGGAAGGAAAATTATGTGTATATATAGAAGCAACATCTCAAGACATCAGACAGGAAGTTAAAGCTTGGTCGCAAATGGGTCTTCCAAATGGACAATGACCCCAAGCATACTTCCAAAGTTGTGGCAAAATGGCTTAAGGTCAACAAAGTCAAGGTATTGGAGTGGCCATCACAAATCCCTGACCTCAATCCTATAGAAAATGTCTCAGCAGAACTGAAAAAGCGTGTGCGAGCAAGGAGGCCTACAAATCTGACTCAGTTACACCAGTTCTGTCAGGAGGAATGGGCCGAAATTCACCCAACTTATTGTGGGAAGCTTGTGGAAGGCTACCCGAAACGTTTGACCCAAGTTAAACAATTTAAAGGCAATGCTACCTAATACTAATTGAGTGTATGTAGACTTCTGAACCACTGGGAATGTGATGAAAGAAATAAAAGTTGAAATAAATAATTCTCTCTACTATTATTCTGACATTTCACATTCTTAAAATAAAGTGGTGATCCTAACTGACATAAGACAGGGAATTATTAATAGGATTAAATGTCAGGAATTGTGAAAAACTGACGTGAGCCTACCAGATGGGCTAAATTCCTTTTGTGCGTTCACAGCCTTCAATAGTCTGTAATACCTACATATTTCAAGCAGACCACCATAATCCCTGTGCCCAAGAAAGCAAAGGTAACCTGCCGAAATGACTAGCGCCCTGAAGCACTGACGTTGGTAGCCATGAAGTGCTTTGAAAGGCTGGTCAGGCTCACATCAATCCCATTATCCCGGAAAACCTAGATCCACTCCAATTCGCATACTGCCCCAACAGATCCACAGATGACGCAATCTCAATCGCACACCACACTGCCCTTTCCCACCTGGACAATAGAAACACCTATTTGAGAATGCTGTTCATTGACTACAGCTAAGCGTTCAACACCATAGTGCCCTCAAAGCTCATCACTAAGCTAAGGATCCTGGGACTAAACACCTCCATCTGCAACTGGATCCTGCACTTCCTGACGGGCCGCCCCCAGGTGGTAAGGGTAGGCAACAACACATACGCCACGCTGATCCTCAACATCGGGGCCCCTCAGGGGTGCGTGCTTAGTCCCCTCTTGTATACTCTGTGTTCACCCACGACTGCGTGGCCAAACACAACTCCAACACCATCATTAAGTTTGCTGACAACACAACGCTGGTAGGCCTGATCACCAACAACAATGAGACAGCCTATAGGGAGGAGGTCAGAGGCCTGGCAGTGTGGTGCCAGGACAACAACCTCTCCCTCAATGTGAGCAAGACAAAGGAGCTGATCGTGGACAACAGGAAAAGGAGGAACACGCCCCCATTCACATCAACGGGGCTGTAGTGGACAGGGTCGAGAGTTTCAAGTTCCTTGGTGTCCACATCCCAAACAAACTATCATGGTCCAAACACACCAAGAAAGTTGTGAAGAGGGCACGACAACACCTCAGGAGACTGAAAAGGTTTGACATGGGTCCCCAGATCCTCAAAACCGCCTGGTATGGCAACTGCTTCGCATCTGACCGTAAGGCGCTACAGAGGGTAGTGCGTACGGCCCAGTACATCACTGTGGCCAAGATTCCAACCATCCAGGACCTATATACTAGGCGGTGTCAGAGGAAGGCCAGAACAAGTGTCAAAGACTCCAGTCAACCAAGTCATAGACTGTTCTCTCTGCTACCACACAGAAAGCGGTACCAGAGCGCCAAGTCTAGGTCCAAAAGGCTCCTTAACAGCTTCTACCCCCAAGCCATAAGACTGCTGAACAATTAATCAAATGGCCACCCGGACTATTTGCATTGATTTGCACTCCGAGACAGGATTGTGTTGAGGCACAGATCTGGGGAAGGGTACCAAAACATTTCTGCAGCATTGAAGGTCCCCAAGAACACAGTGGCCATCATTCTTAATTGAACCACCAAGACTCTTCCTAGAGCTGGCCGCCCCGCCAAACTGAGCAATCAGGGGAGAAGGGCCTTGGTCAGGGAGGTGACCAAGAACTCGATGGTCACTCTGACAGAGCTCTAGAGTTCCTCTGTGGAGATGGGAGAACATTCCAGAAGGACAACCATCTCTGCAGCACTCCACCAATCAGGCCTTTATGGTAGAGTGGCCAGACGGAAGCCACTCCTCAGTAAAAGGTACATGACAGCCCGCTTGGAGTTTGGCAAAAGGCACCTAAAGACTCTCAGACCATGAGAAACAAGATTCTCTGGTCTGATGAAACCAAGATTAAACTCTTTGGCCGGAATGCCAAGCATCACATCTGGAGTAAACCTGGCACCATCCCTACGGTGAAGCATGGTGGTGGCAGCATCATGCTGTGGGGATGTTTTTCAGCTGCAGGGTCTGGGAGACTATCCAGGATCGAAGCAAAAATTAACGGAGAGATCTTTGATGAAACCCTGCTCCAGAGCGCTCAGAACCTCAGACTGGGGCGAAGGTTCACCTTCCAACAGGACAACGACCCTAAGCACACATCCAAGACAATGCAGGGACAAGTCTCTGAATGTTCTTGAGCAGCACAGCCAGAGCCCAGACTTGAACCCAATCGAACATCTCTTGAGAGACCTGAAAATAGCTGTGCAGCAACGCTCCCCATTCAACCTGACAGATCTTGAGAGCATCTGCAGAGAAGAATGGGAGAAACTCCCCAAATGCAGGTGTACAAGTGTCATACCAAAGAAGACTTGATGCTGTAATCGCTGCTAAAGGTGCTTCAACAAAGTACTGAGTAAAGGGTCTGAAAACTTAAGTAAATGTGAAATTTAAGTTTTTTTTTTTTTATAAAAATATTTAAGCAATTTTAGAATAAGGCTGTAGCGTAACAAAAGTCAAGGGGTCAAAATACTTTCCCGAAGGCACTGTATGTAAACATGACATTAATCTATTGAAGGCCGTGAATGCTTATCTAAAAATAATATCTCTCCATGATAGAGAGGGGCTAGTGCTGCTCATTCAAAGTTCTCATGTTTTTGGGATTCTCACAGTGTGCAGGTTTTTGATGGGGCTGTGTTGCCAAAGTAATTAAATATATGAGGCTGAGAGTAAGACAAATAATGCCAGAACTCCCACCCCATTACATTATTATACAGACTAAGAGTTTCTTTCGTCTCCAAGGGCACATAGAAGACAAGGATGCATGTGTTGATTTTTGGAGAAACCCCACAACTTTGCTCACACACTTCCAAGAGATTTCAAGCCTTTTTTAAATCAATATTAGCCTACCCTGGCTGTCAGAATATAATATTCCTACACATTTCACAGTTATATAACTTTGTTTTATGCAAATGTATTATGTAACCCTGCACCTTAGAGGCTGCTGCCCTATATACATAGACTTGAAATCACTGGCCACTTTAATAATGGAACACTAGACACTTAAATAATGTTTACATATTTTTGCTTTACTCATCTCATATGTATATACTGTATTCTATTCTACTGTATCTTAGTCTATGCCACTCCGACACTGCTCTTCTTATTATTTATATATTCCTTCATTCCAATCTTTTACTTTTAGATTTGTGTGTATTGCTGTGAATTGTTAGATACTACTGCACTGTAGGAGCTAGAAACACAAGCATTTCGCTACACCCGCAATAACATCTACTAAACATGTGTATGTGACCAATATATTTTGATTTGATTTAATTTGATGTGGTCTTCATCAGAGGCAAACCGGTTCCTTGGCAACAACTAGAGTGCTTAATCTAGTGCCTGTCTAATATAGTGCTGTTCTTCCAAACTACCCCGTAACACAAGTATCTCTGGCTAAGTGCTGGACTAAGTGTGTGTGTATGTGTGTGTGTGTGTTTGTGTTTGTGTGTGTGTGTGTGTGTGTGTGCGAGCCAGCGAGTGTTGTGTCAATCTGACTGGATCACGTGCTCAGCAGTCTGCTTGAGTGATGGGTCCCAAAACCACGACCAAGCCTCCTAAAACTGCTGCTTCATCAGACAGAGAAAAGGCTTGATCTCTTACCATTCAGTTGCTTGTATTGTCCCAGAATCTTCCAAAAATTGTAGTCATTGCCACCCAACGGCATAAGTAAACAAATAAAACAAATGACCATGAATTATTAATGTGCTGTCATGTAGTGTCTGCACTGCTGCTGTGGTTGAGCGATGTTCCTAAAACAAGGTGGTTTCATCAGCCGGCAGGCATTGTGCCAGTAAGGGGGATATTATTGCCGTCCCTTGCTATGACATACTGCTGCCTGTGACTGCTAATTCAGCAGGTCCTCCATTTCAACAGAGAAATGCAATTTTCCCCTCAATGAGATTGGATGGTTAGCTGGCAATTTCTCAAAGTGTGAAATGTGTTATGGTACCATTGCCTTCTAAATGAATAGAGTGAGTGTTTTTTGAGTGTTTTTTCACAGGAAGAAATGTTTGTTTATTTGATATCAAGATAATGTACTGTATAATGAGATAGGTAAATGTTTGGACAGTTTTTGTTATTTGATGTTATTTTACTTTTTAAGCCATTTCATATGTATATACTGTATTCCAGTCAAAGCTCATCCTATATAACTACTGCTGTACACACCTTTTCTATTCATATACTGTCCATAATGTCTATACAAACCATTATATACATATACATTTATATTCTTGACACTTTCTGAAGGCACTGTACTCTGACATCCAATATTTCTATATTTCTTCATTCCTTTCGTTTTTGGGGGGATTTGCGTGTATTGTTAGGTATTACTGCACTGTTGGGGCTAGGAACATAAGCATTTCGTACACACGTGATAACATCAGCAAAATATGTGTACACGACCAATAAAACATGATTTGATGACATCAAGATAAGAATTCCATCCAGGACCTTGTTATTTTCAACCTCGAAATAACACCGGAACTATTACCTACCTTTTCTCAGAGTGGTTGAGCGATGTTCTTTGAACAAGATGGTTGCTTCAGCCAGCTGGCACGCTGCCAGTAAGGGGGATATTATTGCATCTGAATCTTTTCTTAATCCAAACACAAAAGCTGACTCCTACTTAATTTCCCTTAGGTAACACTGCAGAGCAGTGTGTCAGAAACGATAGAGGGACTGAATGAGAGAGAGGGACTGGTGAACAGTGTACAATGGGCATGAAATATTTGATTTCGAAGAATTACAGAATCAAATTATAGCCCCTCTACAGACGGTTGTCCCATGTCAGGTAATAAACAGCCTGGCAATAAGTGAAAACAGCTGCTGCTTTCTGGGCTTCGTTTTGTTCCCAGGCTAGCTCTCCTGTAATGGAAGGCAAGATGAGAGACTGACATCACACACACAACACCATACTCTGCATCATTCATTCTTACCTTACAAAACTCTGTCTCAAATGTTGGCCTTTACGCATAAAATATGCATGACGCATTGGGACAGCTTTGACATGATAAGTGGATCGAATGGGAAAAACTGATTTGTCATTCATATGAGATCTAAAGTGTTTGATGCAGTGCATCTCAACCAAAACCTTTTTTTGCTACATTATAGAGAGAAGGTGTGGAGGTCTATTGAACATTTGTTGGAAAAAATGGTAGGAACAAATAGTCTACGCATAGATTCAATGTTGTGAAGGTAAGATTAATATTCATTACAGTGTTTGATAGATAATGGTTTATTTGACTACTTACCAAAACATTCAGGATACGTCAAAATTCTGAATTTAAGTACATTTTGAAAAACAATATTTCCTGATTAACAACTTTATGTAAAATTTAGTAGCATTCATATTGATCATTTTAGATATTTGAGTGAAAATCACATACTCAGTTTCAAATTTACAACAATCATTTAGAAAGTACACACCATACAATGTTCACCATGATAACATTAAAAGCATCCACCGTTTTAAGACAAATCAGGGATTTTGGAAAAGCAATTACAGAATTGTTAATACAGAAAGATTATGTCACTTTTACAATACAAAGTTACATGTTAGTCTATGGTACAGTATATTGTCTTATCCCTGAAAAGATACACAGGCATAATAATACCATAATATACAACTTATAACTAAAAATATATAAATATATCAAGCAAGTACATCTAGTTTTGACCTGGGTCCAAATGCTATTTAGGGGTTTCAATTACTTTCATATACATTTCAAAGTAAAAATGTGTTGTTTTTTCAAATAGAAGTAGATTTGAATGAATTACAGTTCATATAAGGAAATCAGTCAATTTAAATAAATAAATTAGGCCCTAATCTATGGATTTCAAATAACTGTTTGTCACAGTTACCTTAAAAAAAAGGTAGGGGCATGGATCAGAAAACAAGTCAGTATCTGATGTGACCACCATTTGCCTCATGCAACGTGACACTCTCCTTCGCATAGAGTTAATCAGGCTGTTGATTGTGGCCCGTGGAATGTTGTCCTACTCCTCTTCAATGGCTGTAATGGTGTACAGATCCTTGCGACATGGGGCAGTGCATTATCATGCTGAAACATGAGGTGATGGTGGCGGATGAATGGTACGACAATGGGCCTCAGGATCTCTTCATGGTATCTCTTTGCATTCAAATTGCCATCGATAAAATGCAATCGTGTTCATTGTCCGTAGTTTATTCCTGGCCCTACCATAACCCCACCGCCACCATGGGGCACTCTGTTCACAATGTTGACATCAGAAAACTGCTCGCACACGCAACGCCATACACGTGGTCTGTGGTTCTCAGGCTGGTTGGACCTACTGCAAAATTCTCTAAAACGACGTTGGAGGTGGTAGAGAAATGAATATTAAATTCTCTGGCAACAGCTCTGGTGGACATTCCTGCAAGACATCTGTGGCATTGTGATGTGTGACAAAACTGCACATTTTAGAGTAGCCTTTTATTGTCCCAAGCACAATGTGCACCTGTGTAATGATCATGCTGTTTAATGGATGTATTATCTGTTGCACTCATGAGCCATAACTGGTTTCTGAAAATATGTGCAGATCTATGCACCACGTCATTGTTCTTTCCCTCTGCTCTGCTGTGGGTAAATCAGGTGCATCTTGCTAGCCGTCACTCATATGGTGAGGGGTTAAAGCTCATTGGCTGAAACTTGAAATGCTAGGGGGCTGGCCCACATGAGGGAAAATGTAGGGAACAAGGCGCAGCACAGCTTTCAGAAAATAGTCCCTTTCAAACTAGGGATTTCGTGGCTAATTAAGGTAAAACAGTAATTCTGCTCATAGATTATAGATGATGCATTTATGAACTACACATTGCAAATCCAGCCCAAAATGTGAGGTTTAAAAAATACTTAGTAGTCACTAAAGTTCCAGAGCATGTCTTTCATTTAGCATGTATTTGAACCCAGGTCTGCCACAACCCAATGGTTAGGACTTTATCTCTGTAAACTTGCAAGCACTGTAATATATCAGTTTTAAATATCAATAAGTATTTCAGTCACTTGACGTTGATAAAGCAGCATTATCATGTTGATGGAACATTTTGCAGGTGAGCAAGTTGTCTGACAAGCCCTGTTAAAAATTACAAACAGTATTCAATACAATATCTGAAAATAACTAAATGTAATACATTTTTTAAATCCCTTTTCAGTTTGGATATTTCGCAGGGCTACATTAAAGGCAATTCACATACACATACAACACATACATGACAATTTAGCACAGATCATACAGTATATAAAAGCAGCTATACATAGCTTTAAAGCTGCAGTCTGTGATTGGTAGGCTACATACATTTTCCGACTTTTAAACAAATGATATATAGCCTTTGACTCTTGAAGCAAACATATAATTGTAAACAAATAACTGTGTATAACTTCAAAACTTGGGCAAATTATAATTTTCAGTATGTTCAGTATACCAGTCTAAAAAGGTAGCCTACTGTGTACATAATAGCTGATGTTGGTTCATTTCAGTGTTCAGCCCAAAGTTCAACATTTTAATAATGCTACCTGACAGAAAGCTTTACGCGGAGCGCTATTCTACATTCAAATACTTATCAGACTTGCCAGAAAGAGGCGACAGTGCAATTGATGCTCATGCGACGTTGCACTTCAGCATCTTGGCACATGTCAGAGCTTTGTGTCAGAGCACTGTGGTTACCTGGGTGACTTCCGAGCTCATTTCGTCGTTGGGCTGGCAGCGCGAGTCTAACGACATCATCTCCATACCTAGTCATACCTGTTGATTGGACCTTTCCACCGTGTCGGCGCTGGAGTGCTGCTGTCGCTGGTGCTGGTGGTGGCGGGTACGAGAAGAATTCTGGAGCTCCAACACTGAGGGACTCAGGGGGATGCAAAACTCGCGGAAGCAACGCTTGAAGTTCTCATCCAGAAAAGCATAGAGGACGGGATTCAGGCAGCTGTTGGTGTATCCCAGTGCGATGCAGAAGTGCCAGGTGACGGACTGCAGCAGGGAGTTGGGGATGTTGATCAGGGCTTTGATGATGACGTAGATGTGGATGGGCGTCCAGCAGATGATGAAGACTGCCACCACCACCAGGACCATGCGGGTGATGCGGCGAAGGTTACGGTCCTTCTCCTTGGAGCCGGACAACATGCGCACGCTCTTCAGACGCAAGATCATTAGCCCGTAGCACACGGTGATGATGAGGACGGGGATGATGAAGGCAAAGATGAAGACACAGATCCTCATAAGATTCTCCCAATACCAGGATGGGTGGGGGAAAATCAAAGTGCAATCGATGAATCCTGAAAATGTGGAGATTGAGTACAAGACACAGTTGAACGAATGTAGCACATGAGGAAATCAAAAGCTTCACAGCAATCTTTTTCACAGGTAGATAAAGCTATATAGGCCCCGAAGCATTGCTCATAATGTTAACCATAAAAGTCAGCTATGTTCTTGTTGTTTAAACAAGCTTGTGCTGACTGCTTGTATTCCTCAAGCTGACATCAGATATATTTCCTTCATGACACTGCAAATAACACCATCTATTCTCCTCTAACCAATAACAAGAGCTAAGACGATTTTTCTAGGAACTTTGAAAACCTAATTAAGGAGTCACGCATAACCAATTTCCACTACTACTATTGCAATTATGCATGAACTTTCAGAGTATTATACATGGTGGAAGCTGATAGTCTATGGCTATATTAGTCATCTTTAAAGCATAATATTGATGAATAGAGTTGGAGGCCTACATTAAGGCCAATTAGGGATGAACGCTTGCACAACATTATTTAATGAGTTTGTTTCACACGTAAACATAAATAAAGGATCTGAAAGTGTTCTTATTATATAATAATAAAAACACACTTCATAGCTATCGTGGCACTCTATTCCTCTCTATGACTCAGACCCAGACCATGACTAGAACAGCGAAGTGCTTCATTTGGCAAATTCTGTTCGCTTCGCAGAAAAAAAACAACTATCAAACATAATTTTTTACTCTCGCTGCTGTGGTATGCTCACTTACATTACAGATAGGCTACCTATAATTGAGGATAAAAGAAAAACAGCATGGTGAAACATACGGTCGTACTTGCCATTATCGGTTACAGTAGTTAAGGCGGTGAACATGACAGGCAGACCGATGGCAGAGGACAGGATCCAGTTGCACACGTTGACAATCTTGGCGTTACGGGGCGTGCGGAAGTCTAAGGCCTTGACGGGGTGGCACACTGCAATGTAACGGTCAATACTCATTGTAGTTAAGGTGAAGATACTGGTGAACATGTTGTAGTAGTCGATAGATATCACAATCTTGCACAGCACGTCTCCAAATGGCCAGGTCCCCATCAGGAAGTTGACACTTTGGAAGGGCAGTGTACTGGTGGCTAGCGCATCAGCCAAGGCCAGGTTGAAGATGTAGATATTTGTGGCGGTTTTCATTTTAGTGTATCTGGAAAGACAACACACAGAAAGGAAAAACGGAGAGACCAAATAAGGAGGTGCTTATCAGATGACAAATAATCTGGACAGCAGCTTGTATATCTGAAAACCATTTAAAGGTAGATTCAGAAATATATTTGGTTCACTCTGCCGTTCATGGCAACGTCTTATCGTTGTGTTGCAGTTTCTCAGTGAAGTCATGCCTCCCAGAACAGGATTTTGCAATGGATTTATAAGGAATTGATATTACAAACATACAGATAAATAGTGTATTGACATACATACACACACAACTGTCAATTAATTCTAATCCAATTTCTCTTTACGGAGCGTTACTTACTAGGGTGATACTATTGCATTGCATGTCATGGGAGATTATAAAAATGTACACAAGCAGCTAGACGGATTCTGACACTCTATATGTGCAACTTCAGGGTTGTGGGTTCGATTCCCACGGGTTACCAGTACTAAAAAAAGTATGAAAATGTATGCACTCGCTACTGTTAAATTGCTCTGAATTAGAGAATCTGGTAAATTACTCAAATGTAATACAAAATTTGCACAGTTTAAGTGTTCTAATATTGTTAAATAAACAGATTGTCATGGAAATGTAATTTAGCACTCTAATGAAACATTCTTTCCCTTACAGAAAAGCCACATGTGAAATCTGAACAGATGCTCTAATCAGAACACTTCACGTGTGGTTTCATAGGTGATGGCCTATAAACAAGAATCAGTATTTACAATACACACAGTGCTTTTAACATAGAGCATTTCCTACTTACGTATTTGACACACACGACTACATTGTGTATGTTTATACAGCAATTATTATTTAACAATGTCACTACCTGGGATTTGAACTCACAACCTCTTTGTTCATTACATTCCAATATTCCTGCTACACCCACATGTCTGTGTCAATAACTGATTTGACCTGTATTCCTACACTTTGGACTTCAAAGTAAGTCTCAGCCTTGCTAAAACTACACTCACAAAAAAACAATTATATTTATCGTAGTGATCCAGGAGTAAGATTAAAACAGAATAACATGCAACACCAACATTAGACAACTATACAGAAAACTCTCAAATTGCTGAAATAAGTAAATTAAATCAATTATGAGAGAAGAGTCAGAGTAACTGATAACTAAAATAGCACTGCAGATAACATGTATTATGGATAACGAATGTTAAGGTGCATGTAACAGCAGCAGAACGATCAGTTTACCTCTACTCCAGAGGTTGTGAGTTCATATCCCAAATGGGGTTGCAGTTTAGCTAAACAGTGCTAACACATGGAACTGCACGCTTGAAAACGTGATCATGTGAAACATTACAAAAACACTTTTTCCACTTGTTCTAAAAATATATTTTCACACATGAAGATAGATAGATAGATAGATAGATAGATAGATAGATAGATAGATAGATAGATAGATAGATAGGTCCCAAAAACACATTTTTACATGTTTCACATTATAGGTAGCATATAATTAAGACATTAGAGAGTGCCCATCCTTGCAATTTAAAAGGCTGTACAATAAAAATTCTACATAATGACACAGCATTTCATAAACTGTGGGAAAGTTGATATGTTAATATGCTTCCGTATGACTGGTTTCACAAAATAATTGTTGTTTATATTTACAATTCCCTTATGCAAATGGATACTATTTTGCCTACAGAAGCTCTTATCAAGTTCTAAAATACAGTGCATGGAGAATGGTGTTAATTTTATCCAAACATTAAGCTATGCTTTTTCCACATGGAACCGGTAGGTTCGCTAGACCTTATTCATGGTTTCCTTGCGATTAAAAGTGGTTGAATTATGCGGGAATCAAGTCGTGGTCAGATATGTAGTTGCACTGTAGGAGGACGTTTAAGGTTTCTATCGAGGTTATGACTCCAAATCCCTTTGAAAGTTGAGTCACAATTGTGGTCACAGTACTAGGTTTTACAGTAATTTAAATAAGAATACAGGAGCATACTGTCATTTTATAGATATAGCACAAAGTTGTTGTATATATAAAAAAAAAAAAGTACTGCAATTTTAAGCAAAGTGCAAAAATGTAGTCTAGCCAATATGTCCACAGACCTGGTGGTGCAGCAGGAACTTCAGATAGCTAGCAACTTTGAGGTTGTGAGTTCAAATCCCAAGTTGAGGTTGAGTCCCAAGTAATCAGTGTGCTGTCCATTAACGCCTGCATTTAGCCATAAAAACACAGTAACTACAATAGTTGTAGATTTACTGTACTTTCAGCAACTAGAAAATAACCTTCAGGGGACCATGACACAACATTCTAAAAACGTCCTTGGGGACGTTCCTGGAACACACCGTGAACTACAAGAAAACTTGCAGGGGACCAGGACTGTTTAAATTGAATTCATGTCAATTATGCCTTTCAAAGTAAAATATTCTAAATGCCGTTTGATACCTAGGTTTTCACGTGCTCAAATGTTGTTATGTGTAGTATCATGTTATCACATGTCAGATCATATTTTCACGTGGTCACGTGTTGTTTTATTTTGTCACATGTTGCTTCACATGTCACATGTTATCACATTAATGCCATTGTTATGAATATTCTTAAAACGCCTTCGACCTATTGGTGCCCTAAAGGCGGCTGGTGCCCAGTCATTCTGAATGGGGGCTAATGACTGTTTAATCTAAATTACACTATAGTGGCCTGGAAACACAAAGACATTGCTAAAGTAGACAAATTATTAGTAGGACACAACTTTGCAATCATTATAATGTCGTAAAATGTACTGTAACCATTAGCTAGCAGAGTTAATCAAAAATAGCAAAACATAGCTAGCTAGCTAACTGTGTCTAAAGTCAATCACAATGATGACAAAATGTTTCCTACTAATTATTTGCCTCCTTTTGAAATGCCATCGTGTTTCCAATCCATTTGAATGCACTTAAGACAAAATCTTCATCAGTGTCCATTGAGAATGCATTGAGCAGAATTCTCAGTTGGACATCTGTCATAAAACAAACGTTCAAAACAACACTGTGACGAAAAGTGAAAACTATGAATATGTGAATTAAGTTCGAAGCAGTCTGACCACGTGGGGAGGCCTTTCTATCCGATTCTCCCGGGCAATCTTGTGAACCGACCTGCTATCACTTTACATTTGCCTGTGCCGCAGATGACCATTCATTACACCGGTATACGTTACGTGTAGGATGTGTGCAGTGACAAACTTTTTCTCCCCAATTGGTAGTTACAGTCTTGTCCCATCACTGCAACTCCCGTACGGACTCGGGAGAGAGCCATGCGTCCTCCGAAATAAGACCCCACCAAGCCACACTGTTTCTTGACACAATGCTCACTTAACCCAGAAGCCAGCTGCACCAATGTGTCGGAGGAAACACCGTACATCTGGCGACTGTGTCAGCATGCATGTGCCCGGCCCGCCACAGGAGTCGCTAGAGCGCGATGGGACAAGGACATCACGGCCTGCCAAACCCTCCCATAACCTGGACGACGCTGGGCCAATTGTGCGCCGCCTCATGGGTCTCCTGGTCACGGCCAGCTGCGACACAGCCCGGTATCGAACCAGGATCTATAGTGACATCGCTAGCACTGTGATGCAGAGCCATAGACCACTGCGCTACTCGAGAGGCCTCTGCAGTGGCGATTTTAGCATGTAAATGTTGGTGGGGCAAAAAAAAGAGAAAAAATGTATGCATGCCAGCAAAGCCACTACACAACACAACACAACACTAAACAATACATTAATTGCACTATAACGGTGACAAACGGTAAAGCTGTCCCAACAGCAGAGCTTTCTTTTCAGCACCATGGAGTGAAACCTTACCACTGCTACACCTGGCTATCAGCAGAGCCTTGTCTGGCAGAGAAACAGTTCATTCAGCCTCATTTACTGCCTTTTAAAAAAACATAGCTGATATGGCTGACTTGCTTGAACAAATTTGGTTTCTACTGACAATTGAGATGTAAAAACTATGGCATAAGGGGACGACAAGTGGATAAGAGAAAATCCGTAATTTCGATTAAGACTAATGAGCGAGCTAGGATGGATATAGTCAATATAACTATTTGTTCAGCACTTTTGAAATGTACAGCGACAGAATTCAGAACATGGGCCATTCTTACAGTATCTCACTGTACACCAAGTCAAAACCATAGGATAAATAAAGGGGGCATATAAACAGACAATGAAAGCTTTCTTTAAAACAGGCTATAAGCTACATGTGCACCACCAAGTCAGAACAGTAGGCTAAGTTATGAGGGGGAAAGGGACCAAATTATTAGGGTGAGGCACATGGGCTACTAACAGCTTATTACAGAACATACACTTAATATTACTTGCTTAGCTACAGTATACATATCTCCCTGGCATATTACATAATATATGCAGCAGCATACAAGACATTTTTGGACTCACCTTGTTGTGCTGTGCTCACTTGAACAGGAAGGTGGCGCGACGGTCCTTCTTGTGGGCAAATTTTGTCATCAAACTTTTTCATTAAAGTCTGGCATTCTCTGGATTTATAGTGCTTTCAAGACAACAGGGAACTCTGAAAAAAATGTGGAATTCCGAGTTGGATGACCGTTCAAAACTTGTTTTCCCAGTCGGGTATCGTTTTTTCCTGAGCTCCCAGTTGTCTTGAACTCCGAACTTCATATTATGATTATAGTGACCAAAATTATCACGGTTATCAGTATTATTGCGGTATTGTTAAAATGCGCTGGACATTTTTAAAAAGTACTGATACACACACTGAAATCATTTTACCAAGTTTTATATTGAAAACCAACAAACAACAAATAAAATTAGCAGCACTATGAACTTTTTGTGTGCATAAACATTAAAAATAACATTAACATTAAAGATCGTACCATGTGGCCATGAGAGGTAAAAGTTTCCCTAGTGCAGGTTTTAACGAACACAACCTTAAGTAAGCAAATCAAATGTGCATATAATAGCAGCACAAGTAAAGCAATGTGCACGTAAGAACAATACAACCATATGTAAACAAATCCAGTGTAGAGGTGTTGACATTGAAATAACAACACAAAATATGTAAACAAATCAAATGAACAGCACTGATTGTATGTCCGTTCTCTCCTTCAAAAGAAATAAGGTGCTGCTGGCCTAACATCCTGTATGTATGCATCTTTGTTCACTTGAGATTGAAATGTAAAAATGTATCATGTCCTTTGCAACGCAATATGAAAGGGCTGCAGTGAGGTCTTGAGTATTTTTTTGATGTGGGTGCATAAGCAGCCTGCCTTTTAAATGCTTGCTCGAGTGTCTGTGTTACGACTGTACAGTCGTGGTCAAACATTTTGAGAATGACACAAGTATTGGTCTCCACAAAGTTTGCTGCCTCAGTGTTGATGATGGCAATTTGCATATACTCCAGAATGTCATGAATAATGATCAGATGAATCTGTCCCTCTTTGCCATGAAAATTAACTTAATGTCACGACTCCGAAGTTGCCTCAACCCCTTGTTCGGGCATGCTTCGGCGATCGTCGTCACCGGCTTTCTAGCCACTGCCGCTCCCTCGTTCATTATTCCATTTGTCATTTCTTGTCATTACACACACCTGGTTCTCATTTCCCCCCATTACTTCATGTATATATGTTCCCTCTGTTCCCTCATGTCCTTGTCGGGTATTGTTCATTGTTCAAATCCTGTTCAGATTTGCATACGTGTTTGGACATTAAACTTATACGTTGAGTTCACGCTATCTCCTGCGCCTGGCTCTCTATTCTATATTCACGCCGTCACAGAATACCCGACCGCTTAAATGGAGTCAGCAGGAGCGACTAACATGACCGGGGTAGTGGAGAGAGTGAGGGAGCACTCCACCACGCTCACCAGCCTAGGAGAGGCGATGGATCGGGTTCTCCAGGCTGTCCAGCGACTGGAGCACAACCGACCAGACAGTGGAGCCTCACCGTTAGCGCATACGGTTCCGACCACTATGAGTACTAACACTCCACCACAACCTACCGGTCGAATCCACATTTCCCTTCCCCTGGGAATACGACGGAGCCGCTGCCCAGTGCCAGGGGTTCCTTCTGCAATTAGAGCTGGCATTCAGCACAATCTCCCCTACTCCCTCGGACCGTGAGAAGGTGTCAGCCCTCGTCTCCTGTCTAACTGGGAAAGCCCTGGAGTGGGCCAACGCAACCTGGAGAGAGGGAACAGCGTTGGACAACTTCGGGGAGTTCGCCCGCCACTTTCGAGCCGTCTTCGACCATCCACCAGAAGGAAGAGAGGCAAGCGAATGCCTTTTCCACCTACGACAGGGGACGAGGAGTGCGCAGGATTTCGCGCTGGAGTTCCGGACTTTAGCGGCCGGGTCAGGGTGGAATGAGCGGGCCCTCATTGACCATTTCCGATGCAGTTTGCACGAGGACGTCCGTCGAGACCTAGCCTGCCGGGATGCCACGCTAAGTTTTGACCAACTCGTGGATATGGCCATAAGACTGGACAATCTGCTGGCATCTCGCGGACGTCCTGTGGGGGGTCCGCTCTTACCACCCTTATCCACCCTAGATCCCGTTCCTATGGAAATGGGTGGAACGGCCGTGCGGAATCGTCGAGGGAGCCGGGTCCAGTGCTCCTCCTGTGGTCGTCAAGGACATTCGGCGGCCCATTGTTTTCAGAGTGCTGGGTATAGAGGCGGCAGGCAGGGCACTCTGGCATCACCCCAGGTAACAGCGCACCACACTTACTCAGAGTCCTCTGTTACACACCTCTACCTTCCAGTGTCATTTCCTGAATTTTGTGCTATTCCCCAGTGTAAGGCGCTAGTCGATTCAGGCGCAGCTGGAAATTTTATGGATAGTACCTTAGCCAGTAGATTAGGGATCCCGCTTACGCCCATATCCATCCCCATTCCTATTCATGCATTAGATAGTCGACCGTTAGGGTCTGGGTATGTTAAAGAGACCACGGGGACATTATTATGATCACCCAGGAGAATCATAAGGAGAAAATCAAGTTCTTCATTATTGATTCTCCTGCTTTTCCGGTGGTACTAGGACTGCCCTGGTTAAGTAGTCACAATCCCACCTTTGTGTGGAAACAGAGGGCTCTCACGGGGTGGTCGTCAGAGTGTCCGGGGAGGTGTGTAGGTGTTTCCGTTGGTGCAACCATGGTGGAGAGTCCAGAAAATGTCCCCACCGTGCGCATTCCCCCCGAATACCTAGATTTGGCTCAAGCCTTCTCTAAGAAAAAGGCTAATAAATTACCACCTCATCGCCCAGGGGATTGTGCGATAAACCTCAAGATAGACGCTGTACTTCCCAGGAGTCATGTGTATCCCCTGTCGCAGGCGGAGACGGAAGCTATGGAAACATATGTCTCTGAGTCCCTACGACAGGGGTTCATACGGTCCTCCACTTCACCCGCCTCCTCAAGTTTCTTTTTTGTGAAGAAGAAGGATGGTGGTCTGCGCCCATGCATTGATTACCGCGCCCTCAACCAGATCACAGAGAGGTATAGTTATCCTCTACCTCTCATTTCATCTGTGATTGAATCAATGCATCGGGCGCGCTTCTTCACTAAACTAGATCTCAGGAGTGCGTACAATTTGGTTCGTATCCGGGAGGGAGATGAGTGGAAGACGGCATTTAGTACCACTTCGGGTCACTATGAATATCTAGTCATGCCATACGGGTTGATGAATGCGCCATCGGTCTTCCAATCTTTTGTGGACAATGTTTTCAGGGACATGTTCGGTTGCGGTGTGGTAGTATACGTCGATGACATTCTGGTGTATTACGCTACACGCGCCGAGCATGTTTCCCTAGTCCGTAAAGTACTTGGACGACTGCTGGAGCATAACCTGTATGTCAAGGCAGAAAAATGTATTTTCTTCAAACAGTCCGTTTCCTTCCTTGGATACCACATTACCACCTCCGGGGTGGAGATGGAGAGTGACCGCATTTTAGCCGTGCGTAATTGGCCGACTCCCACCACGGTAAAGGAGGTACAGCGGTTTTTAGGGTTTGCCAATTTCTATCGAAGGTTTATCCGGGGCTTTGGCAAGGTGGCGACTCCAATTACTTCACTGTTAAAGGGGTCTCCGCTGGTGCGCTACGGCGGACAGGGCATTCAGTCAGCTGAAGGCTTTTTTCACCGCGGCCCCGGTGCTGGCCCATCCGGATCCCTCTTTGCAGTTCATAGTAGAGGTGGACGCGTCCGAATCAGGGGTAGGAGCAGTCCTATCCCAACGATCGGGCACGCCACTTAAGCTCCGCCCCTGTGCCTTCTTCTCTAAGAAGCTCAGCCCGGCGGAGCAAAACTATGATGTGGGTGATCGGGAGTTGTTGGCTGTAGTCAAAGCTTTGTCTGTGTGGAGACATTGGCTTAAGGGGGCTAAACACCCTTTCCTCATCTGGACTGACCACCGCAACCTGGAGTACATCCGGGCAGCTAGGAGGCTGAATCCTCATCAGGCTAGGTGGGCCATGTTTTTCACACGTTTCCACTTCACCATATCATATATTCCAGGGACAAAGAACGTGAAGGCAGACGCACTGTCTCGGCTGTACGACACAGAGGAGAGGCCCGTAGATGACACCCCCATACTACCGGCCTCTTGCATTATAGCACCGGTAGTATGGGCGCTAGACTTGGACATTGAGCAGGAGGCTCAAACTGCGGAGGCTCTATTCACCCATGTCTTCCGGCACTACGGGGTACCAGAGGATATAGTGTCTGATCAGGGCCCCCAATTCACATCAAGGGTGTGGAGAGCGTTCATGGAACGGCTGGGGGTCTCCGTCAGCTTTACCTCTGGGTTTCACCCCGAATCTAACGGGCAGGTGGAGAGGGTCAATCAGGATGTAGGTAGGTTCCTAAGGTCCTAATGCCAGGACCGGCCGGGGGAGTAGTCGGTGTTCCTGCCATGGGCTGAGATGGCACAGAATTCCCTCCTCAAGAATGGCCTGCCATCAGTCAGGATGTGGCCCAGAAGTTAATTGACAGCATGCCAGGGCGGATTGCAGAGGTCTTGAAAAAGAAGGGTCAACACTGCAAATATTGACTCTTTGCATAAACTGAATGTCATTGTCAATGCCTTTGACACTTATGGAATACTTGTAATTATACTTCAGTGTACCATAGTAACTACTGACATAAAGATCTAAGAACACTGAAGCAGAAACTTTGTGGAGACCAATACTTGTGTCATTCTCAAAACTTTTGACCACGACTGTAGATGAGGATGGACCAGTAGCATCACTGTGTTTGCCTGCTGCACGCCCACTCTGTAAACAAGGCAATAGCAAATGTATTATTATAATTATTATTATTATTATCGGTGTTGTTACATTAAAATTATAATTATTACTCACTCACTCACTCACTCACTCACACACACGCAAACACACACACACACACACACACACACACACACACACACACACACACACACACACACACACACACACACACACACACACACACACACACACACACACACACACACACACACACACACACACACACATACACACACACACACACACACACACAGTCAATCCTCTGTGATGCATTTGAGTATATGCAATGACCCCATGCACAATTTACATAAATACAAATTAGTCTTAAGAAGACAGTGATAGTAATTGCAGAGCCCAACAATTGACATAAATACAGGAGTCTTGTATAGGAGTCTAGTGTTTCTCCTGTTGGAACACTTTAACAACCAAGTCGACAACTGCCGGATTTTAAATAAACAAAATATGTTGGTTGGGTGACTAAACTACAAAACGTGTTATCGTGTGCAATAGTCGAGTCTGCAGACACACGACGCATACAGCAGCAGAACAACGTGTAGTGTTTTTACAAGAGTAGGTAACACTGAAAGATTCAGTTTACATTATTGACAAGCTATTAGCAAGTTAGACAGACAACCCATGACATTTTCCCCCATTCCGAAGTCCCCACATCATGCATTGAGCTAAAAGTTAACTTACCTTGCATTCACTATAAAGTAGTGGGTGGTGGTCACGAAGATGACTGAAGAGATTTGAAGTGTTGCCCCCTTTCGCAGCAAACAGGGTGACCATCTTCGGTTAAGTTTCCCTCAGCACTCTTGTAAAACCCAAAATACGACCACACTTTTTGGTCCTCTTAGAATGCTGAAAAATCTCCAGAGTGCTGTTACTGCCTTCCGCCATGTTTTCACACAAAACAAAACCCACGTTGTACGCTGCACCTGCGTCAGACTGTTGCTAACTTTGGTTGATGCTGGTCAGTATTTACCGTGAGTTTTTCAAACTGTGGTAATCAAACACGGTTTTAATGATAATTAAAATTTAAATTCTGGCCCATGGTGTTTAATGTTTATCCTTTTAAGCTTGGAAAAGAGACCCTTAAACACAGACTTGGACCTCACACCCACTCCACTGAATAGCAGGCTGCAAAGCATGCAGTTAGCCAGAGTTTGAAAGTATGATCTTGACATGATCAGTCCAATCAAAGCTACGGTATATATATAACGTGATTTGACATCATTGTATCTGTGGCCAATGACCTTGAGTCTTCTTGGATGGGCACTTCTAATGTAACTCTATGGCAGCACCTAAGGGGCTTGAATTTTCAAGCTCTCCCCGCTCTACTGCAGTGCGTTCGGATCTGCATTGGTCTTTCCGGACAAGTCAGTTGAAATTACACATACCCGATAACCGTGACAATCATATCAGATCTGACCGAGACCCATGACAATATTTAGAACTATAGATCCGGACCATTTCCGGTCCTCGACTCAGGTATTCGAGTACAGGTGGATCTGTGAAGACCTCTATAACGTACTAACGGACGGAGACAGATCCACAGTCCCCTCCCCAACTTAATTGTGTGGGACAATGAAGAACTACACCAAAAGAAAAAACAGCAGCACAGTAACCCAAACAATGAAAAGACAAAGGCTGAGATTCAAAAGGCACATAATAAAAAAATTGCACTGCGTTTGACTTTTAAAGGTAATTTACATTTGAGCTGACATCCCCAGGGTTTACTGTGAGTTCAATCTCTGAGAACGTCAGGGAAATTGCCTTGTCGATACTGCATTGCACTTGGATTGAATCCTGGCTAAACATTGAGATTGCTGTGGCATGCATGCCAAAATAAATGAAACTATTTGACATTAATAAATGAACTATGAAACCAATTCCTTTTTTGTCTGCTATGTTTGCAGTTTGAGCATGGAGATGTGCATTGTACGTAAGATGTAAACACGGAACTGGATGTCTTCAGCTTTAAGCATAACATTGTCTGCTAATGCACAGTCCGCGTCTGATGGATGTTTCTGAGGTGTTTAGGTTGATGTCATCAGTGAAAAAGCACAGGAAGAGCCAAGGGAAGAGTGTTTTGTATTGTACATTCTGGAACAGAAAATGGCTGTCTATAACAAGACCTTAAAACACAGCTGGGGTGAATTGTTGATCATGTCTGTCTTCCGTGAGAATCTGGAGTCTTTCAGACAAACATTTTTGATTTCCTAACAGTTCCAGGGAGATAAACTGAAAAGATGGCTCCCAATACAAGGCAAAATAATACAGGGGGCAGAAGGAATATCTGGATATATATGGCTCTCCTAGAGTATACAAAAAGTCATGCCAACATGCTCTCAATGGTTTTCATTACTCCCATATATTTGTATTTATTAGGGATCCCCATTAGCTGCTGCCTTGGGTCTAAACATATTAAGGCACTTACATCACACATAAAAACTAAAAATAAACATTACATCATATAACATTATTACGCCACTACATATGTACAATATAAAATGTATAATACCCCCATAAACCAATATTGAAATGTGAAAGGGAAAGGAAAGTGGGGTACCTAGTCAGTTGCACTCAAACGCAATGTGTCTTCTGCATTTAACCCAACCCCTCTGAATCAGAGTTGCAGGGGGCTGCCTTAATCGACGTCCACGTCATCGGCACCCCGGAAGCAGTTGTTATTGGTTGTTAACTGCCTTGCTCAAGGGCAGAACGGCAGATTTTTACACCTTGTGTAGAGTCTGTGTGATAGCGTGTGTGCCTGTGTGTCTCCTCACAGTCTGTGTTGTTCTATAAGATGTAGTTTTATCTGTTTTTTAAATCCGATTTTACTGCTTGCATGAGTTACTTGATGTGGAATAGAGTGCATTTCCCAGAGTCTGTTCTGGACTTGAGGACTGTGAAGAGACACCTTGTGGGGTATGCATGTGTGCTAGTCGTTTGAATAGACAGCTCAGTGCTTTCAACATGTCAATACCTCTCACAATGACAAGTAGTGATGCAGCCAATCTATCCTCTACTTTGAGCCAGGAGAGATTGACATGTATGCTATTGATGTTAGCTCTCCGTGTACATTTAAGGACCAGTCGTGCTGCTCTGTTCTGGGACAACTGTAATTAGCTTATGTCCCTCTTTGTGGCACTTGTCCATATGACTGGTGTGACAAAACTAGGGCCTGTAGGAGTTGTTTTGTTGATAGCAATGTCAAGAAAGCAGAACAGCACTTTATTACGGACAGACCTCTCCTGATCTTAGCTACTTTTGCTTCAATATGTTTTAACCACAACAGTTTACAATCCAGAGTTACTCCAAGCAGTTTAGCCTCCCTAACTTGCTTTTAGTGTTTTTAATATACTGAGCAAAAATATAAACGCAACATGCAACATTTTCTAATATGAACATTACAGTTCATATGAGGAAATCAGCCAATTTAAATAAATTCATTAGGCCCTAATGTATGGATTTCACATGACTGGAAATATGCATATGTTGGTCACAGATACCTTAAAAAATGGGCCTCAGGATCTCATCACAGTATTTCTGTGCATTAATATTGCCAATGATTAAATGCAATTGTGTTCGTTGTCCGTAGCTTATGAATGCCCATACCATAACTTCACAGCCACCATGGGGCACTCTGTTCACAATGTTGACATCAGCAAACTGCTCGCCCACATGATGCCATACACGTGGTCTGCGGTTGTGAGGCCGGTTGAATGTACTGCCAAATTCTCTAAAACGATGTTGAAGGCGGCTTATGGTAGAGAAATTAACATTCAATTTTCTGGCAACAGCTCTGGTGGACATTCCTGCAGTCAGCATGCCAATTGCATTTTAAATTGGCCTTTTATTGTCCCCAGCACAAGGTGCACCTGTATAATGATGATTCTGTTTAATCAGCTTCTCCGATGGATTATCTTGGCAAATGAGAAATGCTCACTAACTGGGATGTAAACAAATTTGTGCACAACATTTTAGAGAAAAAAGATTTTTGTGAGTATGGAACATTTCTGGGATCTTTTATTTCAGCTCATGAAAATGTTGCTTTTATATTTTTGTTCAGTGTATTTAGTACTAGCTTATTACTTGCCACCAATTCTAAAGCTGATTGCAGCTATTTAATAAGTGTTGCAGGGATTTAACTTGCTGTGGTAGTTGGTGTGTATAATGTTGAGTCATCAGCATTCATAGACACACAGGCTTTACTCAGTGCCAGTGGCAGGTCATTAGTAAAGATAGAAAAAAGGCCTAGACAACTGCCCTGGGGAATGTCCGACTCTACCTGGATCATGTTGGAGAGGCTTCCATTAAAGAACACCCTCTGTGTTCTGTTGGAACACCCTCTGTGTTCTGACAGGTAACTCTCGATCCATGATATAGCACGGGATGTAAAGCCATAACAGATACGTTTTTCCATCAGCAGATTATGATCGATAACATCAAAAGATGCACTGAAATCTAACAAAACAGCTCCCACAAGTTTCTTATTATCAATTTATTTCAGCAAATCATCAGTCATTTGTGTAAGTGCCATACACGTTGAGTGCCTTTCCCTATAAGCGTGCTGAAATCCAATTGTTAATTTGTTTACTGTGAAATAGCATTGTATCTGGTGAAACACAATCTTTTCCAAAAGTTTACTAAGGGTTGTTAGCAGGCTGATTGGTCGGCTGTTTGAGCCAGTATATGACCTTGTATGGAAACAGAAGAGAAGTTCAGAAGCGCGATCAGTAATGGGCGACAGTTACAGCAATGGTTAGAGTTCTTCTTTATATCACATGCTATAGGCTACTACGCTCATCCTTACTTTCACACAAGAAATAAACGTTTTCCACCATTTACACTTCAGTCAACACTCGTATCCAAAGCAACTTACAGTGGGGTGTATTCATGGATGCCAAGGAAAGCCAGGCTTCCCCAAAACATTTACCAAGAAAAAAAGAGAAAACCATAAGAAATAAGTTTCATAATTTTCCTTCAATTGGCAAGAGGCTGGAGAAAGCATCTGAGCAACGGAAACAGTACCACTTTGTCCCTGTATGTGTAGGCCATCTATCTGATGCTGTCTGGTCAAAAAGAGTATGACATTCTTACCGCCCGTAGCATTGAATGCAAGGGAAGGAAGCCAGAAAGCATTTGGCCTTCCTTGATAACAAAGTATAAAAAATAGCCAATCATCGTTGAGCTAAATTGAGTGAGCGCAACTGTGAAAGGTCTTGGCATACCCAAAAAAAGTGTCAAGGGAAACCAGTTTGGATTTGGCTTCTCTCCAATCACATCACATAAAAAGCAATACGTCATTGACAGAAAAACTTGAATTGTTGCATCTCGTTGTCCTGTGGCTAGCTAGTTAGCAAAAATTGTCCCTTTCCTAAATTAGCCATGGATGGAGATAGAGATTTTGACTGGTTTTACTTAATTCTCCGTACTGGCCAATAATCTTAGCGGAGATTCTGATCCAACCATAAATTTATACATTGTGCCCCTGACCTGAGAGGATGGAAGTTCAGTATATAGCTATATGTAAAAGGCTAATGTTAACTATCTAATGTTGCCCATAAAAAGGAAGCTAGGCTAGCGCGCAAGCATTTTAGCCAAGTAGTCTAGGACAACAAAAAATAAAAGTGTGTACTGTCAAATCAAATCAAATCTAATTTTATCGGCCACATACACGTGTTAAGCAGATGTTAATGCGGGTGTAGCGAAATGCTTGTGCTATTGTCTCTGACAGTGTCATAGACCGTTTCGTCACCGTGAAAGAGAGGAGGATGACATTGACGTTTCTCTACAAGTAGGGTGAGTCAACGTGTTTTTTCTACTTGCACACACACACACACACACACACACATAGAAATCAAAACCATGGACAGCCACATCATTGGACAGTCACATTTAGCTTAAGTTGATTGGACTACATTATTTTTGGTATCTTTTAGTTGTCACAGTAAAGCATAGGTGATTTGATTATGTTGAAATGTTGAAGTTGAAATGGTGCTGAAATAGTGGAGGCAGCTCCTGTTTTGTTTGCGATTTGCGGAAATTCTCTGTGGTTCTAAATCAATAGTTGTTAAGTAGTCTGAAAAATATAATTGATTGAACATGCGGTAGGTCATGTAACTGTTAGTTACATGCAATATGCTTTGTGGACTTCACCAGACAGATGTTGCTCTCAGGTTTTGTGATGAAACAAAGGTGTGGTTGAATTTATTGTCTTGGCCTTAGGCATATAATGTATATCATGGTCGCAAGGCTTATGAACTAAGAGGTTATAGAGCAAACAATGCAATTATCACAACACATAGGTTGTAATATGGCTTTTTTTCTGGCTTTGCTCAGGCAGTGATTTTACCCATGCACCCCTACTGGCGACTTACAGGAGCAATTAGGATTAAGTGCCTTGCACAAAGGCACAACAATAATTGTTTCACCTAGTCGGCTCATGGATTCAAACGAGCGACCTTTCAGTTACTGGCCCAACATTCCTAACCGCTAGGCTACCTGCCGCCCAGCAGGGGAGTGTATAGGTGTGAATAAAGGGAGAGGAGGCCTCCTCCATCAGCTTTGTAATCAGTGGAGATTAGTTCACTATGAAATAGGGAGCACATTCATCACAGCATCTGACAAAGACAGACAGCAGCTTAACACTAAAACACTTCAACTGCCTCATGGCATCTGCCTCTGGAATTACTGAGTGTGATGGTCCGCTCTGCTCACAACTGTGGCAGTTACTTTGAATCAAATAGATCAGATATCCCTGCGCAGCCAGCTGTCTTTTCTGATTACTCAGCGCCAGCAGATAATGTCTAGTGGAACAAATGCGCAAATACTTTGGGATTTTATTTATTTAACCAGGCAAGTCAGTTAAGAACAAATTCTTATTTACAATGACGGCCTACACCGGACGACGCTGGGCGCCGCCCTATGGGACTCCCAATCCTGGCCAGATTGTGATACAGCTTGGAATCAAACCAGGGTCTGTAGTGACACCTCTAGCACTGAGATGCAGTGCCTTAGACCGCTGCGCCACTCGGGAGCTTGGGTTGTTCACCGCTGACACGTGGCTTTTGTGCATGGCAGGTTGTAAGGCCTAATGCACATGCATAGTGACAGTTGACCTAGAGCAGATGTAAACATGCCTTTTCATGGATAGCTCCATCCTCGTCAGAGCCACACTAGAGAAATGTATGCTGTCACTGTGAAAACATCTATATCGTGTTTATAGGCAATGAATATACATAGCAACACACTATGGTATCGTGAGCCTGTATACAAAACATAGGTTAGTTTTGATCATCTCTCAAAATGTTGTTTAATTTTAGGAAATTACCGACATGAATGGTAACCTAGTATAACCACAGAAACAGAGCAGCAGAGTAGCCTAAAGCAATGAAGGCTTGTTGCTAAGGAACAACCGGAACATATCCTCTGACTTTGTGATTATATTCTCCTGATATCAAATCACACAGTATTCCATTACATTCAGGCCGAGTCAGAGTTTCTCCTAGATTATTTTTCAACATGAGCATCTTTAAACATTTACATTGAAATCAATTTCCCCAATGCCTATATGACCACACCTATATAATATTAGGGGGAAGACTTGTGTTGAGTTCCTTTGGTACAAGCAAGTTCAACTTCTAATGAATATTAAAATGTAAAGTGGGCAATGTATATTCTGACGTCTTTCCTTTATCCAGCATTTTAAAACTGAAAATCTTTGTCAAAAGGACAATATGTTATTCAGTTGGAAATGTCAAACAGTCAAAGTTCTGTTCTGTCAAAAATCATCATCACAAAAGCCACTGTTAATATAGGAGCCAAAGAAAGCAGTAATGAGTCTGATTATAATCCTTTGAGTGGCAGAGAGAACAAAGACAAGTATATATAATGAGTGGAGACAAAAAAATGTATCTATGTGAGTCATGCATTCATTGACAAAGCTACTATCAATCATACTGTGAATAAATATTTACTGTTCAGGAGCGGGCCTATTCTTGTCCTCATCTTACCTTGAAGAAAGACGATCCTACGGCAGGAAGGCAATCGTGGACATAAAATTGTTCACCACTGATGACCTTTCAAGACCAGTGCTTGACTTGGTAAGGAGCTCAAAAAGATGGAAATTCATTGAGTATGAGAATAGGGGCATTGCCCCGGAAACCAAATGTGTAAGGAATATCACAAAACATGCTACATCCTGTCAATAGACCTCAGGAGTTAATCATAAAGAGAGCCAACATATTGAGCCCAACACAGTGTGACATAAACTGCCTGCTGGGGATCAATAGGAGGCTGAGTTACAATGGACATCAATCATATACATGTTATTCCCTGGAGTTTGAGAGGATGGAACTACAACACTCTTTAAAAAAAGCGTTCCAAAAGGGTTCTTCGGCTGTCCCCCTCTGTGGAAAGGGTTCTACATGGAACTCAAAAGGGTTCTACCTGGAACCAAACAGGGTTCTTCATTAGGTTCTCCTATGGGGACAGCCGAATAACCCTTTTTGGTTCTAGATAGCACCTTTTTTTCTAAGAGTGTAGTATTAACCTGTATTTGCTGCCTTTTAAAATGATTCTGTTTGGCTTAGAGCACTGTGTTGAGCCTATTCAAACACATTTCTTAAACCGTAGTTATCCCCACAGGGCCTCCAGCACATGGCGAGTAAAGGAGGGTTGTTGAGTGATCGATCAAGAAACCTAATGTTTTTATTAGGTTTTATTTACGTATTATGTATCCCTTAGCTCAGAACCGTCCTTTATATAATAAAGGAGTTGGACCTGATGTATTAGGCAGCCTGTTGATAAGAGGACAAATGAAATTATACATTTTTATGAATCAATATAATTTTGTTTGTGCATAGAGGGAAATTGTAGACTGAATGATCTCGTCATGCTTTGCACACTGTACAAAATGATGATAAAAAAAGTACTAGCCTGACAACAATAGCCCACCTTTTTGTTCATCAATTAACAAACTTATGGCCATGAAGGGTACAGGACCATCTTGAATGCATTGTTTGTGACCCAAAAATGTAAGTGTTAACAGCAATTCAGGGAATGGATCATACGTGATGTTTTATTGTACTGTAAGATAGGAAACGCTCTGCTCTTGCTGGTAGGCTGACTGGGGGAAGGGCCGGAGAGAACGCATGGGTGTCTCCATGACAACAAAAAGCACTCTGCACAATTTCCCTGCGGTTTCCTGCAGTTCTTTTGCCAACTAGAATTGATTTATCACATGAGTGTGCAAATAACATTCTGTGGGTGACACAACTTGTCATTTGTTTGTGCTTGTGAGAGTTCCTGTATGTAAGCACTGATCTGGTGGAAGCTTGAGGGTGGGTCAGGTGTCGTTGCTAATGGCATGAATGTTATTCACCATGTAGGTGCTGACACTCAGCAAAGACCAATAAAGGTTCAAAAGGTCTTTACGGTTACTAGAGCTATTCATTTGAGATAGTTTGGGATGGTCTGCACTTTGAAGGAATCCTAATTTCAGATAGGAATGATTAACTTGATTTTGCGTACATCATGCATTGATGTCAATGCAAGATTTGCACGTGTTACAATCTCAAGCTAATTGTCTTTAAAAAAAAAAGTATTATAATAAATATCAGTTCAACACCCAGTGTTCATTGGGGCAGTGACACAGCGCAGTTTCGCAAGGCCCCCCGCAATGTCCGAACAAAGTACCGGCTATCAAACCATGTAAAGGATACAGTGCATTTAACTGGATTCATGTCGACTCCATCAGACACATTAATAGGCATTTAATTGTGGTATGTGGTATACACAGTAGCAACTGTTTTTCCTGAGTTGCTTTATAACTCTAAAACCTAATTAAATGTAACATATTTAAATCAAAATTAATATTCTATTTTAATATATCAGGCAGATGGAGTTGACAGTTTATAGTTGTGGCCATGGTGATTCCATTCTTGTTTGTCAAAAGTAGAGAACTTTACAGACCAAGAGTGGTCCTGATACACTACATATAACAAGGACATGAAGGGGTCCTTATGGAAAAGCTGACCCTGCTCAATCCTGATTGATTTTAGACAAATCTGGTGGAGTAAACCAAATCTCTGGACACATCTTTCAGGAATCAAATGGAAATTAATAAAATGTGTTTTATATATATGAAAGTATTTAGAAAATTCCCCAAACAAATATTTTCTTTTATAAAATTCCCCTAAATTTAAATGTTAAGCTCAAATAATGCAACAAAATAAGTTTCACTGCCAGACAAGGACTGTCCCGACTTTCAAGAATCCCTGAGCTAATGTCCTGCTATTCTACACATTTTGCCATGAGACAGAGAGGCTGAGAGAAAAATGCTGTTGAAGCCACCGTGCCTCCATCTTGGCACTCCCTCCCCCACCAAGAAATATAATATTTTGGAAGCTATAGAAATGCATTTATTAATGTCACCTTAATGTAAACTTTAAAATTATATTATGTGAGCTAAAATGTATAAAAACATCTTCCTTAATGTATCATTTTGAAAGATTACTAATGTTACTGTCAACCACTAGAACAAAACAATACTGAAATACATGTAATTCAAACAGATAATTGAAATAGCTCAGGGTTTATATACATTATTGGCTACAACAGTGCATTGGGTTAAATGGAGGACTTTGTGGTCATAGTGAAGCGTGGCAATGTGGCACATGTTCTGTAGGGAACACCGTACCAAAACTTGTGCAGTGGATAACAAATATCTGTATTCTTACTGAACAAGTTCAGGTAGAGGTACGTCTGAATAAGACTGAACTCGACCCAGGAGTCTTAGAATACTATATGTCATCAGCAGAGATCAGTTGATCATCATTTTCTCTTATTGATCAAAGAATAAATTAAGCAGGTGAATGCTGATGTACTACTAAGGCTACTGCAAACACCCCCGGCTGAGCAAGACATTTCTGAGTAACAGCGTTGATTTACTGTTGACCTTGACCTAGTAGGAGTGTGGCTGGTGAATGGAGATGCTCCAATGATTCAAGGCTTTGTTGTGTTTCTGAAATGTCCAATCTCTCTCTAGCTCACGCCGTTATCATCACCTGCTTCAAGATGTCCACTATCATCCCACGCCCAAGAAAGGGAAAGTAACTGAACTGAATGACTAAAGACCCGTAGCACTCACTTCCATCATCATGAAGTGCTTTGAAAGGCTAGTCAAAGACTACATCCCCTATTCCCTCCCTGACACACTCGACCCACGCCAACAGATCCAGGGACGACGCAATCGCCATTGCCTTGCACACTGCCCTCACCAACCTGGACAATAGGAATGCATATGTGAGGATGCTCTTCATCGACTACAGCTCAGCCTTCAATACCATAGTGCCCTCTAAGCTCACTGCAAAACTCACAGCTCTGGGACTGAACTCCTCCCTATGCAACAGGGTCCTGGACTTCTTGACGGGCCTCCCCCAGGTGGTGAAGGTAGACAACATTACCTCCTCCATACTGATCCTCAACAAGGGGGGCCCCACAAGGGTGCATCCCCAGGCCCCTCCTGTACTCCCTGTATATCCACGACTGCGTGGCCTCACACTGTTCCAACTCCATCATCAAGTTTGCTGACTACACAACAGTAGTAGGCCTGATTACCAACAATGACGACACAGCATACAGGGAGGAGGTAGGCACTCTGATGGTGTGGTGCCTGGTAACCAACCTCTCCCTCAACATCAGCAAAACAAAGAAGCTGATTGTTGACTTCAGGAGGAACCAGATGGGCACGCCCCCATCCTTATCAATGGGGCTGCCGTGAAGACAGTCAAAAACGTCAAGTTCCTCTGCGTACACATCTCCGAGGAGCTGAAATGGTCAAACCACACGGACATGTGGTGAATAAGGCATGACAGTGACTCTTTAACCTCAGGAGGCTGAAGAAATTAGTCCTGTCCCAGAGGGCCTCACGGTGTTCTACAGGAGCACGATCAACAGCATACTAGTCAGTTACCTTAGCATGACGTTGTAAGTAACAAGAACATTTCCCAGGACATAGACATATCTTATATGGGCAGAAAGCTTAAATTCTTGTTAATCTAACTACACTGTCCAATTTACAGTAGCTATTACAGTGAAAGAATACCATGCTATTGTTTGAGGAGAGTGCACAGTTTTGTACTTGAAAATGTATCAATAAACCAATTGGCACATTTGGGCAGACTTGATACAACATTTTTTCGAAAATTGAAAAAAAGGGTCCGATCCTTAATTAAGAGTGTAGGGCCAGAAACCGAAAGGTTGCTGGTTTGAATCCATGAGCCTGCAAGGTGGAAAAAACTGCCATTCTGCCCTTGTGCTAGGAAGTTAATGCCCAACATTTGCTCCCCGGGTGCCGATGATGTTGATTAAGGCAGCCCCCCTGCACCTCTCTGATTCAGAGGGGTGGGGTTGAATGCGGAAGAAACATTTCAGTTGAATGCATTCTGTTGTGCAACTGACTAGGTGACAGGACGAATTTCTTCAACCTCCTGAGGTTAAAGGGTTGCTGTCATGCCTTGATCACCACGTGTCCGTGTGTTTTGACCCTTTCCCTCTACACAATCCATGTCTCAAGGCTTAAAAATATTTATTTAACCTGTTTCCTCCCCTTCATCTACACTGATTCAAGTGGATTTAACAAGTGACATCAATATGGGAACATAGACTGACCAGGTGAAAGCTATGTCATGTTCCTAATGTTTTGTTCATATTTATGCATATTTATCATTTATCAGAGCAGCTTACCGATCACTGCACCTGTACACAGCCCATCTGTAAATAGCCCACCCAACTACATCATTGCCATATTGTTTTTGTTTTTTTGCTCATTTGCACCCCAGTATCTCTATTTGCACATCATCATCAGGACATATCCAGTGTTAATGCTAAATTGTAATTATTTTGCCACTATGGCCTATTTATTGCCTTACCTTCCTAATCTTACTACATTTGCACACACTGTATATAGATTTTCTATTGTGTTATTGACTATACGTTTGTAACTCTGCGTTGTTGTTGTTTTTGTTGCACTGCTTTGCTTTATCTTGGCCAGGTCGCAGTTGTAAATGGGAACATGTTCTCAACTGGCCTACCTGGTTAAATAAAGGTGAAATAAAAAATCATTGTCACAGTTGTAAATATGTATATATTCTTCTTCTTCTTTTTTTTTTTTATTGTTTCACTCACACCTGTACTGTTGGAGCTCGGAGCTTAAGTATTTCACTGTAAACTGCAACTACATCTGCGATCCTATGCATGTGACTGAATAGAAATCTGATCTAATCAGATAATATGAATGACATTAGTGAAGCTGTTGAATTAAAAACACATATGATTGGGAGTCCCATAGTGCGGCGCACAATTGGCCCAGCGTTGTCCGAGTTTGGCCGGTGTAGGCGTCTAGAAATAATTTGTTCTTAACTGACTTGCCTAGTTAAATAAAGGTGAATTAAAATAAAATCATTAATTACAGTGCTTTGTTTTAATATTATTGCAAAATAAAAGTCCTTGTAATTGGCTAATATGACATGCATTTTTTTGGGGGGGGGGGGCATATGCTCCTCCGAAATATTTTATGAGAGTTAAATACCAATAATGACAAATTATGTCAAACTCCTATGTAGCCAATTGCCGCATATTGTGCCACATCAATGGTTTCTTTGACAGCTAATATTATTATGGTGACTCCACCGGGGTCTGGAAATCCGTTGCATTATAGCCGAATACAAATGCGTTAATTTTACAGCAGTCCGTTGTGACTAGGCTATATAAAATTACACATGGTGCAATGCTCTGATAGCCTATTGACAAAATGTTTGCAATATATATTTTTTAACGATGGGCTTCAGCACATACTGTAGTTGTAATGTATTCCCTTTAATTACAGGCTGAATAATGTAGCCATTTACTGGTCAATATCATGATTTACGTGCGCCTCACTCCCGGAGCCATTCCTTCACATGCTCTGTTTAGAATAATTATTGAGCATGGTGCCATATTCGTGTATCAACCACCTGTTTCTTTCACTTTACCATATAATATTTCTACATTATTTAAAAGGTAATGGCAGATTACTGTAAATTGATTTCCCTATTAAACTATAACATTTACACATACTAACCTAACCTAGACTAGGATTTACCAAGCATCAGGACAATATTGTCAGGGCAGTGTATGCTATATAACCTGGGATTAGTTTGTGATATCTTACCTGATAATGACATACATGACGAGCACGTTTCCCACCAGACCAAGCACACACACGATAGAGTAAAGAGTCGTGATTATAATTGCGATGATCATTGGTGTCGAGTCTTTGTCCAGGTTGTCTGTTCTCTCACATTTGGCATCCAAACTAATGTTATCGCTGAAGTTCCGACAAAAAACACTATTGTTCATCATGGCCAAATTTGAGAAATGGTACGGATTGTCCGACGTGTTGCCACCGCTTTCCATCGTCGGCTGAAGCTGTCCGGGATGAGGCGCTCAGGACAAAAAATCTCGCAACGATTCTCTCACGTTCAAGGCTGCAAGGTGTGAGTTTGAAGGCGTTTTGTGTCACACCAAGTACCCTTACGCACGAGTTATGGGACGTGGATAAAACATAAATGCATATTACCAGTTCCCCCTAGTGCGTTTTCTCAATTTATCAAGCAAAATGACGTCACTCCATGAACCACCCCCGAGGCACTGGCGTTTGAAAGCGGTAATTGCCTATAGTGAAGCATTAGCCTTTAGAATTATTTATTATTGCAAGTGCGCTACAGTAGACTGCATACATTTTTCAAACTCAGCCCTTACGAAAAAGTATTTCAGTCAGAGTAACGGCAATATGCTGCATGTACAGCGTACAAAATAACACCGTTTTTTTATGCAGTAATTTTGCCGTGAAACTGCAGTTAGAGTGCAGTATCACTTCGGTTCAACTATAGTTATTGTGCAAATACTACGCCCAAAATACCCCAGTCAACTGTAGTTACCGTACTTTTACTACTGTTTCAAAACTGCAATCTTTTTTTGTAAGGGAGGTCAATCTGAAGCGCAGATGTAGACCCTGGCCTATAGGCTTCAAGTGAAAAGTGTAGTTGAAAGGATAGTAGCCAACCCAGCAAGCACATTTGGTTCTTTTGAAAATGTGGGAACTTAAGTTTTGGTTCTGGGAACGAAGCCATAAATTACCTCACCGTTTTTTTTAAATTTTCTGAGAACAGAAGCGAAAATGTAGACTTTTCTGGGAACTAACATTTTTAGGTTGCAGGGGATTTCAGAGAATGTTTTTCTATAGTTCCCTGAAAAATATTTTTGGGGTTTAATTAACATTCTGAGAACAAAAATTATAGGTTATGTAATGATGTTCTGAGAACATATTTACATTTATATTCGAGTAATTTAGCAGGGGGGGGGCAACACACCTGAACACACTTAACAAGATAGAGGATAGAGTTTTGTTGATGCTGAGAACAGAATATATATGTTTTTAAATAACATTCTTAGAATGTTCTTTGAACATTACTGATGTTTTCTCGTGTTTTTTACGGAAAGTTTTCTTAATATTCTGAGAACATGACATTAAATAGAGCCATGAGGAAATCTGCAGAAAACACTATGCTGAAGCACTGGAAATCCCACAGAAGAACTTCATGTTCTCTGAACGTTTTGAGAACATGACTTTAAATAGAACCATGAGGAAAACTGTAGTAAACGTTATGGGAAGGTTGTATGCAAAATAGCATAGGACAACCAAGCTCTCAGCAAGCTCTATGAAACATATAGTTCTCAGAACCTTATTTGCTAGCTTGGTAAACTACCAATATCAGAAAGATTTAGGCAGGGTTGGGGAATAACAGATTACATGTGGGGATTACATGTAAGGGATTACAAAAACCGGTAACTGTAATCTGTTACTTTACCAGCGAATATATAAAATCTAGATGATTACTTTGAGGATTACTTTTAAATTCAGAAAGGATGTTTCCCCAAAAAAATATTTGACACTTCTATGTTTTCGCAATGACATTCAAATCAGCATTGAAAAAAGGTGCACATTTAAATTTTCTGCAAAGGGGACAGGACGAATGCACCGTATTGAGGGGAGGATGGATGGGGCCATGTATTGCGAGATCTTGGCCAACAACCTCCTTCCCTCAGTAAGAGCATTGAAGATGGGTCGTGGCTGGGTCTTCCAGCATGACAACGACCCGAAACACACAGCCAGGGCAACTAAGGAGTGGCTCCGTAAGAAGCATCTCAAGGTCCTGGAGTGGCCTAGCCAGTCTCCAGACCTGAACCCAATAGAAAATCTTTGGAGGGAGCTGAAAGTCTGTATTGCCCAGCGACAGCCCCGAAACCTGAAGGATCTGGAAAAGGTCTGTATGGAGGAGTGGGCCAAAATCCCTGCTGCAGTGTGTGCAAACCTGGTCAAGAACTACAGGAAACGTATGATCTCTGTAATTGCAAACAAAGGTTTCTGTACCAAATATTAAGTTCTGCTTTTCTGATGTATCAAATACTTATGTCATGCAATAAAATGCAAATTAATTACTTAAAACTCATACAATGTGATTTTCTGGATTTTTGTTTTAGATTCCGCCACTCACAGTTGAAGAGTACCTATGATAAAAATTACAGACTTCTACATGCTTTGTAAGTGGGAAAACCTCCCCACTGTATATCCATTTATGTATATATCCATTTATTCTTGAAGAATATAACTTAAATGCCTCATGAGCTTAGTTCAACTGTCATACTCCATGAGAACCCAAAATAGAAGCTTGTTTTCCTTGTAAAACATTGTAAATGTTTTGTTATTGTTTCTTCTGTGGATTTGCCCTTTAAACAGCTGCATATTATCAAGATATCAAAGTGTCACCAACAAAAATGCAGCATATGGCATTTATTTTTCAGCTCGAATCAATGAGCCTAATCAGTCCTCCATGACAACAAAATCATAAACAACAGAGTAGGGCTGGCTAATAAGTCCTTAGTTTTGGGGTCATGCTCAGGTAAAACAATTAGGCTAATCTATACTTCCATATTTCCAAGTCCAATTCTTGAGAAGATCAAGGGGTATAACATTTATTGGAATGACTGGAATTCTGATAGACTTTGGTTTTTAATGTAAAGATATAATTTAATCTTCTTATTATATGTAGTAGAAAGCGATGGGTTAAAAGAAGCCTACATAACCAACCCATAAAGTAAAATGTAACATCCATATATGGCCAGCTATGTAAACTTTAACATTTATCCTGAAATAGATGTTGTTCAATTGGTAACATACAGTTTGTCTTCTTCTAATGCCTCTTAACCCTCCTATTATGTTGCGGGTCAATTTGAACCATTTCCACTTTTGGAAATATTGGTTAACCTCTCTTTTTCTCCATGAAATTAAATGACTTTTCCTCATTTAGGGTCATGAAACCAACTGCAAAATGTGGACACACTGATGTGTTGTGGAATGTCTGTGTAGATTTTGTATCCAATTTGATTTTGATGTATTTTGGTTTGACTGGTTCTGGTTGTACTTTTATAATTATGTTTGGGTGAAAATGAGCTTTCCCAAGCTTCTCCTTCTCAGTGCGAGAGCAGCAGATCTCTGACAGAGACACTCAAAAACAAGCTCCAAAAGATGTTGCCATACCATTCCCTCCATCAGATGAGAGAGAGAGCATGCAACAACCATCATCCAGAGAAAAGAGGACATGGACGTCTAAAGATGGTAATATAGAATGGTCACTGTCACCACAACGAAGTCAAGGTAGTCTGTCAGCTTCCAAAGTAATCCAAATTGTTCCAGGGCCAACACGATTTGCTGTCACTCGAGTCCATGATATACAATCAGCTTTTGAGCTCTTTTTACCCCAAGCAATAGAGAAGATTTTACTGGACCAACTTGGAGGGGTTTTTCAGGAGAACTGGAAGCCACTGGATCGGATTGACTTGCATGCATACATTGGATTGCTGATATTAGCTGGGGTGTACCAGTCAAACGGAGAAGCAACGGCCAGCCTGTGGAATGAAGAGAATGGAAGGCCAAATATTTCTGGCAACAATTTCTCTGCAAGAATTCCACATGATTTCTCGGGTGATTCGCTTTGATAACCGTGATACCAGACCCGGTCAACGTGAAAGAGACCGTTTTTTTTGTTTATCTTCTTTCTGAAAGGTCTGACAAGGCAAATAAAGTTTTGGCTGTTTTTACTTGATTAATTTACTCTTGAGTGTGTTTAAACTGTGCGGATCAATCTGACCCATACCACAATGGAACTAATTATTTTTTCAGCAAAGAACCAGGGTTAAAGGGAAAGTAATCTAAAAGTAACGGAATGCAATCAGATTACGTTACTGAGTTTGGGTAATCCAAACGTTACATGACTGATTACAATTTTGGATAGGTAACTAGTAACTGTAACGGATTACATTTAGAAAGTAACCTCCCCAACCCTGGATATAGGCTACAAAGATGTTGTAGTGGTGGTGGTGATGATGATGAGGGCAGTTTGAGGTATTCTTATAGTCAATGTTTTGTGTTGCATTGTAATTGCATTATAAGTGAAATAGGTCTGGTACTCACAGTTCTATAATCCAATAGTCATTGATTTTAATCATGATAATGCAACTCTGTGTTACATTACTATTTCTGGGAAATGTTAAGTGGATGACATTTATTTGTTAAACGTATTGAAGGCCGAGTAACTTTGGTACAGAACAAAGCAGCTGGGAAAGGGGATACGTAGTCAGTTGCACAACTGAATGCATTCAGGCCTTGGCACAATGTACGGCCAGTACTGACTGGTCTGCCATATACAGTTGAAGTCGGAAATTTACATACACCTTAGCCAAATACATTTAAACTCAGTTTTTCACAATTCATGACATTTAATACTAGTAAAAATGTCCTGTCTTATGTCAGTTAGGATCACCACTTTATTTTAAGAATGTGAAATGTCACTCAATTAGGATTTGATAGCATTGCCTTTAAATTGTTTAACTTGGGTCAAACGTTTCGAGTAGCCTTCCACAAGCTTCCCACAATAAGTTGGGTGAATTTTTGCCCATTCCTCCTGACAGAACTGGTGTAACTGAGTCAGGTTTGTAGGCCTCCTTGCTCGCACATGCTTTTTCAGTTCTGCCCACAGATTTTCTATAGGATTGAGGTCAGGGCTTTGTGATGGCCACTCCAATACCTTGACTTTGTTGTCCTTATGCCATTTTGCCACAACTTTGGAAGTATGCTTGGGGTCCTTGTCCATTTGGAAGACCCATTTGCTACCAAGCTTTATCTTCCTGAACGATGTCTTGAGATGTTGCTTCGATATATCCACATAATTTTCCTTCCTCATGATGCAATCTATTTTGTGAAGTGCACCAGTCCCTCCTGCAGCAAAGCACCCCCACATCATGATGCTGCCACCTCCGTGCTTCACGGTTGGGATGGTGTTAATCAGCTTGCAAGCCTCCCCCTTTTTCCTCCAAACATAACGACGGTCATTATGGCCAAACAGTTCTATTTTGTTTCAGACCAGAGGACATTTCTCAGTAACTGAAAGGTTGTTAGTTCCAATACCTGAGTCAACAAGGTGAAAAAACCTGTTGATGTGTTCTTGAGCAAGGCACTTAACCCTAATTTGCTCCAGAGGCTGACCCTGTAGGTAGGCTGTCATTATAAATGAGAATTTGTTCTAAACTGACTTGCCTAATTAAATAAAGATACATTTTATTTTTATTAATGTATTTTAAAGGAGTGTTTTGCAATTATTAGTAATGTAAATTCTGAATTTCTTCAGTTTGATCTGTGAGCAAGACAACAAAAATCCCAGCTGTATATCACAAGCCAGGTTTTTTGTTTATTTTACCTTTATTTAACTAGGCAAGTCAGTTAAGAACACATTCTCATTTATAATGACAGCCTACCTACAGGGTCAGCCATAGTAGTACAGCACCCCTGGAGCAAATTAGGGTTAAGTGACTTGCTCAAGGACACATCAACAGGTTTTTTCACCTTGTCAGCTAAGGTATTTGAACCAGCAACTTTTTGGTTACTGGCCCAACGCTCTAACCGCTAGGCTACCTGCCACTCCAAAACATCACAAAACATTTTGTAGAAATGTATGCTCATAGGAGTCTACTGCTGTAAATGGCTCAGAGAGATACAGCTACATGTTAGGTACTGTACTGTAAAGGGCTGATTGTTGTCCCATATTATATTGCTATCTGATTAAGGTTATACATTGTGAGGAATTCAGGCAAGCAGTCTTATAGTTAACAGATATTTTGGATTATTGACTTATTCCTGTTACAGGAAGAATAAATTCTTATTTCCAATCACGGCCTGGCAAAGCATCTGTTTGGATAGCCATAGCCTAGTGGTGAAGAGTGTTGGTCCAGTAACCTAAAGGTTGCTGGTTCACATCCTCAAGGTAGAAAAATCAGCTGTTCTGCCCTTGAGGAAAGTAGTAAACTCCCTGTGTGCTGTGGATGTTGATTAAGGCAGGCCCCTGCACCTCTCTGTTGGGTTGAATGCATCCATATTGTCTAAAGAGATTAATGTGTTGTCAGTTTGGAATGAGTAAAGAGGTACTTTTTGTAGCATTACTGTGCAAAACAGCAGACCAGGATTCAAGTTTTATTTTATATACTTTATCTGCGTTTGATTGAGCTTGTCTGGTGCAATGGAACCAAAGCTGGATCTTCACAACAAGAGGGCTCTATCTGTCAGACCGGGGTTCAAATAGTATATATTTCAAAAATGTTTAAAATGTTTGATGAAGCAGCCTTGAGTGCTAAATGGGCAGGACATGTACTTGTGGGACTATATCACTGCACCAGAAATGCTTAATCAAACCCTTAAAGTATATGAAATAAAACCAATTCTATTAAAACCCAGGTCTGCCAAACAGAGCCCTCTTGTAGTGAAGATCCATTGAAATTGTAATTACAGTATCACTTATGGAGATTTACTTTTAGGAGCTTCAAAAACATGCCTCAAGCATCAGCTTGGAACCGTGGTCTCCCTTAACAACATAGACCATAATGATCTCTTGACATTTCAACTAGTAATGCATTATTATTCAGTTAAGAGGTTTGCTGTTTGATGTTTGATTAGGATTTCAATATGCCCGAGATATCAAAAAGATACTTTATTGTCCATTTTCTTTTCAGATCATGGAAATGTGTCTTTCTGCTTTTTACATTTACATTTTACATTTCCTGTCGGACTTTGGATCTCTACCCTCTAGACTAAATACACTGTAAAACCATGAAACATGTGACACATTTATAGCCTACACGTCAGTGTTTAAAACTTAAACATTAGGCATTTAGATTTGCCAATATGTGGTCTTATCTTAAACACAGGAGTTTAGAATGCAAGATTAAACATGATAGTCAGCTTTTTCCAGTCAGTTTCCAACCAGGAGAACACATATCTCCTATGTGTTCAGATTATAAACATTAGTGTTTACTTTCCCATCATCCTGTTTAGAGTGCAGTTGTTGTTAGAAATTTAGAAATGTTGTTAGAAATGTATGTGACTTTCCATACCTTTTATTCAGATCAGTGTTAGGAATGTCTGTCACATTACCTACATTTAAATACAACTGAACAGGACATTTGATTCAATAAATCGTTTCAATCGTGTTGTTCTTCCTCGTTAACTCTCTGAGTGGAAAAGACGTGGGAGGGGCATCATTATCATATTTCCCAGCATGCTTTGTTGCAGGTAGATTTTTAATAGTTTGTTTTAATATCTGTTTCCTTATGCACATTGATTGATTAATTGATCTTATACTATACAAAGATGAACAACCTTTTTCTAAACTAATACAAACTGTAAGGGGTTGGACTTATTGCACCCGTTACTGAGATGGTTGTTCCAGTTTTGATAATTTATGACAGGTAATCTTATATTTTACATCCTTCACCATAACAGTCATTCTGAGTACAGGTTGTGGATGATAAAATGTTCAAATTATTAGATGTCTACCCCTTGGCTGAATTTCAATAGTAATTACTAATCACTTCACAAGCCAGTGTATTGCAGGTCAGGTGTGGCTCATGAGCCAGGATTTTCTGACCACAATGTTGAGCAGGGCCGGCCCACCCAGAAAGCAGGCGTAGGGCAGAATGAGCTAAACTGACCAAGATGCACCTCCAACAACACGTGAAACCGCACATAATTCTGCCCAAAAACAACGGGCAGAATTTCTCTCAACCAATGGTATATAGGCTTTTTTGGTGAGTGCTGATGCCGTCCTGTGATAAGCAGTGACCACTTTGTCAAAGGCAGGGGCACAAAATCTTTCACGTCCATTCCCAGTGCGCCTCTCCAGGGTGCTGTTGGAGATGCATTGCTGCGGCGCTCCACCAACATAAATCATGTATTAAATATAGCGTATGGTAGAAAGAATGGACTACTCACAACTGCTGTCCAGGAGTTTCACCCTGTGGGCTAAATTGTCATGATAATTGGTTTCAAGTTTGCATCCGTACATTTTTGATGAGCTGATCATGGCGAAAAAGACAATACTTCTGCATTTCCCGCTGTGTAAACATATTGATTCTCATTGCAAATAGGCTCATATTGGGTAGCTGATGTTCATTGCTTAAATAGCCAAATTGTCACAGGAATCAAGACTAATAAAGCCAATACAACTGCCTGTTTTACAAACAAATCAAGTTAAAAAAAACACATGGATGGGCATTCATAAAATTCCATTGCAGGCCGAAACTGTAGGCTACACCCCAGTAAGCACAGACCGACACCAACATATTTTTGACGTCTTTTGGTTCAGATTTGTTACGGTCTGGACCAACCTTGATTTGGTCCAAACATAGATATCTATTAACATCGTATTTTCAACTTTAATTCAATTTGTGTGTTATTAGTTTAAGCACACTGTGTTTGTCTATTGTTGTGACTTCACATTTTTTGATCAATTTATGCAGAAATCCAGGTATTTCCAAAGGGTTCACATACTTTTTCTTTCTAAGTAAATCAGTCAATTTAAATAAATAAATTAGACCCTAATCTATGGATTTCACATAACTGTTGGCCAGATAAAATGGTAGGGGCGTGGATCAGAAAACCAGTCAGTATCTGGTATGACCACCATTTGCCTCATTCAGAGCGACACATCTAATTTTCATAGAGTTTATCAAGCTGTTCATTGTGACCTTTGGAATGTTGTCCCACTCCTCTTCAATGGCTGTGCGAAGTTGCTGGATATTTGAGGGACCTGGAACACGCTGTTGTACACGTCGATCCATAGTGTCCCAAACAGGCTTAGTGGGTGACATGCCTGGTGAGTATGCAGGCGATGGAAGAACTGGGACATTTTCAGCTTCCAGAAACTGTGTACAGATCCTTGCTACATGGGGCCGTGCATTATAATGCCAGAACATGAGGCGATGGTGGTGGTTGAATGGCACCACAATGGGCCTCAGGATCTCGTCACTGTAACTCTGTGTATTCAAATTGCCGTTGATAAAATTGCAATTGTGTTCGTTGTTGATAGCTTATGCCTGCCTGCCCATACCATAACTGACATCAGCAAACCGCTCACCCACACGACGCCATACATGCTGTCCGCCATCTGCCCGGTACAGTTTAAACCGGGATTCATCCATGAAGAGCGCACGTCTCCAGGGTTCCAATGGCCGTTGAAGGTGAGCATTTTCCCACTGAAGTCAGTTACGACGCAGAACTGCAAGACCCTGGTGAGGATGACGAGCACGTTGGCAAAGGAGAAATGCTTACTAATAGGGATGTAAACAGATTTGTGCACAACATTTGAGAGAAATACATTTTTTTGTGAGTATGGAACATTTCTGGGATCTTTTATTTCAGTTCATGAAACCAATACTTTGTGTGTTTATATTTTTGTTCAGCGTATATGTTTGGTCATAAAGGGTTTACTCCTAATTGAAATGCATTCACTTAGGCAGTCACTTAGTGAAGGCTTCAGAAATGTAATTTATGGAATGCAACAATCATGTCTCTGTCACTAACAAACACATTCATGCTCGGAGGGACAAGAGAGTGCCATGACAAAACTAATTTTTATCAGTCATGGAAATAAAAGTGCGGAAACAAATTGGCTCCCTATTTAAAAAGAAGATGGAGAACATGTTATGAAGGGAAAAAACAAAAGTTTTGGTGCAGGTACAGCCAACTAACGCAAAAATAATATTGCAATAGTGTCAAAGCGATACGATATACAGTAAAAAAAATAAAATAACGATATGTAAATGTAGCGATTTTTTCCATCATCACAAGAATAAAAGTGTTCATGTGTTTTTAAAAAAATAAACATGTTTGTGATGCTTTTTCATTGAAATTCAAAATGCCTTTACACGTTTGAAAGTGTAACAGAAAAGTATCTAGTTATGTGTTCAGATCCTAAACACTTGGTTTTAAAGTTTATATACCTACATTTAAACAATTTAAATTCCCAAGTGTTACTCTCGTATATACAGCGGGTGAAATAAGTATTGAACACGTCACCATATTTCTTAGTAAATATATTTCCAAAGGTGCTATTGACATGAAATTTTCACCAGATGATGGTAACAACCCAAGTAATCCATACATAAAATTTCAGAAATTAAGTTATGTGTAATAATGTGAAATGACACAGGGAAAAAGTATTGAACACATGAAGAAAGGGAGGTTCAAAAAGGCATGGAAAGCCTAGACAACAGCTGAAAACTATCAGTAATTAAAAAGCAGTCCAGCCCCCTGTCAGTGCAAATTAATATCAGCTGGTTCAGTCCCAACTGATGGCCTACAAAAAGGTCTCATTGCCAAGGTGTCACACAAGACACATCTCATGATGGGTAAAAGCAAAGAGCTGTCTCAAGACATTCGCAACCTAATTGTTGCAAAAAATAATGATGGCATTGGTTATAGGCGCATTTCTAAGCTTCTGAATGTTCCAGTGAGCACTGTTGGGGCCATAATACAGAAATGGAAAGACAATCATTTCACCATAAATTTGCCTCGACCAGGTGCTCCTCGTACATTTGCCCATTCATCCTTCCTTCAATTATGTGAAATTTGCCAGTACCATTTGCTGAAAAGCAGACCCACACCATGATGTTCCCACCTCCAAACTTCACTGTTGGTATGGTGTTTTTAGGGTGATGTGCAGTGCCATTTCTCCTCCAAACATGGTGTGTATTATGACATCCAAACAGTTCAATTTTGCTCTCATCTGACCACACTATAATCTCCCAGTATTTCACTGGCTTTTCCAAATGTTGTGCAGCAAACTTTAAACGAGCTACAACATGCTTTTTTTTCAGCAATGGAGTCTTGCGTGGTGAGCGTGCATACAGGCCATGGCGGTGGAGTGCATTACTAATGTTTTCTTTGAGACAACAGTACCTGCTAATTGCAGGTCTTTTTGAAGCTCTCCACAAGTGGTCCTTGGCTCTTGGACAACTCTTCTGATTATTATTTTCACTCCTCTGTCAGAAATCTTGCGAGGAGCACCTGGTCGAGGCAAATTTATGGTGAAATGATTGTCTTTCTACTTCCGTATTATGGCCCCAATAGTGCTCACTGGAACATTCAGAAGCTTAGAAATGTGCCTATAACCAATGCCATCATTATGTTTTGCAACAATTAGGTTGCGAATGTCTTGAGACAGCTCTTTGCTTTTACCCATCATGAGATGTGTCTTGTGTGACACCTTGGCAATGAGACCTTTTGTAGGCCATCAGTTGGGACTGAACCAGCTGATATTAATTTGCACTGACAGGGGGCTGGATTGCTTTTTAATTACTGATAGTTTTCAGCTGTTGTCTTGGCTTTCCATGCCTTTTTGAACCTCCCTTTCTTCATGTGTTCAATACTTTTTCCCGGTGTCATTTCACATTATTACACATAACTTAATTTCTGAACGTATTTGTTTTGGTTTCTTTGTATGTATGTATTACTTGGGTTGTTACCAACATCTGGTGAAACTTTCATGTCAATAGCACCTTTGGAAATATATTTACTGAGAAAAATGGTGACGTGTTCAATACTTATTTCACCCGCTGTATATTACCTTAGTTTTCAGTTATTCTGTACTCTAGTTATAAATACATAGAATGTAGGCCTTAGACATTCATTTAAATCTGAAGCACAATATTCACTTAACATTTCCAGTTAGACAACCATAAGAGCCCATATCTTGATAAGAGGCTATAGCTCATGTGGTGTAATTGAAATGGGTGTCCATTACAAACATTATTCTGTGAAGTGTTATCTCGAACATGTTCCTCATTTATTACGCCTACAGGCGGAGGAGTTGGACTGTTACCAGGCAACAGTTGGGAGGGTCTATACCGGCAATAATGCTCATGTGTTCTACCTTTGTCAATCAAACCTAATTATTTTAAATGGAGTGTTTTACTCCCTCTGTGCAATGACAAAACAGAGCAGATTCACAGCAGTACCCATTTTGTGTGGCTCATTCATTGTGTCAATGACGATAATGGGTTCACAACATTTCTTGGAGCTCTACGCACTGTAGCCCTTTGTTTGCCATCCTGTGAGTTGTTGACTATAACTCAACATCTTATGAGCTCACTCTGCATACCAGCTGTTGGCATAGAGAGGCTTGGTGAAGTAGCTTGTCATCCATAATAAATCAAAGTCTTACAGATCTCTTCACACACGATGCCACATGGTACTGTGGCCCTATCCATTAAAAGTCAGTGATCTTTTTCTCATTTAATATGCAATATGTTGCTTTTGTCAGAAAGTGCTAAAAAGTCAATTAAAATATAATACAATTAGACATGTTAATGCATTCAATAGGTAGTTCTGATTGTATGAGGAGGTGTCTTGAGAGATAAAGAAAGGGTAAAAGTCCAATGGGACTTAGTCAACCATGAATAATAGAATGTGTGCTCGTGAATCATAATGTGTTTTCCCTCTTCGTCGTCCACTGTCTCTCTCTGACGCCACACACACACACACACACACACGCACAAACACACACACGCACGCACACACACGCACACACACACACACACACACACACACACACACAAAATGTTTGAAAGAGAAGGAACATGAACCATTACATAATCATTTAATCATGTTTGATGACGTATGGATCCTCTAGATGATGTACGACATGTTTTAGAGGAAGGTCAACTTCTTTCAATAGTTCCTGTCTTCCAGCAGACCAAACTGAACGACGCTGAACATGATATTCTCAGTTCAAATTGAGTTCAAGGAACCTATGTGGAAAAGTGATTTAGGAGACTCAATAAACCTCATAACAAAACATTTGAAATGTCATTATTTTACACTAGAACATCCTCATAAATTGAGTTCCCGGCATTATCTTATTCCATTGTGTCTGCTACTGAAATTAAATATTCATTTTACAAACTCACAACAGCGGTTGTTAACACCCACCCAGTTTCATGTATCTCCACCATTCTTTTGAACGTTTTATATTTTCATTAAATGATCACTTTGCCCAAGTTATAGAAAAAGCTATCTTAAGAAGTTGGTCTTCAACCATGTAGACAAGATTTACAATCTATCTGTGATTACTTCTTCCTTCTTCACAAACTTGGACACTACAGTTTTAAATGACAAGGGCTGATAGCTACTGTTTGTCGGTCTGCTGTGTTATAGCTTTACCATGCATCACACAACCCCTTTGGTAATATTCTGCCATTGATTTCACAGGTTAAGTTCAGCAAGGGCAGCAGTCCTGGATATGGAGAATGTGTTAGTGCTAACAGGCTTTCCATGTTTACGGTTCACAGAAAACACAACTCAATGCCCTTGTTGCCACATTGTGCTTTTAACTCCATTTGAGATTAATGCATTTTGGAATTTGGTTGGATGACCAATTAGATGCTAAAATAATTCTGGTGCCATTTCTTTCATTTGGGGCGGCAGGTTGCCTAGTGGTTAGAGTGTTGGGCCCGTAACCGAAAGGTTGCTGGATCGAATCCCCGAGCTGACAAGGTAAAAATCTGTCGTTCTGCCCCTGAACAAGGCAGTTAACCCACTGTTCCTAGGCCGTCATTGAAAATAAGAATTTGTTCTTAACTGACTTGCCTAGTAAAATAAAGGTAAAAAAAAAAAAAAAAAAAAAAAAAATGTCCCCGGTGACAGAGCTCAGATCACAGCTTGACATTCTTCCATTCCACATTGTTCCAAACAATCTACAGACTATGTTCTGAGTTTGCTCATCTTGGACATACGCCTTTTCGTTTAAGTAAATATTTAGCTTTCAAAAACTTGCATACTCAATTACAAAAAAGAAAGGCTGGCGTAATGACTAGATTATATGTCATACGCATTGTCTAAATACTGTCAAACATTTCACACAACAGACTAACAGACCAGCAATGACCTTGCATAACATAAAATTCCTTGTTTTTAAACTCTATTCTTCCTCTATTTCAACAAACTAAATGGTGTTTCAAAAGTTTTAATGCTATTTTTATTGCTGGATTCATATGCTGTCATGCTTCCCCACCTACAGTATATTATGGGACAGTAATGGGAACCAGCACTTCAGAATGCTTCCTTTACATGTAAGATACTGTATAGTTTAACCATAGGTCAGTATGTATAGGACCCTGCTTTGCTGCACTGTCAAGTGTTTTTCCCTGGCGGGTGCATCAATCTTCAGTGTTCTCTTTTGTCACTGCTGATCTGCCTGGTTACAAACATTAAATTCAGAGCTCATCTAAAAAACAGACAGACTGGGGAATTGAGGACGCTGTACTTTTTATATTTAACCTTTATTTAACTAGGCAAGTCAGTTAAGAACAAATTCTTATTTACAATGACAGCCTACCTACAGGGTCAGCCCCTGAAGAAAATTTGGGGGCACAATGGCTAAATGCGTCTTAGTCGGATTATTTACATTTTTAGCTCAATGTCATAGGAATTAACCTCATGCCCTTGAGATACCACCTGATCCCAGGCAAGAGGATATTAATTAAAACAACGTTTTTGGATTATTTAAGGTTACAGTCATACAGGGAGTTAAGTTATTCAGCAACACAGAATAAACGCTTTGCAGGCAATATTATGGACAGTAACCACAGCACAGGCGTAAATAAAAGGGAACTGGCAACCTAATCTGGCCAACTGTACCAATAAGATTACGTGGATTGGGTCCTTGATCAGCCTGCCAGCCTTGTACCTAGACTAAACTCACATATGTAATTTTTCCTATCACAACAACCAGATGAGTGATGATAATGTTGTTCTGGTTGGCCGTTGTATAACATTGTTCACCCTGCTCATAAATAATTTATGAATGATGAGTTCTTGCTTATTTCTTAAAGTTAGCTATATACAGTATCACAAAACCGTATGAATGGAAGGTGTGTGTGTCTATTGGGGGGGACTTCCAGTAATGACACAGTGACTTGAGTAATGAAGATGGAGGATATTTGTAACTCAAGTAATGAACACATGGCATACATACACACACACACACACGCACACATACACACACAAACACGCACACACATGCAACACACACACACACACAAACACAATGTCACTCATTGATACTTGTCATTGGAGTCTGTTGGATTCTGAATTGAACAGATGTTTTGTTTTTGTCAGTTTAAGGCCATGTCTGCCACAGGTAAAATGGGTGATGTGGCAAGGCAGGCATGACGTTAGCATCTGGCGTATAAAAAAAAAAAGTTTTTGTCCAAGGTTGTTCTACATCGTGAGGCAGCAACCATGCACATGTTTTAGTTTTGTTTTGGTTTCAGAATGTGTTCTTTCTGTCTCATTAACTTGTACCTAACCCATACCTTGACCATAACCACACAGGGTTTATTATCTAACCTTAAGCCTACAAGGTTCTTGTGTCCTTGAAGTCCTCATTTTGATGAGTGAATGTGATAAAGAATGTCACATTTATACATACAAAATATAAAATATCAGCAAGAGCTTGTGAGATCAAGAGGATTCGGCTGGAGCAGTATTAAGTTGTAAAGCAGTAGCATGACATATTTCAAATGTATAATTCTTTTTATATTAATAATTATACTACAGTAGTTGTGTAATACTTGTATTTAGCCTTTGGGATTTTTCTGTGTTGCACATTTGGATTTGAAATGAATGGTTAAATAAAAACCCAAGGCTGCTTCTTGAGTGTTTGGCATGAATTCTGGAATGCAAATGAAAGAGGCAATCAGAAAAAAAGTGATGATGCGCTAATCAGACAGGCTCTCATTTCTCCAGTGACACAGTGAGGCCTCAAGCAAGAAGCCCTTTTCAAGGCCAATGAGAGAAATGGGAGAGACACCTTAATACACCATCAAGATCACCTGGGGTGCGTTCGATATGTTAAACCTTTTGCTACTTGTTGCAAATGTATGTACAGAATATCACATTTTCCTCAAAAGGTGAGCACTTCGAGGTATGTTTACCAAAATAAAGGGACTGGGCGACTGTTTTGTTGTTGTTTGAATTACAGACTGCAGCTTCAGGGAGGGGAACTGGCGTCGGTGGGGGTTCCGGACCTGGCTCCGGACGTGGTACTGGGTCAGGCGGGGGCTCCGGACAGGTGGGGGATCTGGCTCAGGAGCAGGGCTGTAACCCTTTCCCGGACTGGGCATCGGTGTGGCAGGCAGCTCTGACCCTGGAGTGGGGCTGACGACCGGTCCCGGACTGGAAACCGATGGCACGGAAGGCTGCGGCCATGCAGCAGGACTGGACGCCGTGCCTGGACTGGGCAATGGCGCAGAGGAAAGCTCCGACCTCGGAGCTGTGCTGGACGTCAGGTCCTGTCCAGACCCCGGCGCAGATGAAGGCTCCGGCCATGGAGCTGGGCTGGACGTCAGGTCCTGTCTGGACCCAGGCGCAGTGGAAGGCTTTGGCCATGGAGTTGGACTGGATGCTGGGCCTGGACTGGGCACCGGCGCAGAGGGAAGCTCCAGTCATGGAACCGGGCTAGGAACCGGCCCTGGCACTACCGGGCTAGGAAATGGTACTGGCGCTACCGCGCTGGGGACACGCACTGGAGCTACCGGGCTAGGAACCGGCACTGGAGCTACCGGGCTAGGAGCCGGCACTGGAGCCACCGGGCTAGGGACCGGCACTGGAGCTACCGGGCTAGGGACCGGCACTGGAGGTCGGGTGCGGGGAGCCGGCACAGGACGCACCGGGCTGGGGAGCCACACTGGAGACACCAGGCTGGGGCAAGGGAAAGGAGCCGGCACAGGTCGTACCGGACTGGGAAGGCGCACCGGAGGGAGAGTGCGGGGAGCCGGCACTGTAGGCACCGGGCTGGGCACACGCACAGGAGGGCCCAGGCTGGGGATCGTCATGGGAGGCCCCGGGCTGGGAACCGTCATGGAAGGCTCCGGGCTGGGGACCGTCACTGGAGAGCCCAGGCTGGGGACCGTCACTGGAGAGCCCGGGATGGGGACCGTCACTGGAGACCCCGGGCTGGGGACCGACACTGGAGACCCCGGGCTGGGGACCGACACTGGAGACCCCGTCTCTTCGTCCACGAAGAGAGCCACCAGACGCTCCCTCCACATTATCATGCGGCTCTCGAACGTGTCCCCTTCCTCCTCCTCCTCCTGGTGCTTGCTCTGTGGGGGCTCGTCCCACAGACCCCACGAGTTGGAAGACAGGAGAAAGGATGACGACTCATCGTCCTCCCGCTCCCATGGCTGTAGTGGCTCTACAGCCATGGGAACCCCCACGAGTGTTGGGCAGGGGCTCCTCATAGCGCCCCTCCGACGGGCCCCATAGCCCCCCCCCAAAAAAAAAAATGCATGGGGAGTCCTCTGGAGTGGACGCTGGGCCTGCCCTCGCTTTTTCCCTGGATTTGGTGGTGGTTCTAGGGACAGACAATGGAGGTACTCCTCTACGGCGACAAGCTCCTTCCTGGACATGAGTTGTGTACGAACATTACACACGCAAAGACCCACACACAGGTGGAAAAACACTAAACTTAAATAGGCTCCCCAATTAGAGGCAATGCCGCGCAGCTGCCTTTAATTGGGGAGCAACCACAAACTCAACATAGAGTTATCCAGAGAGGTCTCTGGACACTAAACCTGAACACCATAAAGGTTTCCAGAGACCTCTCTGAACATAGATCATGCACCTAATATTTCAGATGGGAATAACAAACAAAGTGAATGGAACAGTCTATTACTCCTCATTATAAATATCAGAACTTGCACTTCCCAATTAAAAGGCATGCACTGTGTTTTCTTTCTCAGTACTGAATAATCTGAATACATTTGTGGGAAGCCATAGTCTGCTGAAGGATAAAAGTCTAGAATTACACACCAACACCATATTTGGGCCTCTCCAGTGTGCCTTCCTAGGTTTCTAGATTCAGACTTAGTATAATGCACCCACCCATAGCTGCACTGGCAGAAAGCGGATGTTTCCGGATTTCAGGGATACAGTATTTTCAACCTAACTTCAATTACCCCTGAAAAACGGAGACTGAGGACTCAGCTCGGGCTTCTTTTTACGCCTGCTACGTTAGGTGAAGTATAATGTAATGATACAGGGATCCAATCACATCAACCATGCTCTACGGGATTATATCCATGGAAATTAGCCTCCCCATCAAATAGACATTGCTCAGCAATTTAAGAGCCCCCAGGTTTATCTGGTTTTGTCACCATGGAAACAACACTGCAGTTCATAAATAAGTTAGAAATGTACATAAGATGAGTATATTTAAGTGTTTCATGCTTTCTAGGAAGCATCCTTATGAAGACACATGCATGTAATGGGTATTAACCTTTATTATACTAGGCAAGTCAGTTAAGAATGAATTCTTATTTACAATGACGGCCTACCCTGGCCAAACCCAGACGACACTGGGCCAATTATGCACCACCCTATGGGACTCCCCAATTACAGCCGGATGTGATACAGCATGGATTCGAACAAGGGACTGTAGTAAAGCTTCTTGCACTGAGAGGCAGTGCCTTAGACCACTGTGCCACTCGTGAGCCCAACAGTAGCAGGCGGTCTAGTAATAACTTTAAAATAGGTCTCCTGCACACACTTCAACAGATGGGGCACTCAATTGGACAGTCTGACTTGTGAAGTTGTACTTTGTAAACAGTCAAGCTGTCAATTTGTGAGGGAACCTATCACTTTGAGGATGAGACTTGAGATTGAGGATGGAGAGCATCTTTATCTATCCACCAGGGGGAGACAATTAAGATCTGTCCTGATGTCCTCAGAAAGCTGACTATGGTCTCACTCATTGTATCTCAATGAGTAATCGTTTTTCCTTGACAGAGAAACACCAGCCAAGGAAACATCCCCTACTGTTGGACACTTGAGCAAGGCACTTAAGCCCACAACATGCTCTCCATCCAGGGGCGCTACACTGCCGCTTTACCTTGTGTGTGTGTGTGTGTGTGTGTGTGTGTGTGTGTGTGTGTGTGTGTGTGTGTGTGTGTGTGTGTGTGTGTGTGTGTGTGTGTGTGTGTGTGTGTGTGTGTGTGTGTGTGTGTGTGTGTGTGTGTGTGTGTGTGTGTGTGTGTGTGTGTGTGTGTGGTGTGTGTGAAGGATTCCCAGAAATACATTGTTATGAGTTCGATCAGTATTCTATTCCATGGTTCCATTCAAGTTTCAAGTTTTTTTAATATACCCACATGGTAGTAATAGACAGTGAAATACATAGGTATGGACTAACATCAAGAAATACAAAATTACACACAACAATTACACACAATTTAGATGAGAAGACTCAAAGAGTATTTTTAATTAGGTGGCTGAAGTAGCGTATGGGGGGTTTCTTGTCCTGGCATGTCGGACAGAGGAGGTGGGTGCTGCGGGTGGTCTTGGAAGTGGGACTATATAGAATATTGTTACTACTCTATGAGGACATGTTCATCTGTATGGTGGGACTCCCAGGCATAGATTAGGTAAGAGTTCGACCAAAACCATGGAAACGCCATGCACACATCCCCTGTGGGGGATTGATCCAGAATCTCCTCAACTCTTCATTGTCGCCTAAATCGTCTGTATACCAGAGGGTTCTTCCTGAACTCTTCCCCCCTACAACCCCAGCCACACTGCTCACCCACTTTGAGTGGACCACCTCGTCTGGCAGTCATGGCTCACATGGCAGTGCTGCCTTGGACTTAACCCCCTCAGCTTCACCACATCGCAATGTCCACCATGTCTCAGGGCTGCTGAGCTGTCACCCGTAGAGCACCTCAAAACACTCAAGGCCAGTTCAGATACGCCGGATCTTCCTAGAGAACAGCAGGGGAAAGCACCATCTTCTACACTGCCACTCCCAGGACCACCAGACTGCATCAGTCATCCTGGAGGGAAACAAACACAGCACAAATGGCAAAAGCAAACAAAACTGCACAACTGCCCGCTCAGTGGCCCAGATCCTGCAGACTACGCCAAATGTCAATAGGTGGAAAAGTGACAGGTTCTTTTGGATTTGAGTTGAGCAAGCAGAGTGAAGTAGAGACCAAGCACAAAGGACCAGTTTTAGCATTTAATAAATAATATGGCAAGTTCACCTTTATAGTAGTGGTCCACGAACATTCACAAACCATGCAATTTAAAATGAAACTAACAAACTTTCAAAGTAACAAAAAAGCATGGGAGGCAGTTCAGCCCAGGAAGCAAGCGTCAATCTTGTTTCCCTCATCAAACTCACAAGACTCCATTTCCCCATACTCCCGGAAACCACCATACCTCTGGACTGCATCACCTCTATAATAACTTCTTACCAGTGTTATGAACCGGCTCGTAGCCCGTAACAAAGAGGGAGACAACGCGGAGATAAAGAAATAACAAACATGTATTTATTAAATAACATAACCTATAATAAGTAACAATGGTGTGATGTCAATAGTCAGTAGTGTAAGTGAGTAGATGCGTGCATAGATGGTGATAATGAGGGGTGTTGCGAGGTGCCAAAATAAACTAACAAAAATAATCCCCAAAATGCCACAACAAAAAACAACAGCGTGTCTGCATGGAGAGAGTCTCTTCGATGTATGGGGGGAAGGTGTATTTATCCCCAGGACACAACTGAGCCCAGGTGTGTCCCATTTCACTGACGACCCTCCCAGCTCCACCCACCGACATCCTTTTAAGGAAAACAAGAGCAGAGAGAAAGAAAGAATACAGCAGAGCGAGTGGGAGGTTCGTCACACCAGTGCCCTGTCCAAAGCAATGCCCTACATGGGGAATAGGGTGCCATTTGGAACACAGTGTTGTATTGTAAGGAAGGTTACCATCTGACTTTACCAAGGGAGTAGCACCATCATAAGGAACATTCTGATGACTGAATCTAGCATTGTGAAAAAATAAAATTTCTTAGCCATTTCTTTAGGTTTGTTTGCCTGGCTACCCATCCACATTGCTCCGGCCAAACGCCACGCACTGTAACGTTTCTTCTTAACCGCAAGTCTGGATTTGCCTCCCTCCCTGACAACTTCTGGAATGCGAACACATTCTGACCGTTCTGATTGGTTCCAGAAACCGATGGGTTGGCCAGATCCTTCCTATAGGATGACGTAATCAACTTTGATACTCTGATTGGTTAGATTCATTAGAGACGATCCAATCGGCGATTCATTTGTTTCGTTTCAACGTCACACAAACAACTTCTAGGATGGCAAATTCAGACTGAATGTATGTAGCGATGAATTGAAATCAGGATGAGTAGTCAGGCAATAGGCTTGTAGCATTCAGGTACATAATGTAAATTCTGTTCTGTGTTTTCCAACATGATTCATGAGGAATTTTTACAATCATTTGATCGAAGCTAAGATAAGTGTTACCTACTTCTGAGAAATGCTAGAGGACTAACCTTGGCAACAGAGATTTACAGTATCTACCTATGAGTGACTACAGAGGACAGCATTTGTAGAAGCATTTGTCTTTATACATAATTTTGTAGTATACTTATATGTATTTAGACTAGAGGATATCTAGTTAGTTCATTCCTATCTCAGGAAGTATGTAAATTAATCATATTCCACTCCTTTCATGTGATGAATTTTAGCAATTTAAATAGAAACCAAACTGAATAATGTCCAATGTTGGCTGTGACTAAGTACAAACAAGTTACTGAAGAGTTATCTTCCCCATTAGAGCTATCAAGCCTGTAATTGTGCCTTGATAAACTCCCATTTCCTCAATTCCCAGGAGAGGGACAGTCTAGTCTGCCGTAATAGACTATACTATCAGCTCAATTAGTGTCTATTGGACATATCCACAAGTGACTTTCCAGAAGCCCGCTTTCCAGGAGGCTATTATTACTGACTCATAGAACTACTCAAACATTCCATTAATTCTATGTTCATGTATGGCTAAGCTTTTTCCAGTTATCACTGTTATTCATAGAACTACTCAAACATTCCATGAATTCTATGTTCATGTATGATTTAGCTTTTTCCAGTCATCACTGTTATTCATAGAACTACTCAAACATTCCATTAATTATATGTTCATGTATGATTTAGCTTTTTCCAGTCATCACTGTTATTCATAGAACTACTCAAACATTCCATTAATTATATGTTCATGTATGGCTTAGCTTTTTCCAGTCATCACTGTTATTCATAGAACTACTCAAACATTCCATTCATTCTATGTTCATGTATGGCTTAGCTTTTTCCAGTCATCACTGTTATTCATAGAACTACTCAAACATTCCATTAATTATATGTTCATGTATGGCTTTGCTTTTTCCAGTCGTCACTGTTATTCTGCACTTGCCTTTTGCATTATTCTTATGTTTTTTGTATTTGTGTGTGTTTGAAGATGAATTAACATTTAATTATTGGGAGACGTACATCTGTTTTTGACTGAAGCCAAGGTTAATTAATGTTATAAATGGAACTGAGACTCTACAGGTGTGATTGATTAGACCAGTGGTAGCCTAATAGCCCAACAGTGATTTCCTCTGGGAGCTGATGCAGTGTTTATCTACCTTTTTGTGCAGGGAACACATACTGCGATGGAGCTGAATTGATCCAGTCTAATCTGTTGGGAAGACAGGATAGGTGGGTTGGCAGTATTTAACTCGAACAAAATGTTCCACAAAATGTTCCGTTAAAAAGGCAGCAGCATTCCTGATTCCAGAGGTATTATGGGATGCAATAAAGGTACACAGATGTGTCTAACATTGGACTGCAGTACCCAATTAAGGTACACAGATGGGTCTAACATTGGACTGCAGTACCCACTTTGACCCAATTTCCAATTCTATACACATTTTGGTAATTATTTATTTTAATGAAGAATGTATGATGAAAATGAATAAGAACCCAGTTTGTCTTGTTAATTGTTTCATCAAGAACAGTTTCTGGGTTAGGGAAGGTTAATTGGTGAATGCGAGACAGGTAATGTTATGTAAACTCCAATCCCATCAGATCTATTAGATAATTCTGGCACATACAGCACACTCTTAATACACTCACATTAACTCTGACACTGACATATACAGTACATGGACAGCTAGTGTTAAGTAGCAGTAAATGTGAATTTTCTCTACTGAGGGATGTTATGGTTTTTAATCCATGCTTGTTTTGTGTAATGTAATTATGTAGAGCTCTCTTAATGAGTGTTTACTGTACTTTCACTATTGATCATCTCAATTACCTATTAAATCCAGTTGGTAATTACATAATATGACAATGCTGATCCAGTGGTGTAGTGTAGTTTCGCAGGGCCCCCCTGCAAGGTCTGAGGAAGGGGTCTTTTTTTGCCATGGGGTAGAAAGAAAAATGTGCAGTTTTATAGCTAATCTCATGCCATTCTACACATTTTACCATGAGGTTGAGATAAAATTGTGCTTTTAGAGCTCAGGGATTCTTGAAAGACATTACAATTCCAACTTTTGCCCCACAAATACTTGTCTTAATAGTAACAAATGTTTGTTTGCTTTCAGAAGCAAGCAAGTGGCTATGATTATGGCCAAACCAGAGTGGGTATGTCAGTCCTCTGACAGCTAGTTTCAACAGGTTTCACACACTCTTAGAAAAAAAGGTTCCTTATAGAACCAAAAAGGGTTAAATTCCTTGCTTCATATATGGAACCGCTAAAAGTTCTATATATAACCATTTCATAGTGTTCTTTGATCAGAATCCTAGAGGTTCTTCTTCACTGAACCAAAATGATTCCATACAGAACCCTACATTGTGTCATTTATAAATTATGGCTACTACTATTAAATAGTCATATTTTGAGCTAAGAATCTAATTTAATAAACGATTAAATAATGGACAAAAGTATACCAGCATAGTTTTTAGAATGTATTATCATTATATTCAAACATAGTTCGGAAATTTGCACTGGTGGCCAGGGAGGCATCTCTTTGTTTGGATGATGGCCCATCTCATCTCTGGCTGACTTCTTTATAATACAATACAATACAATACAACATAAGCAGTATAATTTATTATAAATATTTATACATACCCCCTCAGTCAGCAACAGTCTTCTAATGGCTTCATGAAACATAGTCCCCTCAATTGACTCCACACTGAAATAAGTAACAATTGCCTAATTGACAATGTCAGGCTGGGTCTGTAGCTTTATTTGGCATACCCCATAATAACAAATAATGTTTATTTGAAAGAGTTTGCTGGATAGCTAGTAAAGTGATGAATGGCCTAAAGTAGCCTAGCTTTTTCAGTTTAGCTAGCTAAGCTTACAAACATGCTCAAATTCGAATAAAGTTTCAACATTATTTATCAAGCTTATAGTTTATCATGACTTTGGCTTCACATATTTGAATTAGATAATAAACTTTGCTTACCTTAATACATTTAACACCTCTTAAGGATCGGACCCTTTTTTTCAATTTTTGCCTAAAATGACTTACCCAAATATAACTGCCTGTAGCTCAGGAACTGAAGCAAGGATATGCATATTATTGATACCATTTGAAAGGAAACACTTTGAAGTTTGTGGAAATGTGAAATTAATGTAGGAGAATATAACATATTAGATCTGGAAAAAGATCATACAAACATGCGTTTTCTATTTTTTTATTTGTTCCATCATCTTTGAAAGGCAAGAGAAAGGTCATAATATCATATAGGAGTTTAGGCGCAATTTGATTCTGGCCACTAGATGGCAGCAGTGTGTGCAAAGTTTCAGATTGATCCAGTAAAGCATTGCAATACTGGACTATTTTGTATCAAGTCTGCCCAAATGTGCCGAACTGGTCAATTTATACATTTTCAAGTACATAAGTATAGAGAACATACACAAATTATATGGTAATACAAAATGTAAGTTTACACATAGCTTATACACTAACTTTCACACATCTAGATGGCCGGGCGGGGTGAGTGTGGAGCCAGAGACAGCAGGGGTTCCCAGTTCCTACATTTGAATATAAAAATAGATTTTGTCAAACAATACTATGCTATATTTTATCTCTAGGACCCTCAGGATGACAAATCAGAGCAAGATTACTGAATTTAAGTACATTATTTACCTTCAGAGCTGAATGTATCAAACCAGTTGCCGTGATACGTTTTTTGTTGTAGTGCACTCTCCTCAAACAATAGCATGGTATTCCTTCACTGTAATAGCTACTGTAAATTGGGCAGTGCAGTTAGATTAACAAGAAGTCAAGCTTTCTGCCCATATAATACATGTCTATATCCTGGAAAGTTTGCTGTTACTTACAAGAGTCATACTAATCTCATTATACGGGACATGAATGTGCTTCTTGGTAGGCTACTTGCAAGTTGGTTCAACAATCATCCCCTTGAGTGGTCATGCTGGAATGGTAGTTGTTTTTTTTAAATAGAAATGGCAGTTACATTTTGAATTGACCAAAAGGTAAATAAAAAGTATAAATAGAACCCCATTTTATCTAAGGGTGCATTCCTTAGTGCAGAATAACTGACACATTTACGAACGCACAACACACGCTGAATATATGGCTGGTACCAGTAAACTCAGCAAAAAAACGTAATTAAATTGTTGCCAGAAGCACAGGTACAGTCACCAACTCTAGATAACATGAAAACAGCCTACCCAGCTCTGCTATGGAAAGTAAAGTGGTCAGAGTGAGGTCTTCTCTCATTTATGGGGCTCCCAAGTGGCGCAGTGGTCTAACACTCTGCATCTCAGTGCTTGAAGTGTCACTACAGACAACCTGGTTCAAATCCAGACTGTATCCCAATTGGCAGTGATTGTTTGGCCAGTTAGCTTGGGTGCTTGACTGCCTTTGTGTGGTCAAAGTGCTCAGATCAACCCTACTCCTCAGCCAGTGTCCAGTGCAGTGAACGCTCCAAGAGCGAACTTGAATCTTTCAATACTCTGAATATATGAACGCCCAGAACGCACTCCTTTTGCTTCTAGCTAGCATTTAGTTTGCAACAGCACAGGTTTCAATGACCCTTGCTGTTTGCGCTGAGACCTCGGCAATGTTGCAAATTATGAATTCCATCTCCCCCTCTGCCATAGAGAGCTAACAGTGTCGGACATCAGCTAGCCATTTTTCAGAATCATTAATATGACTATAAACTTCAATGCAAAACAGTTTTAGCCTAAAATCCCCATTACACTCTGGGATAGGGATAATCCTCAAGGTTGTTTGCCTTCACTGGGTTTACAGCATACAGTGCTTTCAGAAAGTATTCACATTTGTTGTGTTACAGCCTGAATTTAAAATTGATTACATTTAGATTTTGTGTCACTGATTTACACACAATACCCTATCATGTCAAAGTGGAATTTCATTTGTAGAACATTTTAGAAATTGTTTTTAATTTTAAATTAAGGTGAAATGTTTGTATTCAACCCCTTTATTATGGCATGCCTAAATAAGTTATGTAGTACAAATGAAGAATACTTTCTGAAGGCACTGTATATATAACCTTATTTAGTAAAGGGTTCTTTAATCTCATCCAAAGAATCAAAAGGTTCAATATAGAACTACAAAGAACCCTTTTTTCTAAGAGTGCATGTCTGCTCATCCCCATTGGAAGCGAATTTTCTGTGTTTTTAATTAGGATTTTTAATTACAGAGACACTTTACACAGAAAGTCACTTGGTAACACTTGAATGGAGGCTATAGGGGAAGCTGAGCACTTGTCAATGTTGCCCTTTCTTTCTCTCTCTCTTCCAAAAGGGATTCCAAATGCCAGATTGTTTTCTAGTTTTTGTGAAAGCACGGGTGCCTCGAGGCGAGAAGGGAGGTTTTGTTTTTGTTGGGGAATTTTATTTTCTAATGTGAAGCTTATTCTGCATTTCCCCTGATAGCTAAGAAGAATGGCTTTGGAATGAATCTGTATGGTTTCGATTAATTTGCTTGAATGAGGAAGAGAATGACTGTCCAGACCTGATCAATGTATCAATAATTAAGGACAAATCGTTTGTTTGCACAAGGACATTTAAAAGTGAGTTAATTAAGTTGTCATAAAGGGACAGTGTATTATAAAAGCAATGCATTTGATTGCTTTTGTTTTGTTGTAACCTTTAAACAAATAGATTTTGTTATCATCTCTGCTCACATTTGGGAAGGCCCAATAGTGGCAGTTTAGGCAGATTGAACATTTGTTCTGTCGATTTCTGTAAGTAGGAAGCTGCCCTGCTTTGGTTTAAGATGTCATATTGCAGTTTATCTTTCATGTCATTAACACCTTTCATGCCGTATCTTTGTCAATAGGATGTGTATGTCAAAATAGATTCAGTACCATAGTGTGTGACGTACATCTTATCAGCATTTTGCTAATACCCCAGTACTTTACATTTTTATTAAGTCAATGTATCTTTGCGTTGGCATTTCCTGAGGAGCCATTAAACGTAATATTCTGCCTCTGTTTTTCGGCTCTATCTGTATTCTGTATGAAATGTCAAGTGTAGAAGAGAGAGTGATGATTTCATCTGGGGGATTCTGAGCCTATCGTTATGTTCGAAAGCATGAAATTGCAAGCAAGCCTTGTTATCCTTGGACATTGAACAAGATGCTAGTCCTTCATTTGAATCGCTACCCTCTGTAAATCAGCTAAGCCTGCTCCCTTGCTTTCTGAATTGACTACGGCATATTTAGAGGTGTAAATCAAATAAAAGGTATAGCCTATTGTTAACTATTCAATTTGCCCTGGATCAAATATTCCATTCAGTTACAAGGGTATGAATCCTATTCAAGACAGGCTCTGTAGTGTGTGAAACTTAGACTAAAGATGTGATAGTTCAATCCACAATATATTACATATTAATGAATGCTCTATTTGATAGGAAATACAGGGGTATGTATACCGGGGGATATAATGTTTAATATTTCCCTAACTTGGAGGTGGTGTAGTAGAGGTAATTAGAGGTTCATAATTGTATTGAGCACTCATGCTGGCGAGGACTGGGTAGCCAAGGAAACCAAATGGTGAAATGAGTCATCAATAGCAGCTATGTCTGCTAAAGAATGGAGAAATATAGCTATTTGCACATAAAGCTTTTTCACAGAACAGTCCCAAGTTTAACCATCACTTGATAGGAAAAGCTGAATAAAGGTAAAAAAAAAAAAACGACAGTACTTTGTTGATAGAAAGAATGCATTTAGTTTTCACATATGTCTGATTCAGATCCAGGAGTGGACCTTGAGGCTTAACCCTGGGTCCCACTTCTGTTTGCTGGTAAAGCTATCCTGAATGCCTATTATGAAAACCTCTCAAAAAAATGTTATTCTAAGAAATATACCTTAGAAAACCTCTGTAGCTTGAAAAGTCACCCCAGGGCACTCCTTTGTAAAAGTTTTGGATTTTATGTTAAGAAAGAATATCCATATAGAGCTGTCTGGAATTACTCTGCATGGCTGCAGAGTTGTGAAAGACCTTTTCAATTCGATTTTTTCAGATCTCATTTTTGATACACAAAACAAAACCATTTCAAATGTTCTGTGGTTGACTTTACTGGAAGGTCAGATACGATCTAGTTCTTCTACCTACTTCTCTTCATGTTTGATGAAAGACATGCTGTAGCCTCAATTAACAATGTACAGTGCCTGGCCTACACACAATATCCCATAATGTCATAAGTGGAATGATATATTTTTAATTTTTTACACATGAATTAAAAATCAAAGCTTAAATGTCTTGAGTCAATAAGTTTTCAACCACTTTGTTATGGCAAGTCTAAATAGATTCAGGAGTAAACAAAATTGCATGGACTCCCTCAGTCGAGCAATGAATTTCAAACACAGATTCAACCCCAAAGACCAGGGAGGTTTTCCAATGCCTCGCAAAGAAGGCACCTATTGGTGGAGGGGTAAAACAAAAAGCTGACATTGAATATCCCTTTGAGCATGGTGAAGTTATTAATTACACTTTGGATGGTGTGTCAATACACCCCGTGACTACAAAGATACAGGCATCCTTCCTAACTCAGTTGCCGGAGAGGAAGGAAACCACTCAGGGATTTCACCATGAGGCCAATGGTGACTTTGAAACAGTTACAGGGTTTAATGGCTGTGATAGGAGAAAACTGAGGATGGATCAACAACATTACTCCACAATACTAACCTTAATGACAGAGTGAAAAGAAGGAAGCTTCCAAAATATGCATCCTGTTTGCAATAAGGCACTAAAGCAAATAATGCAGTATAGAAATTAACTTTATGTCCTGAATACAAAGAGTTATGTTTGGTGGCTACATCGTGATATGCGTGTTTGTCATCGGGCAAGGGCTAAGGACTTTTTTTTAGGATGAAAAGAAACAGAATCGAGCTAAGCACAGGCAAAATCCTAGAGGAAAACCTGGTTCAGTCTGCTTTCCAACAGACACTGGGAGACCAATTCATCTTTCAGCAGGACAATAACCTAAAACACTGGAGTTGCTTACCAAGACGACATTGAATGTTCCAAAGTTCCAGTTTTGACTTAAATTGGCTTGAAAATCTATGCCAAGACTTGAAAATGGCTGATCAATAACCAACTTGACAGAGCTTGAAGAATTCTAAATAGAATAATGTGCACATATTGTACAATCCCAGTGTGCAAAGCTCTTAGAGACTTACCCAGAAAGACTCACAGCTGTAATTTCTGTCAAAGGTGATTCTAACATGTATTGACTCAGGGGGTTGAATATGTAATCAAGATATTTGTGTTTTATTTTTTATATGTTTCTTTTTTTAAATTAAATTGGGGGGGGGGTTCTCATCAATCTACACACAATACCCCTTTAAACGCAGGTTTTTAGAAACTGAAATATCACATTTACACAAGTACTCAGACCCTTTACTCAGTACATTGTTGAGTCTACATTATTTTCTGCAGATCCTCTCAAGCTCTGTCAGGTTGTATGGGGAGCGTTACTGCACGGCTATTTTTAGGTCTCTCCAGAGATGTTCGATCAGGTTTGTGTAGATTGCTATTATGTGTAGATTATGTGTAGGATTTGTATTTATTTAATCAATTTTAGAATAAGGCTGTAACGTAACAAAATGTGGAAAAGTAAGTAAGCAAATGAACACATTTTGCTGTGGCTATTCCTTCATGAACATCTCAAATTAATTTCAGTCTGATGAAGCTGTCACCTTGACGACGCTGGCACCGAAGGCCCACTCATTACCATATAAACACAGCTCCACAAAACTGAAAACCTAATTGTTGATCCATTATAGCACTAAATGGATTTTATTGAAATCAGGCTTTTATTTCCCTAAAGCTTCACTTGAAAAATCTAATTGCACAACGCTGTGAAGACCAACATCCCTGCACTTTGCAATACTTTCACAAATGTACAATGCAGCACAGCAAATTACCCCAGGGATTATTATTCAATTTGAGGAAATAGGATAACATGTTCAAAGAAAGAAATTAAAATAATAATGTTTTTTCCCCAAAACGTTCATATTGTCTTACTTGCTGCTTCATGTAGATTAAAGTGACAGCACTTGATGGATCATGTCTTGCACAAACGACAATCTGTGGAATTGCTACATAAAATGTTTGACTTTTTAATTGATGATTAATTGATTCAAACTATCATTATGATACAGTATCATAAATGGCTAATCCATAGCTCTGCCTATGAATTTGAGAGTGGTTACATTTCTCCAGCTGTATACTAAAACGATGGCGGGGTGTACGCTTTGTTAATGTTTGAACTTCAGATTGCCTGACATTAACGATGGTCCCTCCCTGACCTAAACACTTCTGTGTGATTCTGCATGTGAGCATCCTGACAAGGACATTCAAGGACACTTGTGACATCATCCCCTCAGTCCATCATCTTTACCAATTCTTCAATGACTCAGACTCACTGAAGGAAAGTTTTGCTCTTTGAATTTACTTTCTATTTCAATACTTTCTTTCAGCGAATCTTTCTCTTAGAGAAGCATAACGATTCCGCAGCATTTGGGAGAGTAATACATTTTTCTGAACAGAATGATAAAAAAATGAAAGATAGCTGCATGAAAACTAAGTAAATGCTGAATATTACATAACTAAAAAAACTGTTATTAATTGTTATACTCCTTAATTATTGTGGAGCAAACAAGTTTCTATTTTGAATAAAGAAGAAAAGTAAGCCCCATTAATAATTGTAAAAAAAAAATTGTAACTGTGGCCATTTTCCCCTGAGTTTTACTTCCAGCCAGTCCATAGACTACCTTTTTCAAAGAGCATCTATACCAAGTCATCACAGCCTTATAGTTTTTACCAATTCGAGGGTACCAGCACTTTGTTTTTCATATTTATTCATTATTGTGGAGCAAACAAGTTCACTAAACAACAGCATGACTCACAATGTAGTGAAACAAATTTTGCAACCTCCCATTTGCTCTCTTTGTGCCTTAACCAGTGGCGGCATTAGTCCAGAAACTTTTGATTAAATGTTTTTTTTACATTTCAGTCTGATATGAATTTCCATTACCACACATCACTTGCCCTATGCAGTATATAAATAAAAATGTTTTACTGAAACATGTTTATGACAAAAATAAACACTACAATATACTGTGCTAGGCAATAGCTGGCACTGCAAGAAGCCCCTGGAGTGACGAGGTGTCAGTTGTGATTAGTCGAGATTTCACAACGCAGTGGACCACTCACATCCTTTGACCCCTCCCCCACCCCTACAACACCGATTAGATGTCAATGTGGCATTTATTCTACTGTCAAATTGACTACAAAGTGTAAATAGTACAATTTTGGTCATACAGTCAGTTTTCTCCAAAACTGAGTTGTGTGAGACTTGTGGTCATATCTGCATCACAACGTAAATTCATTTTGGGTTTGTTTCAATCCTGACCACATGCCCACAGCTGGCAGCACGCAAGTAAATATAAATTTGGAGTGCAGCTACACACGACTCGATCGTAATGCCTGTGGTAAATGTGGGTTGACTTTGAATATCCCTATGGGACTAGTTAGGGACTATTGGTAAATTATGCAATGTACATGGGACCATATGTTAATTTCAATAGTTCCAAATTTTAAAACCTCAAACCAACGATAAATTGTTGAATTTCAAATACAAATATTGAAAGCATTTAATGAGAAAACTTAATGGTGTGCAACATGAAAATAATTGTCTAATTAACATTGTGTAATTTATTAACGGGCCCTAACTAGCCCCAGAGATAGGCAATCTAAAGTCAAAGTCAGGTTGCACACCAGCCAGATGTAGCTAATTGGCTAAATAATTTGGCTAACTCTTCCCACCTACAGTACAAACACACAAACAAGACACCCACATCAAACCACATCCTAAAACCAAATCACATTTGAATTTACTCATGGCCGCTAGCATTTCATAATGAACCACACCAGACACGAGAGATAGCAACAGTAGAATAGGAAATGATGTAGAGAAACATTAGAAGAACTGAACAGGCCATAACAGAAGAGGATAGACAAAGGAGACAGTAACAAACAAGAGCCTGGGAAAGAAACAGACAAGACACTGACAGCAACATAAAATACTAAGAGACAGCAACAGAAGAGGGCAGACAAGAGAGACAGCAACAGATGACACAGAGAAAGTGATGGAGAGAGGCAGAGGAGGGGTGAGCACACAGTAGACTATCACTTAAAGCTGCTATAAGGATTCTAGTTACTGCACAGTGTGTGTGTGTGTGTGTGTGTGTGTGTGTGTGTGTGTGTGTGTGTGTGTGTGTGTGTGTGTGTGTTTGGGTACTGTGGAATTCTTTAATCATTTTGGTTCATTGGAGTCTATGTTTGAAGTTGACTGCTTTCTGGCCATTAACTGTAGATGAGTTCCAGAGTAGGGAGTAAATAGTGCAACATTTGCTACACACAGTGCGTTTTATAGTACTGGCAGTGTCTGCTGTGGCAGGTAGGAATGTGCAAGTTAACTGAAAAATATCTAATCTCTTACTGTTGTAATCTCTCAATGTTCTTCTCAAAGTGCACCAGCTGTTGAAATTCTTATTTTTTTGCCCAGGGGAGAATGCCTGCAGACCCCCCTACTGATTTTGGGATAAGCCCAAAACGTCTTCAAATCCTAGAAATGCCCCTGGCCTTAACAACATAACAATTTTCTGTATGAATCCCCTGTTTACATAATGATCACTCGAAACTTCTTACATCTCATTAATAGAGACGCTTTTCATCATAGGGCATGTCCCCTAATGGTAAGAGCATAATTTATTATTGAGGACACACTGTGTGCTTTCATATGATTTTTTTTGCATATTTTCTCCTCAGGTTCGATACTAGCCTTCTCAAATCTATGTGTTGCATTAACACAAGGTCTCATGTATTATTCATTTGTGCCACTTTCAGAGACAGAGAGAGAGAGAGAGAGAGAGAAAGAGAGAGTGAGTGCGTGAGTGTGTGTGTGTGTGAAAGAGGGGGGGGGGGTTAAAGGTAGACTCAGCGTTTCGACGTTAGCACGAGCCGAGCAGTAGTCTTGAAAATCCCAGACCTAAGGCAACATATCGCAAGACATACTGTAGATCAGGTAACACTGTCAAATCTACTCTCTGTCCCATGCAAAAGTACACCCCAGGATGGATAATGACACCATGGACACAGCAAAACATCACATGTGCTATTGGAATGGTGCTGCTGTGCTGGGATACTTTCAGGAATATTTATATAATATTTCAAGGTGTGTTGAATTAATTGTCCATATTTAGCAAATTTTATTTTTCACGCGCTGAATACAGTAGGTGTAGACTTTACCATGAAATGCTTACTTACATGTCTTTTTTGGGGCAAAAAATACTATACAAAGACTATACTATACAAAGAGTACCGGTACCGTATCAATGTGCAGGGGTACCAGGTAGTTGAGGTAATTGAGGTAATATGTAGGTAGGGGTAAAAGTGACTAGGCAATCAGGATAGATAATAAACAGAGTAGTAGCAGCGTATGTGAAGTGTGAAAGTGTGTCTATGTGTGAGTGTGTGTGGCGTCAATATGCATGTGTGTATGTTTTGTGTGTGTGAGCATATGCAGTGTATATGTGTGTGTATGTGTGTGTTGGAGTGTCAGTGTACTATGTGAGTGTTTCAAGTTTTAATGTCACATACAGTGAAATGCCTTTCTTGCAAGCTCTAACCCCAACAATGCAGTAATCAATAACAATGTAATACTAAAAAGAACAAGGTAGAACAGAAACACACAATAAATAAAAATAAGAAATAAGAAGAACACAATAAAGTAAGTAAGCATACTATATACAAGGTCAGTTCCAGTACCATATTAGGCATCAGGATATATGATAAACAGAGTAGCGGCAGAGTATATGATGATTGTATGTGAGTGGGTGTGTATAGAGTCAGTTTAAGCACGGTATATGTGCATATTATGTGTGTGAGCAAATTATGGAGTGAGTGTTTGTATGTGTGTTGGAGTATCAGTGTACAGTAAGTAATGTCTAGGGCATGCATTGAGCAAAAATAAGAATAAAATACAAAAGTCAACTCAGATAGTCCGGCTAGCCATTTTGTTAGCCATTTAGCAGTCTTATGGCATTGGGAAAGAAGCTGTTCAGGAGCCTTTTGGTCCCAGACTTGGTGCTCTGGTACCGCGGTAGCAGAGTGAACAGTCTATGACTTGGGAGGCTGGACTCTTTAACACTTTTTAGGGACTTCCTCTGACACCGCCTGGTATAGAGATCCTGGATGGCAGGGAGCTCGGCCCCAGTTTTGTACTGGGCCATAACCTACGCACTACCCTCTGTAGCACCTTACGGTCTGATGCTAAGCAGTTGCCATTCCAAGCGGTGATGCAGCCAGTCAAGATGCTCTCAATGGTGCAGCTGTAGAACTTTTTGAAGATCTAAGGGCCACTGACAAATCTTTTCGTGCCCTCTTTTTAACTGTATTGGTGTGGTTGGACATGATAGGTCCTTAGTGATGTGGACACCGAGGAACTTTAAGCTCTCGACCCGCTCAACTACAGCCCCATCAATGTCAATGGGGGAGTGCTCTGCCCTCCGTTTTCTGTAGTCCACAATCAGCTCCTTCGTCAATATAGGACTTGTGAACTGTGGATATAGATACTTTTGTACCTGTTTCTTCCAGCATCGTCACAAGGTCCTTTGCTGTTGTTCTGTGATTGATTTGCACTTTTCGCACCAAAGTACGTTCATCTCTAGGAGACAGAATGCGTCTCCTTCCTGAGTGGTATGACAGCTGCGTGGTCCCATGGTGTTTATACTTGCATACTATTGTTTGTACAGATGAACGTGGTACCTTCAGGCGTTTGGAAATTGCTCCCAAGGATGAACAAGACTTGTGGAGGTCTACAATTGTTTTTCTGAGGTCTTGGCTGATTGCTTTAGATTTTCCCATGATGTCGAGCAAAGAGGCACTGAGTTTGAAGGCAGGCCTTAAAATACATCCACAGGTACACCTCCAATTGACTCAAATTATGTCAATTAGCCTATCAGAAGCTTCTAAAGCCTCTAAAGCCATTACATAATTACATAATTAAAGGCACAGTCAACTTAGTGTAGGTAAACTTCTGAACCACTGGAATTGTGATATAGCGAATTATAAGTGAAATAATCTCTCTGTAAACAATTATTGGAAGAATTACTTGTGTCATGCACAAAGTAGATGTCCTAACCGACTTGCCAAAACTATAGTTTGTTAACTTGAAATCTGTGGAGTGGTTGAAAAATGTGTTTTAATGACTTCAACCTAAGTGTATGTAAACTTCCGACTTCAACTGTACACACACACACACACACACACACACACACACACACACACACACACACACATACAGATATGCACACATACACATTGCCTACCCTCACCACCTGGGGGTGGCCCGTCAGCAAGTCCATGATCCAGTTGCAGAGGGAGATGTTCAGTCCAATCTTAGTAATGAGCTTGGAGGGCACTATGGTGTTGAACGCTTAACTGTAGTCAGTGAACAGCATTCTCGTGTAGGTGTTCCTTTTGTCCAGGTGGAAAAGGGCATGTGGAGTGCAATAGAGATTCGTCTGTGAATCTGTTGGGGCGGTATGCGAATTGGAATGTTTTGGATGATGATGTTGATGTGCCTTTCAAAGTATTTCATGGCACAGATGCTACGGGGGGATTGTAAATTTAGACAGATTACATTGGCGTTCCTGGGCACAGGGACTATGGTGGTCTGCTTGAAACATGTAGGTATATCAGACTGGGTCAGGGAGAGGTTGAAAATGTCAGTGACAACACTTGCCAGCTGGTCAGCACATGCTCTGAGTACGTGTCCTGGTAATCTGTCTTGCACTGCGGCCTTGAGATTGTTAGTCTGTTTAAAGGTCTTACTCATATCGGCTAAGGAGAGCGTGATCACACAGTCATCCGGAACAGCTGATGCTCTCATGCATGCTTCAGTGTTGTATCATCGAAGCGATTATAGAAGGCATTTCTGATAGGCTAGCGTCACTGGGCAGCTCGCAGCTGGGTTTTCCTTTGCAATCTGTGACACTTTGGGGACGATGTTGTTGATGCAATTATTAATGAAGCCGTTGACGGATGTGGTAAACTCCTCAATGCCATCGGATGAATCCTGGAATATATTCCATTCTGTTCTAGCGAAACAGAGGAGTAACCAGGAATCATTTGGATAGAGTTATGGTCAGATTTGCCAAATATAAAGCCTAGTTTGTGAAGCTAATAATGTACAGTGCATTCGGTATTCAGATCCTTTACTCAGTACTTAGCTGAAGCTCCTTTGGCAGCGATACCAGCCTTGAGTCTTCTTGGGTATGATGCTACAAGCTTGGCACACCTGTATTTGGGGAGTTTCTCCCATTCTTCTCTGCAGATCCTCTCAACTCTATCAGGTTGGATGGGGAGCGTCACTACACAGCTATTTTCAGGTCTCTCCAGAGATGTTAAATCGGGTTCAAGTTCGGGCTCTGGCTGGGCCACTCAAGGACATTCAGAGACTCGTCCTGAAGCCACTCCTGCGTTGTCTTGGCTGTGTGCTTAGGGTCATTATCCCGTTGGAAGGTGAACATTCAACCCAGTCTGAGGTCCTGAGTGCTCTGGAGCAGGTTTTCATCAAGGATCTCTCTGTGCTCCGTTTATCTTTCCCTCAATCCTGACTAGTCTCCCAGTCCCTGCCGCTGAAAAACATCCCAACAGCATGATGCTGCCACCACCATGCTTTACCGTAGGGATGGTGCCAGGTTTCCTCCAGACGTGAGGCTTGGCATTTAGGCCAAAGAGTTCAATCTTGGTTTCATCAGACCAAAGAATACTTGTTTCTCATGGTCTGAGAGTCCTATAGGTGCTTTTTGGCAAACTCCAAGCGGGCTGTCATGTGCCTTTTACTGAGGAGTGGCTTCCATCTGGCCACTCTAACATAAAATCCTGATTGGTGGAGTGCTGCAGAGATGGTTGTCCTACTGGAAGGTTCTCCAATCTCCACAGAGTAACTGTGGAGCTCTGTCAGAGTGACCATTGGGTTCTTGGTCACCTCCCAGACCAAGGCCCTTCTCCCCTGATTGCTCAGTTTGGCCGGTCAGCCAGCTCTATGAAGAGTATTGGTGGTTCCAAAAAAAATATTTAATCCATTTTAGAATAACGTAACAAAATGTTGAAAAAGGGAAAGGGGTCTGAACACTTTCCGATTGCACCGTAGGTCTTCAGGTCTCAGACAAGGTTGCTCATCACGCAAGCGTGATTCCAAACCGCCTTCATTACACTTCACCCTCCTTTGACCTTGTGGTCATTTGACCCATCCCAGTCACGGCACAAACCTTTTTTAAAGGCAACTCCTGAGCGCCTACTCGTGTGATGAATCAAGGTTACTCATCACCCAGGCATTGTTCCAACCCACGTTTGTTATATTTACAAGACAAGGAAAACGTTTAACTTGTGTTTTCTCGACAGAAACCACAAATGCTCCTACCCTTCTTGCTGCATATCCTATCGTAAACACTATGGGTCTAATAATGGTTTGATTATTGTTTGGCTATTGAGAAAGTTATTAACTTATTTGACACACTTTTCTGTTTTCAGAAGACAGTAATGTCAGTGAACTATTAACCTTTTCAATGCAAATCACAAGTGGCCTCTGGTTCTCGTCTCATTAAAAGGTCAATTCAGGATAGACTATCAAAGGTCATTTAAATCTACTCCATCAAAGGTCATTTCAGGCCAGTCCAATCAATCAAATCCATTTATTTATGACAACCAGAAACATCACGTGTTGTGCATGTTTCCTAGGCTATTTAAGTATTATTTAGTTACATCATAGAATTAGGGATTATAATACTATTAATTTCATAGGATCTCTATGAGCAGTGGTGGAAAAAGTACCCAATTGTTATACTTCAGTAAAAGTAACGATGCCTTAATAGAAAATGACTTAAGTAAAAGTGAAAGTCACCCAGTAAAATACTACTTGAGAAAAAGTCTAAAAGTATTTGGTTTTAAATATTCTTAAGTATCAAAAGTAAAAGTATGAATAAATAAAACAAATCCCTTATATTAAGCAAACCAGACGGCACAATTTTCATGTTTGTTTAATTTACAGATAGCCAGGGGCACACTCCAACACTCAGACATCATTTACAAATTAAGCATTTGTGTTTAGTGAGTCCGCCAGATCAGAGGCAGTAGGGATGAGCAGGGTTGTTCTCTTGATATTGGAACATTTTCTATCCTGCTAAGCATTTAAAATGTAACAATTACTTTTGGGTGTCAGGGAAAATGTATGGAGTAAAAAGTACAGTATTTTCTTTAAGAATGTAGTGAATAAATAAATAAATAAAAAGTAAAGTACAGATGCCCCAAAAAACGAATTAAGTAGTACTTTAAAGTATTTTTACTTAAGCACTTGACACCACTGTCTATGAGTTACACCAAATATAGATAGATAGAGAAGGCCGTTTACCATTGAAAAAGAATGTCAGTTCCGGTCTACTTAACGGGGTGGGGTTCCCATAGACACCAATGCAATAGCAGCTGGGTGTGGTCTACATATACAGTGGGGAGAACAAGTATTTGATACACTGCCGATTTTGCAGGTTTTCCCACTTACAAAGCATGTAGAAGTCTGTAATTTTTATCATAGGTACTCTTCAACTGTGAGTGACGGAATCTAAAACAAAAATGCAGAAAATCACATTGTATGATTTTTAAGTAATTAATTTGCATTTTATTGCATGACATAAGTATTTGATACTTCAGAAAAGCAGAACTTAATATTTGGTACAGAAACCTTTGTTTGCAATTACAGAGATCATACATTTCCTGTAGTTCTTGACCAGGTTTGCACACACTGCAGCAGGGATTTTGGCCCACTCCTCCATCCAGATCCTTCAGGTTTCGGGGCTGTCACTGGGCAATACGGACTTTCAGCTCCCTCCAAAGATTTTCTATTGGGTTCAGGTCTGGAGACTGGCTAGGCCACTCCAGGACCTTGAGATGCTTCTTACGGAGCCACTCCTTAGTTGCCCTGGCTGTGTGTTTCGGGTCGTTGTCATGCTGGAAGACCCAGCCACGACCCATCTTCAATGCTCTTACTGAGGGAAGGAGGTTGTTGGCCAAGATCTCGCGATACATGGCCCCATCCATCCTCCCCTCAATACAGTGCAGTCGTCCTGTCCCCTTTGCAGAAAAGCATCCCCAAAGAATGATGTTTCCACCTCCATGCTTCACGGTTGGGATGGTGTTCTTGGGGTTGTACTCATCCTTCTTCTTCCTCCAAACACGGTGAGTGGAGTTTAGACCAAAAAGCTATATTTTTGTCTCATCAGACCACATGACCTTCTCCCATTCCTCCTCTGGATCATCCAGATGGTCATTGGCAAACTTCAGACGGGCCTGGACATGCGTGGGCTTCAGCAGGGGGACCTTGCGTGCGCTGCAGGATTTTAATCCATGACGGCGTAGTGTGTTACTAATGGTTTTCTTTGAGACTATGGTCCCAGCTCTCTTCAGGTCATTGATCCCCCACCTCCATCATGATCATTGATGCCCCACGAGGTGAGATCTTGCATGGTGCCCCAGACCGAGGGAGATTGACCGTCATCTTGAACTTCTTCCATTTTCTAATAATTGCGCCAACAGTTGTTGCCTTCTCACCAAGCTGCTTGCCTATTGTCCTGTAGCCCATCCCAGCCTTGTGCAGGTCTACAATTTTATCCCTGATGTCCTTACACAGCTCTCTGGTCTTGGCCATTGTGGAGAGGTTGGAGTCTGTTTGATTGAGTGTGTGGACAGGTGTCTTTTATACAGGTAACGAGTTCAAAAAGGTGCATTTAATACAGGTAATGAGTGGAGAACAGGAGGGCTTCTTAAAGAAAAACTAACAGATCTGTGAGAGCCGGAATTCTTACTGGTTGGTAGGTGATCAAATACTTATGTCATGCAATAAAATGCAAATTAATTATTTAAAAATCATACCATGTGATTTTCTGGATTTTTGTTTTAGATTCCGTCTCTCACAGTTGAAGTGTACCTATGATAAAAATTACAGATCTCTACATGCTTTGTAAGTAGGAAAACCTGCAAAATCGGCAGTGTATCAAATACTTGTTCTCCCCACTGTATATATATTTATTTGTAGATAAACTGGAATTAAGTCAGACTTGGTCAGTGGCACAGAATGAACTATCCAAGACATTCGCACTGCTGGGTGTCAATGTGGGGTAGGATGTCGGTAAGAGCCCATTCAGTGATAAACCTCTCAGCTACTTTGCTTAGAAGAGAGGATAGTGAGATAGGACATATTTCACTGATGGAGGGGGGCTTGGTTTTAGATAAGTGGACCACTATAACTTATTTCAGGAACGATTCCCTCTTGTAGAGATAAGTTAAGATTGTCAGCCAGTGGGATTTCATCTGGGCCCACTGTCCTCCTTTTTTTTTTACCAGCATTCACTGCTCCATCAGTCCAACCCTGGGAAGTCTACAGAAAGCTACAGAAGGTTCTTTAGACTTCCCAGGGTTGGAATGATGGAGCAGTGAATGCTGGTAAAAAAGGAGGGCAGCAGAGCTGGGTGGTAGGGACTGTGTTACTTTTGATAGTGCTTTGTTCATTTCATTTGCTGTACCATGTCTATTGTCTGATCCAAGACTCTTTGTGGAAGGTTGCCTCAGTTTAGGAGAGGTTGGCGAAGTCTTTGATGTTCTTATGCCACTGGGCATAACGAAACGACATTCACTGTTACTTAACCACTGTATTGTTTAGCCTATATTAGGCCTTATAAATATATTCTAGAATATGATAATGCCTTTATAATTTCCTCTTCGAGTTGTACTAAAGAAATAGGCTATACTTTTCATGAGTCACTGCTGTCACATTATAGAGTAACACCATGCATTTTCAGAATATAATTTCTATTGCCCTCCATTTAACAACAGGCATGATTCACCCATTGTAGTCACCGGAATTAGAAGGCAACATGGTTTTGATGCCTCCCAGTGGATAAGAGCAAACATTTGTTGCAAATCCCATCTCTCACAAGGTGAAACTGCAATATCCACTGGATTTTGTCTAGAAGGGATACAGCTTTTGTCAAAATTGACTTTTTGTAGCAGGTTAGGAAATTTACACAGCAGGTTAGGAGAATTAACGTAACAGGTTAGGATAATTAGGTTAAGGTTAGGAAAAGGATTAGGGTTAGCAAAAATAAAACAAAAAGTAAACTTTTTACATCAATTTGAGAAATAAGTATAGTGTGATGGAGGGGCTTGAAAACACACAGGGCACTTTTCTATCTCCAGTGCGAACAAACTTTCATTCCCATTTACAGTGGATATTTGTGAGGGTACTTCTATGGTGCAATGCCATTTTTCTTGATGACCTAAATATGAGAAAAGATACTTTTTCTATAGAAATGTCAGTCGTATTATTTAATTTGTGCTATAAGACTGAATCAATTTTATGATAAGATTGTTTCAGATCATGTCAGGTCTTTAATGTGTTCTATAATAATCAGTTTGTGATATAAAATGACTATTCCTATTGCAATTTAATATCCAAATAATTACAAACACAAGAAGATAAAAAAACAAATAAATTCTGTTAAATGTGGCAATACTTATTATTTTGTTAGAGCCGAACAATTGGTCATCTTGACTCAGAGCAAGTATTGTATATACTCCAAATTATAAATATTATTGAATATATTACAAAAATTACCTAAAACAACATAATAATATTGTGTAAAAGTAAAGGTGCTGAAGGCCCATGTCAAACAGAGTGATGATCTTGCATGGCATCAAACCATGTACTTACATACACATACATACTAAGTCCACTTTCTCTTGTACTTGATAGTGCATACAAGTTACCACTAATGTTACAAGAAACATGTGTCAATCATTTACTGTATGTTTCCGTGTCTTTGCCACATAGATGGCCACCGTCGCCATTTACAAAACTGCGACTTTGTAACATTTACATTATATTTCAGTAATTTAGCAAACGCTCTTATCCAGAGCGATTTACAAATTGGTGCATTCAACTTAGGATAGCCAGTGAGACAACCACATCTCGATCACAGTAAGTACTTTTCTTTAAACACGCAGCTGTGAGCAAAGTCAGTACTATCAGGGACAACCACATCACGATATACGACCGAGGACGGTGGCCATCTCTGTGGCAAAGACACTGGGAAACGTACAGTACATGATTCAATATTACTACTCCATCTTTGAAAAATCAATGTAGCAACTCAGTTTCCCGCACCCTGCAGCCTGGCCAGCGTTGAGCTGACAGTGACAGCAGCACGCATGCGCAGTATATCCACTGTTTCGGTATCGGTGCTGAAGTTGGGCGGATGGAAGAAAAACCCCGCCGATGGAGATTATACGGCAGGATGTATCTTTACTGTGCGATCTAACAAGCATCAACATAAAACACGTATAAAGTAACCACTATAGACGACTGACAACCAGAATTAAAAGGGTAAGATGATGGATATTCTTATGTTAAATGTCCCACGAGCTAGCACTAGCCATGCTAGTCTCAGTAGCTAGCTGCCGCCTCTTCTTCGCAGCACAGAACATGAGAACGGTCTAACGGTAGCTAGCTATACAGAAAGTGGGTGTTATTCGTAGTTTTGTTGGTGCGACAATAAGGCACTATCGTAGCTTTCTAGAGGTTTTGCATTATCATGTGGTGTCTTGCCATGCGGAATCAGGTTGTCTTTGCAGCTGACGTTACCTGCAATGATTTAGCTAGCTAGCTAGTTCAGATGCTTGGAATCACAGCTGCAAGACTGAGACCATGCAAAACACGTCAGTATAAGCAGCAGCAGGCAAAGATCGCTATGATGCGAATGATTTAGGAAGTTATGACAAGCATGTATATGTTTTAAGAAGTATTTGGCTCTAAACTGTACGATTTTACTACAGCCCATTAGATAAATATTATTTCTTCATGCATTTAATTTGGCAGCGAGTCTGTTTCCTTACTATTAACGAACTAGGGGTTGTTACCAAAATTGGCTACCGGTTTATCGTTTAAAAAAATAATGAAAACAAAAATGTGCTTTTTGTTTTAATTTAAGGTTAGGCATACGGTTAGAAGTGTGGTTAAGGTTAAAGGGATACTTCGGGATTTTGGCAATGGTGCCCTTATCTACTTCCCCAGAGTCAGATGAAATCGTGGATGTCTATGTCTAGTATGAAGGAAGTTAAGAGGTCGTTACGCGAACCAATCCTAACTAGCTTTAGCACAATTGATGGAACTCTATGGGTATCTGCTTCATCATTGCGCTGACTCTAGTTAGAAATTGCGCTAGCACTAGTTAGCGGCTTCCTTCAAACCGCATGCAAATACATAAAAATAGTATCCTCAAGTTCATCTGACTCTGGGGAGGTGAATAAGGTTAGGGTCGAAGCAAAAATTTCCTTCCATATGAAGTGGGGGGCAATTTCACAATAGATAGATAGATAGGTACGTTATTGATCCCCGAGTGGAAATTTCTTCTTCAAGCAGCTACGAAAAACCACAGGGCAGGTGCAAAATGCCCGAATGAATTACACAAAAGACACATACACAATACATGATACATAGTGCGGCAGTATGAAAAAGTATTAAAATACAAGAAGTCTGGAGTGCAAAAAGCTATAAAAAGGCATTGCATAGTGTGGGCTGAATATGTACACTATACATTGTTACAGAGTGTTAGGTGAAAAAATGATAAAAAATATTGCAAGTTGATATCGATAAATAAGGAATATTTGCATGGTTAACTATACTACACAGGTCGATGGCAGAGAAATACTTAGCTAAATGTGCGTATGATATAAGTGCGCTTATAAGTGCGCTAGCGATAGTGTAACACTTGATATTATGGATTTCCCCTGATTGTCTATACAATTCAAATGTGGGTCAAAAGGGAAATATTCATATTATCTGAGCATTTCAGGGGCGAAGGACATTGTCACCAGCTACAGTAGCTACCAATCTATTTAGGTTTCACTGTCCGATTTATTTTTAATAAACAAGCCCACTAAATGTTGTTTTTACCTTTCCACAAATGGTATGGTATGTGTTGCTTGATATGAGCAAATTAACTCAAATGTATCAAAGAATAGGTAATACGTCCATGATTAGTTAGTGGCTACTGGCTGGTCAAGCAGTTAAGTGTTGGATCGAAACGCCAAGCAGACTAGGTGAAAAATCTGTCTATATGCCCCTGAGCAAGGCACTTAATCCTAATTGCTCTTGGAAGTCGCTCTGTCTACTAAATGACAAAAAATATAAATGTAAAAATCTAGGTAGCTGCATTTCAGTAATTAGCTATCCTCCTAAATGTGGTGGTCAGTTGATAAACTAAGTTGAAGAGTTACATTTTTTTGTCTGAAAACAAACTGGTCGCCAATTATTGTTGTCGTGGTGTAATCATGTCTAACCAGTTGGCTAATGTAGCCTGTGTGCCCATGAGCTCCCAAGGCTAGATATCTGTGTCTTTTGGCGTCTACAATTAGCTAGCTATTTGGCTAGTGCATTGCTAGCTAGCTAACAAGCTAGAAATAAACCAAAACATTGTTTAGAAAGTTGCTAGATTGGCATACAGTGCCTTCGGAAAGTATTCAGACCCCTTGACTTTTTCCAAATTTTGTTACGTTAAAGTCTTATTCTAAAATGGATGAAATCAAAAATGTTCCTCAGCAATCTACACACAATACCTTATAATGACAAAGCAAAAACAGGCTTTTAGAAATGCTTGCTCATTTATACAAAATAAAAAAACAGAAATACCTTATTTACATAAGTATTCAGACCCTTTGCTATGAGACTCGAACTTGAGCTCAAGTGCATCCTGTTTCCATTGCTCATCCTTGAGATGTTTCTACAACTCGATTGGAGTCCACCTGTGGTGAATTCAATTGATTAGACATGATTTTGGAAAGGCACACACCTGTCTATATAAGGTACCACAGGTGACAGTACATTTCAAAGCAAAAACCAAGCCATGAGGTCGAAGGAATTGTCTGTAGAGCTCAGAGTCAGGATTGTGTCGAGGCACAGATCTTGGGAAGGGTACCAAAACGTTTCTGCAGCATTGAAGGTCCCCAAGAACACAGTGGCCTCCATTATTCTTAAATGGAAGAAGTTTGGACCCACCAAGACTCTTCATAGAGCTGGCTGCCCGGCTCTATGAAGGGGAAGGGCCTTGGTCTCTGTGGAGATGGGAGAATCTTCCAGAAGGACAACCATCTCTGCAGCACTCCACCAATCAGGATTTTACGGTAGAGTGGACAGACAGAAGCCACTCCTCAGTAAAAGGTACATAACAGCCCGCTTGGAGTTTGCCCAAAGGCCCCTAAAGACTCTTAGACCATGAGAAACAAAATTCTCTGGTCTGATGAAACCAAGATGGAACTAATCAAGATGGAACTAATTTGCCTGAATGCCAAGCATCACGTCTGGAGGAAACCTTGCACCATCCCTACCTTGAAGCATGGTGGTGGCAGCATCATGCTGTGGTGATGTTTTTCAGTGGCATGGACTGGGAGACTAGTCAAAATTGAGGCAAAGATGAATGGAGCAAAGTACAGAGAGATCCTTGATGAAACCCTGCTCCAGAGCGCTCAGGACCTCAGACTGGGGCGAAGGTTCACTTTTTCTGAATGTCCTTGAGTGGCCCAGCCAGAGCCTGGACTTGAACCCGATCTAACATCTCTGGAGAGACCTGAAAATAGCTGTGCAGCAACACTCCCCATCCAACCTTAACAGGATCTGCAGAGAAGAATGGGAGAAACTATAACAAATACAGGTGTGCCAAGCTTGTATCGTCATACCCAAGAAGACTTGAGGCTGTAATCGCTGCCAAAGGTCCTTCAATAAAGTACTGAATACTTGAGATATTTCTTTTTTTTTCTTTTTTATAAATGTACAAACATTTCTAAAACTTGTTTTTGCTTTGTCCTTATGGGGTATTGTTTAAGAAATGTTATAATAAGTCTGTAACGTAACAATGTTGAAAAAGTAATGCAGCCTCTCATGCAGCCTGTCGTTTTTGTGTTTATACTTTTTCATAACAACAATGACAAGTTTGATGTCGGACAACAATAGAATGTTCATGATGTCACTGCAACAATTGTCTACAAACATGTCTATAGATGTAGTATAAACCAGAATTTAGTCTTGAAATCTTTGGTTGTTTAGTACACTACTGTACTCACTCTGTATAGCATATGGCCTCAAATATGAATTCTTAAAGAGATGGGTGGGGCTAAGGCGTTAAGAGGGAGTGAACGATGCTGAATGGCTGTAGACGAAGAAGACTCTCCAGTAGGTGTACCAAAACATTCAAGGGCCATTTTCTCAAAAGTTATGAGTATCAACTTTCAAAGCAGAATTACTTTTATCCAATGTAAAAAATACAATTTCAAATTTTGCTGCATAAGACCGAATCGAGCCATTCAGTCACAACTTAGTCCAACTTTTATTCCTGTGTGCAGCGCCTCCAAAAATGATTCTATCAGCACAGTGCACAAAGCTCCCTAGCCAGGCAGTTTTACTGCATGAGGTGGGTTATTGATTTGTATTTCTTTGTGCGATTAACAACTATGAAACAAAACGGCAGAAACTTTTTTTTACTGTATTTTTATGTGCAAATGTAATGCTCGCACTTGTAGAGCCCTGCAAATTGACCACCCGCCTACGTGGCTGGTGAAATAGACATTCCACCAATACCTAAATCTACCTGCAAAAACACTCTACAGACATTCATACATCATGGCCACTTAGGATACATTTAGATGAGCCTTGGTTTAAAAGTATAGTTTGGGTTTTTGTCAATGAGTCAGCTCCTGGATACCATTTTTATGTATCTGCGTCCAATAAAGTTAAGCCAATGCTAACTAGCGTTAGCGCAATGACTGGAAGTTGCACTAACGCTAGATAATGACTTCCTGAAAACTGCACACAGAGACATAAAAATCCACAAGTTCAAGTACAGTTGAAGTCGGAAGTGTACATACACTTAGGTTGAAGTCATTAAAACTCATTTTTCAACAACTCCACAGATTTCATGTTAACGAACTATAGTTTTGGCAAGTTGGTTAGGACATTTACTTTGTGCATGACACTAGTAATTCTTCAAACAATTGTTTACAGACAGATTATTTCACTTATAATTCAGTATATCGCAATTCCAGTGGGTTAGAAGTTTACATACACTAAGATGACTGTGCCTTTAAACAGATTGGAAAATTCCAGAAAATGATGTCATGGCTTTAGAAGCTTCTGATAGGCTAATTGACATCATTTGAGTCAATTGGAGGTGTACCTGTGGATGTATTTCAAGGCCTACCTTGAAATAGTACGCAAGTATAAACACCATGGGACCACGCAGCTGTCATACCGCTCAGGAAGGAGATGCGTTCTGTCTCCTAGAGATGAACATACTTTGGTGTGAAAAGTGTAAATCAATCCCAGAACAACAGCAAAATCCACCTTGTGAAGATGCTGGAGGAAACCGGTACAAAAGTATCTATAACCACAGTAAAACGAGTCCTATATCGACATAACCTGAAAGGCCGCTCAGCAAGGAAGAAGCCACTGCTCTAAAACCACCATAAAAAAGCCAGACAACTGTTTGCAACTGCACATGGGGACAAAGATCGCACTTTTTGGAGAAATGTCATCTGGTCTGATGAAACAAAAATAGAACTGTTTGGCAATAATGACCATCGTTATGTTTGGTGAAAAAACGGGGAGGCCAAAGACAACAAAGTCAAGGTATTGGAGTGGCAAAGCCGTGACCTCAATCCTATCGAAAAGTTGTGGGCAGAACTCAAAAGGCGTGTGCGAGCAAGGAGGTCTACAAACCTGACTCAGTTATACCAGTTCTGTCAGGAGGAATGGGACAGAATTCACCCAACTTATTGTGGGAAGCTTGTGGAAGGCTACCCGGAACGTTTGACCCAAGTTAAACAATTTAAAGGCACTACTAAATACTAATTGAGTGTATGTGAACTTCTGACCCACTGGGAATTTGATGAAAGAAATAAAAGCTGAAATAAATCATTCTCTCTACTATTATTCTGACATTTCATATTCTTACAATAAAGTGGTGATCCTAACTGACCTAAAACAGGGACATTTTACTAGGATTAAATGTCAGGAATTGTGAAAAACTTAGATAGATAGATAGATAGATAGATAGGTACTTTATTGATCCCCCGGGGGGGGGGGGAAATTTCATTAAATGTATTTAATGTATTAATGTACAATTCATTAATGTATTTGGCTAAGGTGTATGTAAACTTCCGACTTCAACTGTAGATAAAGGGCCTCATTGTCAAAATCCCAAATTATCCCTTTAAGTGGATGTGTACAGGAATAGCCATTTGAACGTTAAGCCTATAGGCTAGGCCTATTAGGCTATATTTTCATTTGGTAGTCACTCTATAGGATGTGCTCTCCGTTTTCCAGATTTGAATGAATGTTCATAGTAGCCTAACTAAAGACTGACTTACAGTAATTTTGAATTATTTATGGGTTTGCATATTATTGACATTTAGTAAATCATACCAGATGTGAAAAATGTGTATCTGTCCGTATTTCTAGATTGAGTTGTTAAGGGTGTGAGGGGTGGCCCTTTTTAAGCAATGAGCACACCTTCACCATTGGCTAAGCCAAATGGACCCACATAATGGATGGTCACCACAACTTTAAAAAGTTTCTGCTACGTCTCACAGATGGAGGATTCTCGTTGTTTAACACTTTGACTGACTAAACTACTGTAAATCATTCAATTACAATGGAAGGAGGAGACGTAAGGAGACCTTCGGCGATTTGACTATTGGCTACTTGTTTGAATGGGCAAACTTTGTGATAACAAATTGGAAGATGGAAGCTCTCGCTAGCTATAGATAGACCACCACCAACTCGCTTTATAGAAAGCAATGATGTGAATCCTCTGTAGGGACTGAGGAGAGGTCCTGGGGATGCGAATCCTCTGTTCGGACTGAGGAGAGATCCTTGGGATGCGAATACTCTGTTCAGACTGAGGAGAGGTCCTTGGGATGCGAATACTCTGTTCAGACTGAGGAGAGGTCTTGGGGATGCAAATTCTCTGTTCGGACTGAGGAGAGGTCCTGGGGATATGCAACAGCTTGTTTCTGTATTTTCATCGTTAGCAGAGCCTTTATTTCGGCTACCATTTCGTTTTGAAAGGAGTGGGGCAGTCCCACTCTTCACATAGGTCTAGTTTTAGTTTATTGAATATTAAAGAGGTAGAGAGGAAAAATAGAGGAGAGTGTTGCTGAAATAGCATTGGGCCAGATTCAAAACCCAGTGGTAAAACTGCAGTGGTATAGACTATGTAATCTAGAGGCAGCGGCCCAGACCACTAGACTCCCCTAGGCTACTAGGCACTGTTTCCTGACCAAGCTAATTTTGACTTGTGAGTATATGGAATAAAGTCTTCATTGTGAACCTCCTGAACCTCTGACAGATCTCGGCTAGGCATGGTACTGTACAGTGGCCCTCCCCAGGCCATGTTAGAAACCAGAGGAGGAAGTGTCTCTATTTGTAGTTGTCATGGAGATGACAATCTAGACCTCTGCAGTCATGTGCTTGCAGTAGTTTTTCAGTCGGTATATAGCATACAGTACATACACTGTATATTCAAACAGGCCCATGCTAAAGCTAGCCTAAAGGCCTAAAACTGTAGAACACAAACTCACATGTGATATACTGTCCATAAGTCATTTTTTGAAAACTGTTAGGATTTATCCTACATTATGCACAGTGGTTTACTATTTTGTTTAATGTAATATGCTACTCCAAATCACCGAAAGAAGGCCTAATTCAGGGGTGTCAAACTAAATTCCTGGAGGGCTGTGTGTTCTGCTGGTTTTGTTGTTTCATTTCAATTCATGTCCAATTAAGACCTAAATAACCTAGCTGAGTTCCTAATTAATCAATGGCCTTAATTAATCAAGTACAGGGGAGGAGCGAAAACCCGCAGACACACAGTCCTCCAGGAATTTAGTTTGACACCCCTGGCCTAATGCTGTAGTGGCACAAGATCAAAGGTTAATATAAACCCACTGTCTGTCTGTACAATATTACAATGCACTGTATTTGTCTATTGTATTTTTCAGATGGTATATTGTTGCTCCCCTTGCGCTCAACACTGCAAATGGTCCACCCTCTGAGTCCCTGAACTCTTCTGAGACCCTGGCGGAAACCGCTGTCGTCCTTATCCCTCCTCACCTCCTGGCCCTCCATCAGGGATGGTGAGAACAACAATACTACCTGTAGACACACCTTAGTGCTTTACTTCTGAACCCACCCAAGTTCAACCAACCACTTACCTCAACGCCATGGTTCACCTGCCTGGTCTTTCTGTGGAAGCAACTGACTAATTCTTATGGTAGGTTACTTAGGACAGATTCCCATTACCTTATAGTAGTGAATGTGACTGTTAAGTTTCACTAAGTTTGAGCCGTACATGTATTTGTCCATCATTGAAGGAAATTCAATTAATAGCCTGGGTGTTTATTTGCTTAAATTACTGAACACGACAGACTCTTATTAGAGACTAGCTTCTACAGTGCCTTTAGAAAGTATTGATACCCCTTGACTTATTCCACATTTTGTGTTACAGCCTGAATTCAAAATGGATTAAATATTATTTTTTATCTTACCCATCTACACACAATACACCCATAAAGACAAAGTGAAAACATGTTTTTAGAAATTGTAACACAGTTATTGAAAATGAAATACAGAAATATCTCATTGACATAAGTATTCACACCCCTGAGTCAATACTTTGTAGAAGCACCTTTGACAGTGTTTATACCTGTGAGTCTTTCTGGGTAAGTCTCTAAGAGCTTTCCACACCTGGATTGTGCAACATTTGCCCGTTATCCTTTTTAAAAAATCTTCAAGCTCTGTCAAATTGATAGTTGATCATGTGACATTTTTACTCCTGAACTTATTTAGACTTGCCATAACAAAGGGGTTGAATACTTATTGACTCGCTTTTCATTTTTTGTTAATTTGTAAAAATTCCACTTTGACATTATGGTGTATTGTGAGTAGGCCATTGACAAATAACTCTACATTTATTTTGAAAAAGTCAAGGGGTGTGAATACTTTCTGAAGGCACTGTATTTGAGCCAGGTGTCTCTTTCCTTAATGCACACAGCATTTGCTAATTTGCATAGTTAATTGTTTAATTCCAGCATTTTCATAAATGTCTTCATTTCCTGCACTAATGTGTTATCAGCAAAAACTTTTCAGAATAATTATTCACCTCTTTGACTAGAGGTCGATCGGCCGATTTCTAGGGGTTTACTCCCGAAGTTGTTGACGATAAAAACAGATGATTGCAATAATTTTGTCCAGTCATTACTGAATAATGTAACAAATCAAACATAAAACCTCATAATCAATTAATGGTAATACATATAAACCTCATAAACAATTCATTTACACCATACCTTTATTTGAAACGTGTTTATTTGCTGAAATGTGTACCATTGCCAGGCTATTAAAAGGGACAGGCGGCTATTTGAGACTAGGCGTTTAATTGACGTTTTACGGTACTTGAATTCTCTGAATTCTCTTCAGCTGTACGCATCAGACAGACGTAGACTCCGTTTTTCTGACATTCACAGCATAAATGTAGTAGGTCTAAATTAAGGCTTTTTTGTCATTCACTACCAGTCCTGGTACTGCATGACATCTCTCTGGGTGGAGAGTGGCAGGAGGAGGAGGATCCTCTTGTGCAGTGGGCCATGACCCTTGCTCTGCATCACTGGCTGTTGCTTTAAAGAAAGGCCCTATTTAACCTACAGTACATTGCAACAAACGTAAAAGGAAGGCCTGGCTACGATCATGAGCTGGTAATATTGAATAAAATAGCTTTACATTTAAAGAGAGAGGCATATTTGCCATTGAACAAAATAGTTTGTGATGCTTTGAGTGACCAGTACTGAGAGCATGCTAATAAGGAATGGCAACAACAACAAAAAAATGCTTTTTTGGAACTTCCCACTGGTGCAACCAACCAAGGCCCCTTGAAGAAAATAAGGGCGATGTGCCTCCTCTGCTGTATTTTGTGCCACAGCGAGATCAAAGGACATTACGCTTCCCAAATTGCCAATAGAATCGAATTTCTCCTCACTGTAATTTGACAATAGAATAAAAATAAGAAATTAATCCTGGCCAAAATGTGATGGAGCTGCAGAATGAAAATTAGGTTCTTTGGCTGAGCCTATATTTGTGTTCCACATGGAGGGATCCTTTATTTGCATTTCTTTTCAGTGGCTTGGACGTGTCCCCAGCTAGAACAAAGGTGTTTGTCACTGTATTTTGCATCAATGTGCATGTTTTCCACCGGTGGAAGGTGAATAACTGATGGCTGCTCAAGTGGCCAACTCAGGATTTGCATGTTTGGTTTATTGGTCCATATACCATCCTTATCATGGATGTCAATGTGTAGGCCACACAGACAGACAGGAGTCCTTCTCACTGTTCATTGATAGTATTCTTAAATAAGGAGCAAAAGTTGAATGATGACTTTGCAGGTAAGACAATCCTTTATTTAATAGTTTTGGGATTCAAGAGCAACGTTTAAAAGTAGTGAATGAAGTAGAATCACAGGGAGATTAAATGAGGGCAGAGAGGAAATGTATTTTTTTAAGATAGCCTAAATATACCATTACAGTACTTGGGGCCTGTGCTCCACACCCAAATTGTGCAGAATGGTATTTATTAATATTATTGTACCATTTATTACCAGGATGTTAATAATCGTGGTGATAGTAACCATTCTCTGAAATAAGTACCAGAAAGAGTCCATTGTTAGCACATATTTTCAAAATTGCTCCTCTTATTTCCTAGGGATGATTAGCTTTAATATTGCAGATAGATTGTAGCTTCCATCAGTGTAATTGTCTGCATCATCATTTCCAATCCCCCATATAGTTCTTGTTCTGTCTTTCATCTAACCTCAACCTTAGTCCTGTCCTTCATCTACCCTCAACCTCTCATCTATTTCTGATGTCCATCCAGTTTGATTTGCCATATATTTTCAACTGTGTTGTTTCACAAAAGTTCTGAATCTATATACATTTTACGGACACAGTATATTTTACATCAGTAATTTTGTTGTTATTAGTCCCACCCTTCAGCTCCATTCAACCCCTCCCATCTCTTATTAAATCTAGAATCGGCTTCCTATTTCGCAACAAAGCCTCCTTCACTCATGCTGCCAAACATGCCCTTGTGAATCTGACTATCCTAGCGATCCTTGACTTCGGCGATGTCATTTACAAAATAGCCTCCAACACTCTACTCAGCAAATTGGATGTAATCTATCACAGTGCCATCCGTTTTGTTACCAAAGTCCCATATACTACCCACCACTGCGACCTGTATGCTCTTGTTGGCTGGCCCTCACTACATATTCGTCGCCGAACTCACTGGTTCCATGTTATCTATAAGTCTTTGCTAGGTAAATCCCCGCCTTATCTCAACTCACTGATCACCATAGCATGATCACCATAGCAACACCCACCCCTGGCATGCGCTCCAGCAGGTATATTTCACTGGTCACCCCCAAAGCCAACACCTCCTTTGGCCGCCATTCCTTCCAGTTCTCTGCTGCCAATGACTGGAACGAATTGCAAAAATACTTGAAGCTAGAGGTTCCTATCTCCCTCACTAACTTTAAGCATCAGTTGTCAAAGCTGCTTATCGATCACTGCACCTGTATATAGCCCTTCTGTAAATAGCCCACTCTACTACCTCATCCCCATATTTATTATTTTAGCTCATTTTGCACTCCAGTATCTCTATTTGCACATCATCATTTGCACATCTGTCACTCCAGTGTTAATTTCTAATTTGTAACTTATTTCGCCACTATGGCCTATTTATTGTCCTACCTTCCTAACCTTACTGCATTTTGCACTACATTTGCACACTCTGTATATAGATTCTCTATTGTGTTTGTTTATTCTCATGTGTAACTCTGTGTTGTTTTTTGTCGCACTGCTTTGCTTTGTCTTGGCCAGGTCGCAGTTGTAAATGAGAACTTGTTCTCAACTGGCCTACCTGGTTAAATAAAGGTGACATTTTTTTTTTTTTTAAATGAACACCATCCATATTGGATTTCTATTTGCCATATATTTTTCAATTGTGCTGTGATGTTTCAGAAAAGTTCTGAACCTTTCTATTCTCATAATTTCTACAGATTGTAAATGAAAGATAAAAATGTTTTCTTAAATTATTATTATATTATTGATCGATTGACTATGACATTTCAAATCACCCAGTAGTGCTATCTGCAGAGTTAGCTCCAGGTAAAGGTTGCAATTCTTAAGCCATTCCTGGAACTGTGACCAAAAACAAGCTACATATGGACAGTACCAAAATAAATGCTCTACTGACTCTGTTTCTTCGCAGCAAAATCTGCAGAGCTGGGAAGGTTGTATCCCCCATATATACAGTATAACATTCTATTGGTTGCAAGAATTTTGGTATAACAATTTTAAAAAGTTTTGAATCCGGCGTCGTTTGGTGTATCAGTCCATAAACCATGTGCCATGGAATCGGTACATTGAAAATCTCTTCAACTATTTTGCAATCTATATGATACAGCTGTCAACCTTTTGGTCCTTAAATTAAACTGGTGTGCTTTTTTATTTTTCACAATTTTCTTTAACCAATTTTGGTCTGTAATGCAGGGCCGACAGACAAGTTCCTTACTTTTTCCCCCTTCCACTTGCCTCTTCCATTTTTGTGGTAATGCTGCAATTAGTTGGTTGCAATTTGGGGTAGAGCAGACATTTCCAAATAATTAGTATATTTGAGTTCAACCACAATATTTGTTGTATTATTTTGTTTTGTCTTTTTTGTGAATTAAACTGAAATTGCAACCAACCTTCCATGGCTTGTTTTAAAAATAGCAATATTTTGGAGATTATTTCATTTTCAAATAACTGAAAGTGAGATGTTGTAATCTGGATGAAGGGAAAAAGGCCATTCTTGAACATGTGGTGAGACATTCTTACTTATTTGCTAGAGAACCCGTTTGGATTTAAGTATAGCTTTTGTATGACTGATGCCTTTAGTGAGAGGTCTAATGATTTAATGTTTAATAGTTTTTACCCTCCAAATTCATATTCATTATATAAATAGGCCCTTTTAATTTTGTCAGGGTTGTCATTCCAAATAAAATTTAATATTTTTTTGCTCATATGATTTAAAAAGCAGGTCGCTAGGTGTAGGCAAGACCATAAGCAAATGGGTCAACTGGGATATGACTAAAGAGTTAATCAGGGTGATTTTTCCACAAATAGCAAGATCTTATCTATTTTTGCTCAATTTCTATCCAATACGTGATATAGTACAATTACCAGAATTTGGTTGTAATCCAGAGAGGTTAGAAAAAGTATCTCAATCCTCTATGAGGCTGTAGAGGGATCCAAGTTGTGGATTTAAAAGAAAACATGAATCATCAGCGTACAATGAATGACACCTTTGTTTTTAACCTCTGGATTTCTAACCCCTTGATATTATTGTTGGATCTGATTTTAACAGCTAGCATTTCGATGGCAATAATAGTGGACAACCTTGTTTTACTCCTCTTGACAGTTTAAAACTTTCTGAGAAGTAGCCATTATTGACTATTTTACACCTAGGGTTACTATACATAACTTTAACCCATTTTGTAAGAGAACTTGAAATATTCCAGGCATTTATAAATAAACTCCAGTCGTACTTTATCAAATGCCTTTTCAAAGTCAGCTATGAATACCAGGCCTGGTGTTCTATTGTTTCCAGTACTTGTCTTATATTATCTCCAATGTATCGGCCATGTAAAAAGCCTGTCTGATTAGGATTAATGCGCTATGCATTTTGCTAGAATTTTTGCATCACAACACTGAAGTGTAAGAGGCCTCAAATTTTTTAAATGGACTGGATCTTTATATTTAACACTTGGATTCTGTTTCAGTAATAATTAAATCAGACCTTCTTGTTAAGTGTCTGATAAAATCTACCATTCACATAAGAGTGATTAGAACATGCTAATAAAGGTCCTCTGAGTTTTTAAAAAAATGTTTGTTATACCTCCACTGGTATGCCATCCAGCCCTGGAGTGTTCCTGGACTTAAAGGCTTTAATTGCATCAAGAAGTTCTTCCTCTGTTATTTGGCCTTACATTAATCTTTCTGTACTGTTAATTTACATTATACATTTTTTTTTTAAGTCCATACAATTAACTTTGGTTAGTGGAGATTGTGGAGAACTAAAACATATGCTTAAAGCAGTTTACTTCCTCTTTCAAAGTATCATTTGATGAATCATGGGTATATCAAGTTTCAAACATTTATTTTTGGTAGCATTTCTATGTTGAAGATTAAAAAATAATTTGGTGCATTTTTCCCAATAATCCACTAAGTTTGCTTTATTTTTATAATATACTACACTTGATCTTTCTTGAATAAGTTGCTCCAGTTCTTTTATTTTTTATTTTCCTGTAACTTATTCTGAGCCTCTATGGTTCCTTTTCCTTTGTTAATATGGACTCTTTTGACATAAATTGCTTTTGTTTTAGCACTGAATTGCATGGTCTCTAAAGGCACATTTAAAAGGGCCGCATACTATAAGGAGATCTGCTGTACCTACTGTTGTAAGTCGGAAGTTTACATACACTTAGGTTGAAGTTATTAAAACTCATTTTTTAACCACTTCACAGATTTCATGTTAACAAACTATAGTTTTGGCAAGTTGGATAGGACATCTACTTTGTGCATGACACAAGTAATTCTTCCAACAATTGTTTACAGACAGATTATTTAACTTATAATTCACTATATCACAATTCCAGTGGTTCAGAAGTTGACATACACTAAGTTGACTGTGCCTTTAAACAGCTTAGAAAATGATGTCATGGCTTTATAAGCTTCTGATAGGCTTATTGACATAATTTGAGTCAATTGGAGGTGTACCTGTGGATGTATTTCAAGGCCTAACTTCAAACTCAGTGCCTCTTTGCTCAACATCATGGAAAAATCAAAAGAAACCAGCCAAAAAATTGTAGACCTTGGTTCATCCTTGGGAGCAATTTCCAAACACCTGAAGGTACCACGTTCATCTGTACAAATAGTACGCAAGTATAAACACCATGGGACCACGCAGCCGTCATACCGCTCAGGAAGGAGACGCATTCTGTCTCCTAGAGATGAACGTACTTTGGTGCGAAAAGTGAAAATGAATCCCAGAACAACAACAAAGGACCTTGTGAAGATGCTGGAGGAAACAGATACAAAATTATCTATATCCACAGTATAACGAGTCCTATATCGACACAACCTGAAAGGTCGCTCGGCAAGGAAGAAGCCACTGCTCCAAAACCGCCATAAAAAAGACAGACTACAGTTTGCAACTGCACATGGGGACAAAGATTGTACTTTTTGGATTAATGTCCTCTGGTCTGATGAAACAAAAATAGAACTGTTTGGCCATAATGACCATCGTTATGTTTGGAGGAAAAAGGGGGATGCTTGGGGTGGCAGCATCATGTTGTGGGGGTGCTTTGCTGCAGGAGGGACTGGTGCACTTCACAAAATAGATGGCATCATGAGGAAGTTATGTGTATATATTGAAGCAATCTCAAGACATCAGTCAGGAAGTTAAAGCTTGGTCGCAAATGGGTCTTCCAAATGGACAATGAGCCCAAGCAACTTCCAAAGTTGTGGCAAAATGGCTTAAGGACAATAAAGTCAAGTTATTGGAGTGGCCATCACAAATCCCTGACCTCAATCCTATAGAAAATGTCTGAGCAGAACTGAAAAAGCGTGTGCGAGCAAGGAGGCCTACAAACCTGACTCAGTTACACCAGTTCTGTCAGGAGGAATGGGCCAAAATTCACCCAACTTATTGTGGGAAGCTTGTAGAGGCTACCCAAAACGTCTGACCCAAGCTAAACAATTTAAAGACAATGCTACCAAATACTAATTGAGTGTATGTAAACTTCTGACCCACTGGGAATTTGATGAAAGAAATAAAAGCTTAAATAAATTCTGACATTTCACATTCTTAAAATAAAGTGGTGATCCTAACTGGATCTTTTTTTACTAGGATTAAATGTCAGGAATTGTGAAAAACTGAGTTGAAATGTATTTGGCTAAGGTGTATGTAAACTTCAGACTTCAACTGTATGTTATGTCGGAAAAAGTCAGTTATAAATTATTTTGTCCTAGTTAAAAACAAGTTATCATCCAATAGGCTTTGATTAAATTCCAATATCCTCGCCGACGTGGAAATTCTGTAAGAGTAATATATGCCAATTATTTTATGGTCCGACCGCATTCTGTCCCTTATCAACATATTTTAAAAAATGTTGTGCCAGAGAGAATGACATAAGAAAGTAGTCAAGACGACTAGCTTGATTGAGCCTCCGCCATGTATATCTCACTAGGTCAGGATATTTAAGCCTCCATATATCCACTAGTTCCAATATATCCATGACATTCGTGATTTCCTTAAGTGCATGAGGGTGATGTTTGTAACGTGATTTCCTTTACTGTCCATTGAGGTATTTAAAATCGTATTATAATCTCCCAGCATAATAATAGTGTCTTGTATTGCTTGTAGGGTTGATCAATTATTATATATATTTTCAAAGAATTGTGGATCATCATTATTTTCACCGTATAGGTTAATGAGCCATATCTGTTTATGGGCCAATAGCATATTTAAAATCATGCATCTACCTTGAGGATCAGTTTGAACAATTTGCACATTCGGATTAAAATTATTGTTAATTAATATCACCACCCCTTTTACATTTCTTTGCACATGGGAGAAACATATTTGGCCCCCCCAGTCCTTTTTACACACAATGTAGCACAGACTGAGCATCTTCTGCTCATGTGTAAAGACATGTGACACCTCACACATCTCCCTCAGAGTATGTAATGTGTGTGTATTGTTTAGTGTGTGTGTGTGTGTGTGTGTGTGTGTGTGTGTGTGTGTGTGTGTGTGTGTGTGTGTGTGTGTGTGTGTGTGTGTGTGTGTGTGTTGCACGTGTGTATCAATCTCTTGCTCACACAGCAGAGCAGATTTGTCTCAGTGCCAAACAAGGCCAGCTCCAGGAGGGATTCCTCTGTCTCATTCTTTCACCACCTCTTTCTCTTTTTCTCTCTCCATCCTCGCCCTCTCTATCTTTCTCTTTGGGCTTGTGCAGCTTAAAATGTTGGCCTCTGAGTTTGAATATCAATATTGTTGTTGACATGGTTTGACTGTGATTGACACACACACACACACACACACACACACCATACCTTGTTTTTAAAATGTATTTTGTTGAAATTATTAAAAGTTGACAGCACGAGTGGCAAAGATAAAAGTGGCAAATTTAGAATATATTAGAAATGAGAAAAAAAAATACATTTTCTGTAGGTAATTCAGTATGAAATTCACCTGGTTCATGTTCTCTCAATGTTGTGATATTCATACATCTATGAGGAAGATGGCATAGTCCTTAACCATTGTGTTTGGGTTTCGTCCACAGCCCCGAAGTTTAAGCGGAGTTGATATGAGAAAACGTCAGCAGCCACACATTGAAGGACCTCCCCAGGCGCCTGGCCACCCAAGGCCCAACAACTGCTGCATGTGCTGGTGTGGTTGTTGTAAATGCCTCTGGTACGTCAAACCTCGCTTTCTGTTTTCAATAGGCTATGGCTTTCTCAATGCCCTTTTAGAATAATGAGAAATTGTATTTAGATTTTCCTGAAATTCCAGCTATAGACTGAAACAGAAAAAAAGCACCTGGTCATATTACCTTCAAGACCACATCTCTTTCAACCTCACTCCAAAAAATGTTTTTATATTAGTGGGGGGAAAAGTATTGTCGTCTGTAGTTATGACCACTTTAAGCGAAAATAACAAATACTCATACATTTGTCATTATTGTTTTTATTCATCCAATATTTATGCCGATCACATTGTTTAGAGATCAAAGTAATGAATGCTGAAAGACTGTAGGTCTCCAGGTAAAACTTGACTCGATGCTTCAAGTCTTTTTTTCCCCTCAGTGTTTTCAGTACTATGGGTGAGTTTAAGAAAAGAGACTCCCGTATACAACTATATGCTTACTACTCTTCATGTTTCCGTGGCGCTAACGGCAGGTGCACATTAGCTTTTATTAATCTGCATTTTCAAAATGCAGACCATCAAAAGATCTGTGTTTTAAACCAATTCACCTGCATTTTATATTGAATGTCAACAGTGTTTGTGTGCTTCAATAGAGTGATCAGGGGCGTGCAACTATAGTTTTTCTTCACACTAAATAAATTAATGCAACACATTTGGTAGAAAATAACTTAGTTTTCATCAGATGACTATGAAAGTGCAACACTATTTGGCTAGCAGCCACACATATAGTGCATTCGGAAAGTATTCAGACCCCTTGACTTTTTCCACATTTTGTTACGTTACAGCTTTTTTTTTTTACTCATCAATCAACACACAATACCCCTTAATGACATAGCAAAAAGAGGTTTTTAGAAATTTTTGCATATGTATTAAAAATAAAACAGAAATACCTTATTTACTTAAGTATTCAGACCCTTTGCATGTCAGAGCAAAAACCAGCCTTGTGGTCGAAGGAATTGTGTCGACGCAGTAAAAGGCACATCACAGCCCACTTGGAGTTTGCCAAAAGGCACCTAAAGGACGCAGACCATGAGGAACAAGTTTCTCTGGTCTGATGAAACAAAGATTGAACCCTTTGGCCTGAATGCCAAGTGTCACGTCTGGAGGAAACCTGGCACCATTTCTATGGTGAAGCATGGTTGTGGCAGCATCATACTTTGGGGATGTTTTTCAGCTGCAGGGACTGGGAGACTACTCAGGATCGAGGGAAAGAATAACGGAGCAAAGTACAGAGAGTTCCTTGATGAAAACCCACTCCAGAGCACTCTGGACCTCAGGTTGGGGCGAAGGTTCACCTTCCAACAGGACAACGACCCTAAGCACACAGCCAAGACAACGCAGGAGTGGCTTCGGGACAAGTCTCTGAATGTCCTTGAGTGGCCCAACCAGAGCCCGGACTTGAACCCGATCAAACATCTCTGGAGAGACTTGAAAATAGCTGTGCAGCGACACTCCCCATCCAACCTGATAGAGCTTGAGAGGATCTGCAGAGATGAATGGGAGAAACTCCCCAAATACAGGTGTGCCAAGCTTGTAGCATCATACCCAATAAGATTCAATGCTATAATTGCTGCCAAAGGTGCTTCAACAAAGTACTGAGTCTGAATACTTATGTAAATTCAAAAAACATGTTTTTGCTTTGTCATTATGGGGTATTGAGTGTAGATCCATTTTAGAATAAGGCTGTAACGTATCAAAATGTGGGAAAAGTCAAGGGGTCTGAATACTTTCCGAATGCACTGTAAGTAAGCTTAGCTTACAATGAAAGAGCAAAGTATTTTTTGCAGTTCAATGTCTAGTTTTGATTTACATTTGGTTGAGTTGTCAACTAATGTGAATCCAACGTGAAATAAAGAAAGAAATGCACCATGTCATTGGATTTTTGTTCAAAGTTGTGGGGGAAAAAGGTAAAATGTTGATGACTTTTTTTCAAATCCAATCAGTCCAACAGTGCTCTGATGTACTTACTCCAGTGTAGTTTTTCTCCAGTAGCAAGTTAAAATGCAAGATGAATTTCAAGCAAAACATTAGGAAATGTAGCTGGCTACATTCTTTCTATAATAAGCATGAGAAATCTGATGGCCCACACCCTGGGCAAAAACAATCAATGTTGTTTCCACATCAATGCAATGTGATAACATTGAATCTATGTGGAAACAACGTTGATTCAACCAGTTTTTTCCCAGTGGGTGGCCATCAGATTTCTCATGTTTATCAATGTATCCCAGATACATTTCTTAATGTTTTGCTTCATTTTTATTTTTATTACATTTTAACTTGCTACCGGAGAAAAACTACACCGGAGAAAGTACATCAGTCAGAGCGCTGTCTGCTGATCGAATGACAGTTTGTGAATGCGGGAATCTGATTTATGAGGACGATAGCAAATATTTCTCATCCGAGTGGAGAAGTGCAACTGAAGCACAAAATTAGTCCTTTTACATTTATGATTTGGAGCGAACCGGGACTTAAGTCGAGCAGAAATTACAAAAAGAAGCATTTTAGATATTTTTTCTGTCTTTTATCTTTCTTTTTTTCTTTTTTTTTTCTCACATAATTCTGTGTTAACGCGATCTCTACATGTGAAAGTAACACATGTTGTTTGCGTAGTGTATTGATAAGCCATCCTTGCATTTGTATAAAAGGTGTGAAGTTTGTGATGACAAAATAAGCAAACAGTAATTTGGAGTTCAAGAATAATATATTTACAAACTGATCAAAGGTTATAAGCAAAGCCCTAAGACTGTAAGAATAATATAATACGATTTAGTATTTTAGGGCTCAGAATAAGTCTGCTCTCATAAGTGTTAGCCTGGAGTGGTACAGCCATACACTTCCATGATCTACAGATGTAGGATGATAATTTGAGCCAGTTTGTTATAGCAGGAAAATAATCCTGCAGACACCGTAAATGTGAATAATTATGTGGATTATAATTATTGGACTTTTTTGTAGTGGTTGATGAATTTCAAAGTGGAAATTACAAACTTCAGAAGCTTTTTAAAACTTAAAATACGCAACAAGTTTTAAATGTCCTGCACTGCAGGAAAGTTCTCCTGCAAAAAATGTGTACAATTAATACCAATTTAAAAGCTAAAATGACCATAAAAGGAGTAAAAATGAGCTTAACAAGTCACATAATAAGTTGCATGGACTCACTCTGTGTGCAATAATAGTGTTTAACATGATTTTTGAATGACTATCTCATCTCTATTCCCCACACATACAATTATCTGTAAGGTTCCTCAGTCAAGCAGTGAATTTCAAACACATATTCAACCACAAAGACCAGGGAGGTTTTCCAATGCTTCGCATAAAAATAATTTTTAAAAAGCAGACATTGAATATCCCTTTGAGCATGGTGTATCAATACACCCAGTTACTACAAAGATACAGGCGTCCTTCCTAACTCAGTTACCGGAGAGGAAAGACACCGCTCTAAAACAGTTGCAGGAGAAAACTGAGGATGGATTAACAACATTGAAGTTACTCCACAATACTAACCTAAATGACAGAGTGAAAAAAAGGAAGCCTGTACAGAATACAATATATTCCAAAACAACAAGGCACTAAAGTAAAAATGTTGCAAAGCAATTTGCTTTTTGTCCTGAAAAAAAAGTGTTATGTTTGGGGCAAATTCAATACAACACATTGCTGAGTACCACTCTCCATCTTTTCAAGAATAGTGATGGCTGCATCATGCGGCCTCCACAACCTTTCCCAAATGAATGGTGACCTCATCTTCTCTATAAACAGCCAGCCTATTTCCATCTTCACATCACATGCAAAATAGCTGTGAAGAACATGTTGTATATTTAGAGTCATCTCAGCATGTGTAGAGCCTCTGGCTGGCCAGCTCAATTATGTCAGCACAAAGGATACTTTGATGACGATACTAAGAGTAAGCTAATATTTGACACTGTGCGACTCCTAGTATATGGCGTATTACATATGTAGGAAGAGACATGCCATGTATTTATTTTTTATTTATTTTATTGAACGAGGCAAATTCTTATTTACAATGACAGCCTACCTACAGGGTCAGCCATAGTAGTATGGCACCCCTGGAGCAAATTAGGGTTAAGTGACTTGCTCAAGGACACATTGAGGTTTTTCACCTTGACGGCTCAGGTATTCGAACCAGCAACCTTTCGGTTACTGGCCCAACGCTCTAACCGCTAGGCTACCTGCCGCCCTGTATGTATGGGTATAGATGAAAATTAGGAGGGGTTTTCTGAATGCTAGGTGCTCATTCTGGAACCTAGCTGCATGAAGGGCTCAATTCAATTGATTGGTGTACTTTTTTTGTGCATTAGCAAAAAACAAATAAAGGGGGAAGGGGATTCCTGTGGTAAACTCCGTCACAGGTAGATGCTTCCTGCTTTCAGAATAACATAGGTCCACAAAGTGCACAGGCGGTAGTTTGTATACAACATATATACTACATATAGCCTAGGTTTATTAGGTTTGATTGGATACAGTAGCCCCATGGCTTAAGAACACTCCCTCCAGTGCTTTTATAACCCAAAGACAAATATAACTTTGAGATAAAGAAGGGGAACTCATCATCTCAAGCTCTTCGAGAGACGCTGCTGTGTCAAGAGGCTGTGCCCAAGGCAGAAGCACATGAGGATTATAGCAGCACTTAGCAGCACGGCACTAGAAATCTGCTGTCAGAGATGCACAAATCAATCCAATCAGGTTGCGGCGGTGCTCTGTGTCTGTAGCTAGGTGTCCATCCAATTGGTGACAGGTTTCCATGCAAATATTCTAAAGTCTGCATAGAGAAAGTATGTGAATTTTCCCTTCAGAGGTGTGATAAAAAAAAAAAAATCTTTACTTTTTAGCTAAAAAATAAAATAAAGCAGAAGTTTGTGTTTCCATTGCAATTTCAACTCTACGGATGGTTTCATCACAAAAACTGTTAGATAGCATACTTGCCCAATTTGGTTTTGACGCATGCTCTATTGACAACAGTTCGCTGATATAGTGGACAGGGTAGATTATATGATGAGATAGGGATAAAAGCAAGATCCTTTTTTAAATGTTTTAATTGGCAGCCAAGCACAGATAATCATGTCACCAGCATCATCCAAATGATAGCCTACCCTCAAATAATTTTGAAAAATTTGCAAAACGTATTCCATCTGCCTATAAACTGCATGCTTTTCCATGTCGTGGTTGTAGTAGGCTACAACATCATCGTGTGACTCCAAATTTGTTGTGGCATGATGATTTTTCTATCTATTTTCACATAAAAAAAATATCCCACCTAGCGTATTTTGTATTATCAACATTGGTAATACAAGACAAATTTGCTGTTTCCATAAGGCCTGCCGTGACTTTCTTTGTGCATTAGGTCATTCATCCGCATGAAATGGTTGTGTGGAAACTTCCCTGCTGCTATGCGATTTGGCACCTACTGTACTTTAAGCCGGTGTCTATTGGAATTCCCATATATTAGAGGGGGATCCAAGATGGGATTCTGCAGGCCCAGCCTCCTGTAATTGGAAGAGCCACGGTAATAACAGAGGAGACATTTATAAATGGTTTTAGCCCTGGCTTCCCCAGCCAGTCAGTCAGCCAGTTTATTCAGGAAACATTCGGAAAGTATTCAGATCTTTTGACTTTTTCTACATTTTGTTACGTTACAGCCTGATTCTAATATTGATTAAATTGTTTTTTCCCCCCCCTCATCAATCTACACACAATACCCCATAATGGCAATGCAAAAACATTTTTTTGATTGGATACTGCAGGCCTGGCCACCTGTAATTGGAAGAGCCACGGTAATAACAGAGGAGACATTTATAAATTGTTTTAGCCCTGGCTTCCCCAGCCAGTCAGTCAGACAGTTTATTCAGGTAACATTTGGAGTCTTTGTGGTTCCAACTTCTTCCATTTAAGAATGATGGAGGCCACTGTGCTCTTGGGGACCTTCAATGCTGCAGACATTTTTTGGTACCCTTCCCCAGATCTGTGCCTCGACAAAATCCTGTCTCAAAGCTCTACAGACAATTCCTTCGACCTCTTGGCTTGGTTTTTGCTATGACATGCAATGTCAACTGTGGGACCTTATATAGACAGTTGTGAGCCTTTCCAAATCATGTCCAATCAATAATTTACCACAGGTCGACTCCAATCAAGTTGTAGACACATCTCAAGGATGATCAATGGAAACAGGATGCACCTGAACTCAATTTAAAGGCTTGAGGCTGCCAAAGGTGCTTCAACAAAGTACTGAGTAAAGGGTCTGATTACTTATGTAAATAAGGTATTTCTGTTTTTTAGTTTTAATACATTTGCAAAAAAAAATCTAAACCTGTTTTTGCTTTGTCATTATGGGGTATTGTGTGTAGATTGATGAGGAAAAACATTAATTTAATCAATTTTAGAATAATGCTGTAACGAAACAAAATGTGGAAAAAGGGAAGGGGTCTGAATACTTTCCGAATGCAATGTACGTTTTCCCCATTTGAGATAAAGCTACAATACAGCTTTGTTGGGGGATGTTCGGGAAAGCTAAAGCTGAGTTGGTGTGAAACCAACTGAGTGCTGTGATGGCTAAATGAGGCTAAACACTGTGAAATGTGTAGATTTATAGGCTACACTAGTATCATCTATCGATGATGATTGACAGCCATTATCAATGGTGTTGACATTGTGATGTGACAAAAAATGGTTTAGCCTATTTCAACTTAACTGGCGCTGCGCAGTATAGAACACACAAATTACATTCTGAGTAATTTGCCTATTCCTTTTTGCTTTAGCCTATTTCAATAAATATACAGAACGCAAGAGAGGAAAGTAGGCAAGACAGAGTGGAGAATTCCAACAAAGCAGTCCAGTCAGAACATATTGTCTCTCTCTCTCTCTTGGATGAAAACGTATATAACGCACACTCCATAGTTCACTCAAATTACATATTGGTTTCATTACCCTGTAAGCAGTCTATGGACAAGGTAAAGCTGGGCAATATGGACAAAAATCCATATCACGATAAAAAATTATGATAAATAATTTTGGGGGAGGTGCCAGAGTTGGGCAATATGGACAGAAAGTAACAACAACAAATACAACGATACGTATTTTGTTTTATGGACAGTTATTTTACGTTAGCTGCAAGGCTCTAGACACATTCTTTCCAGTGCCAAGTAAGACGAGAAAATGGTGGCCTGTGATTCAAAAAGTAATCTGTATCATCTAACTTATCTAGGAAATGCATGATTGATATTTTGATATGATCCAGAATTATCAGATTTATTTTTTGCTCCTCAGATAATTTGCTTACATCTATGTGCTATATTATTATTATTATTATTATTAGGAAGTGGGAACTCAAAACACTTAGCTAGATTGCTAACTGTAAATATGATATTGTTGCTAGAAAGCCATGTGGACTAATTGATTAATCTAACAGTAAATATAGGCTAATGTCCTAAAAAAAAAAAAAACGTTCCAGGGCTAGGCCTAGGCTACTTGATGTAGGCCTATTCACTACAAATGGCATGCTGAAGCTCCGCTCCTCAGGCGCATCCAAACCATACTACACAGATTACTCTGGTTGTAAATTGGTGCCATGAACTCAGTATTAAGAGGTGAGAAATACATTATATACTCACAGAAAGATGTGACTCTCCGTTCTATCTAGAACAACAGTAGTGGCTTTGAAAACTATTTTTCCCCATTAGCATTTTGAGCAACGGTCATATGCTTGTGCTTCTCAGAATGCATCTGTCCCACCTCTGTGCGCACAGTGGGGAGAGAGAGTGAGTCAGCAGCTGACAGCCAAACAGGGTCAGGCAAATACTTTCATAGCAGGAATCAACACAATGCATATATTACTGTTGACCAAAGAATTGTTTTAGAAAAATCTACAGGAACGTTGTGTAGCAAAATCACCTAAAATTACTGACGTAAGCTACTTTTGTTTTTTTTGTATGACATTTTTAGTTCTGACATTTTTTATTTAACTAGGCAAGTCAGTTAAGAACAAATTCGTATTTACAACGACAGCATACCTACAGGGTCAGCCCCTGGAGCAAATTAGGGTTAAGTGCCTTGCTCAAGGACACATCGACAGGTTTTTCACCTTGTCGGCTCGGGTATTCAAACCAGCGACCTTTCAGTTACTGGCCCAACGCTCTAACCGTTAGGCTACCTGCCGCCCTAAAATGCTTCGATAAGATGAAGGCGATGCCGGTGTCGGTAATTATTGGTTCATCGTTCCAGCTCTAGGACAAGGTATGACGGCAACCCATGCTTTGGTTTAGTTTCCGTGGCACTGTTCCCACATGCTAACGTTTTAGCATTTGTGGCACAAATCCCATTCAAGTAATGGGACCGATACTAGCATTTTTCGCACATCACGTTCAAATCATCTATATGTTACTTAGTTGAGCTTCACAATCAATTTGAGATACTTTCGGATGATTTGGACATGATTGTGTATGTAGGTGTTTAGTGTGAAAGTAATGATCTTATGACACAGGCTGAACCAATAGGCCTATATGAGGCTACATCCAAGCAGTATTTACACAGTAGCATATAAACGTTCCATTTCTCCAATAAATCCCTACTTGAAATTTCACACAAAATCAACACATTCTGTTTGCATGGCATGTGAAATTACTTGATAACCTCTTTCCAATACATTTGTAATGTATTTAAGAACAAAAAATGCACCTCAAACTAGCTTTTCAGGTGTTTGTGAAAGGACAGACAGGTGGAATGTATTGTCAATGTGTTACAATTCAATTTGTGTTACAATATAATTTGTTATTGTATAATTATTGTGTATCCAACATGTGTTTAACATGTACATTTCCAGTATAGCGATTTTTTTTTAAAGGTTTTGTGTACTGTAAATAGCAGGGAGCCTCACTCCACTCACAGGTTGTTTTCACGTCTAGTTTTCACTGGTTTTCAGAATAATACATACCTGTTCTTAGGAAGTAGTTCAGCAAAGATACTACATTAACATCCAACCTTGAGACTGCCATATGAATAAGTATGTTTGAATATGGAATATGTTTGAAAACAATAGTAATGTTTGATCTCCCTCTGCTTCTCCTTTTCCAGGAATGAGGACCGCATGGAGCGTTCCGAACGGACATGCACTAAAATGGATAGTATTGAAGCCACGGAGGAGCAGTAAGTTGCCAGCTAACCTTTTTCCATAGGATGTCTCTGAGAAAATAAACTGTTTTGATATAATTTAACATTTTGGTAATTTATCAGATGCTCTTATCCAGAGCAACTTGCAGTCAGTGCTAGATAAGACAACCACATATGATAGTCATAGTAAAACTTTCCTCAACAAAGCAGCTATCAGCTAAATCAGTCCTAGTAAGAAAGGTGTTAGTGCAAGAAAGGTAAGTATAACAGTGGGGTATTTTATTTGTTTTCATGTTGTCACATAAGCTAATGGCCATTGGGTCACGTCTGTTCATCCCTGTCTTTGCAGGCATTATACAGTACATATTGTACATAGACATTATACATTAGGACTGGCTACCTCAAGAAAGGATGCCAGAAAATGTAATTATTGCATACAAGAAATTTGCCAGAATGCATGCCAGACATTTTTCAGTCTAATTATTTTGCCCATTTCATTTTACTGTTTTGGCCCAAAAATGGTCTCTCTGTACATTGCTGCAGTGTCAATATCTATTCCTGTGTGTTGCTCACTCATTTGCTGTATTAGCCAATTAGAGCATGAGTTTTATTTTCTCTTCACCTCTCTCACAATTTCAGTTATTTGACTGAAACAGCTCTTAACTGAAGACACATAAGGACATACTATTCATACACCCCAAAGGAGCAGGTCTATTATAAAGTATAGGGCTCAGCTCGGCGGTATATTGTGTGCTTATTATTTGCGTGATTTGTAATACTGTCGGATTTCAGCCTTCAGCTGCATTTACACAATGTGGCCTGTCTGGCTGCTCAAACAATTGTGAGCCAAATAATGTTCTCACATGGCTGTGGCCATGACACCTGGTTCTACCTTAGAACACTCATTCTTCATGTTGTTCTTGTAATAAGTGAGAGGGATTTTTCTCCTTATCACGTAGTTCTACTTGTAATAATGGAAACACTTCATCATGTGACATGCTTAGCATGTTTTGTCAATTGAGACATGAAAATAACAGAAAGGCCCGCACACTGAATGCTCCTAATTACCACCTTTAAATGACAACATTCCAATCGGTCCCTGTAGCCATGACTCTCACACCGATAGTGTTTGCTGGCCAAGATTACTTAGAACCTGGGAACGTAATTTTTACATGTAGAATCAAGGGAAAAATGTTGGCAGTCAGACGTCTAAAGTGTGGGGTCCCCTAAACAAGCGTGCTGAACGATTGGCAGACGAAATCCCCATTCGGTGCGATGTGTGCGAGCCTTTAGGTAAAAAAGGCTCTCAGGAAGATGCTCTGGTTCAAAGTGTTGTCATTGAATGTGGTGATTAGGATCATACCAAAATGTTCTGCTAGTATATGGACAAGTCAGCCAGATGAAATGGAATGGTTGGTTGCAGTGGCTAACCAAAGTATGTATTTCAGCCTCTTCAAAGTAAGCGGTCTACATTTTAATGTGGGTGAACTATCCCTTTAAAAATAAGGCTTGAATAAAATAGTTTTCAATAAGGGCCACACCGCTGATCTATGTTTCCCAAGTGCTAGCCGTTTGAAAATGTTCAAGCTATAACAATTCATTTCTCCAAATCACTGACTATCAATCTTCAGGTGGTTGAGGCTGACCTACTTTCAGAGATGTGTCATCATATAACAGTATATAGGCAAGATCTTTGGCATGAGTCCCCCTACCATATCTGCCTATAGCAGCTTGTGCACAATACTAAAATGACAAAACAGGATATTTGAGGTATGGGGTATTTCAATATAGCCTATTCTCATGTTTATGACTTATAATCAACACTGTCCATGACATAGGCCCTACATGAATGCCAACAAAAATGCATGACCTCATTACATTTACTTTCAAAGACACAAGTAGGTAAATTGGATTTCAAATAAGTAATTACAATGGCAAAATGGGGAATAACAGTAGTGTTCTGACAAGCACACTAATTACCTGCATACCCTGTTCCTTTTCTCCTTGTGCCATCTTCAACAAAATGTGTGCCTGTCAAGTTACCAGGTTGTTACCGCCTAGCTAATGTGGTAGCATGACTGAACAAGGTTGTTTGTTATCAAAATAATTATTAGGCTAGTTAGCACCCCAGCGCCTATCAAATGTGTCCTGCGATAGAAAAAACAACAACATATCTTACGATAATATGGATATTAAATGGAACCATGATGGTCATGGAGCTTCTGGAACACTGGCATACAGTGTGCAAGCCTTTGTTCTTTTCGTGTTACGTTTTTCAAGGATATGTGTATGACATATGACCACTGCTATTTATATTGCCAATTGAAACAGCCTGTGGAAACCGTGTTATGCATCTATGGAGAAAAAATATGTAATGTTGTTTGTTTTGTTGTGTATTGTGAGAGTCCAGACTGCTAACACTGGGTTCCTGGTATCCTGTGTTTAGGCAACCCACTTTAGACGAGGTGGTTGCCTGGGCCCGTAGCTTCGAGCTGGTGATGCACTCCTCAGAAGGCAGGGAGATTTTCCGAGAATTTCTGCGCTCTGAGTACAGCGAAGAGAACCTGTTGTTCTGGCTGGCCTGTGAGGAGCTGAAGAAGGAGACGAACCCGACTGCGATCGATGAGAAAGCCAGGATCATCTACGAGGATTATGTCTCCATTCTATCGCCAAAAGAGGTAGGAGGCATCACGTTGAAAGCAGGAGTTTGACTAGCACCTAGTATCAGTCGGCTGATATTTACTTTGTTGCTTTAGAGGTGCTTTCGGGACTATTCCATTGCTTCCATTGTGGAAAATTTAAAGCACGTACAGCTGAAGTATTTGACTATGTTTTGCATACATGTATTTGACCCAGGTCTGATTCCAAGACATATTGAAACCCCCATCTCAAAGTGGTTGAAGAGGAGGAGGTGGGAGGTGACCTTATCTCCATTGATAACATGTCCTTCCTCCATTTCCGCTGTAGCTCTGTGTGACAGCAATGTCACTGTTCTCTCCCCCTCCTGTGCCTCCAGGTGAGCCTGGATTCACGGGTGAGGGAAGGCATCAACCTGAGCCTGACGGAGCCCAGCAACGTGATGTACGAGGAGGCCCAGCTGCAGATCTACACCCTGATGCACAGAGACTCCTACCCCCGTTTCCTCAACTCCACTGTTTACAGGGACCTTCTGGACAGCAAGAGAAGCTCCTGCCTAGACACCTAGAGTAACCCCTCCCTCCAAACAAACAAAAAAAACTAACAAAACAAGAAGACAATAAGGTGCCAGAACTGGGTTTGATATTTTCCTTTTTTGAAAGAAAAAAAAAGAAACAAGAAAATAATGAATAGTTTAAGCAATTTCAAGTGTCTGCTCACAGGCGGCCCTGAGGGTTAGTTCCTGGTTTAACTGCAGATAAGAGCTCCTTGGGCTACTGTGACAAAGAGAGAAAAAAAGGAAGGACAGACCCATTGTTCCTGTACTGTACTTTTGAGAGTTCTCCTCCTTTCGCTCTCTCTTTCTCTCTATATCTTGCTCTGTATTTTTCTCTCAAATTCTGTCCTATGCCTCAGCCATTTTTACAGTCCAAAAACAATGTCCTTTTTACGATGGCTGTAGAGCTTGACCGTGGTGAGCAGGAAAATCACTGACTGCATGTAACAAGGTAATGGAATTTGCTCTACAGTAGCTTGGTATTTTAGCAGTGGACTGCAAAGGATCTTGAATATGAGAGGTATTTTCTTCAGTTTTAGGGTTTACCCTGTCAAGCTCTTGATGTGTTATGTGAAGGGAATATTGATATTTGCCAATTAGCTTGCAGTCGTTGATTTTGAGAAGGTTGAACGTTTTACAGCAGTGTTAATATACAAGCACTTGCCTTCTTTACAACTCTAAAACTGGGAGAAGGGCTAGAATTGTGGTTGGGCAGCTAAATGTCTTATGACCATTACTTTCCACGGGAAATCACAATGCCTTTATGTGAAAAGGGCAGCACAAGAGCTGCTTGTTATGGCAACAACCACAGTTTAGTAAACAGAGTCCTTTCTATCCTTCCCGCACCATCTCACCCTGAGAGAAGCACAGGTTATGTCAGAGGTTGGAATAATTGTTAGAGAAGAAAAAAAATCTAACATTAAATTCAGTCGTTTCATACAATAAATCATGAACACTTTACAGCTCTCGAGAATGAAAGAGAACCATTTACTTTTTAGTTTTTCTACTGCCTATAATATAAATAGTTGTAATCACGATGCCTTGGTTCGGAAGGTCAAGTATAAGATAGCGGTATGTCTGATGCATCACCATGAGGTCTAAGAGTGGTATGGTGGAATGATGAAGTAGGCCTATATGGCTTCTGGTTTTAAAGCTGTAGCTCATCCTAGACTAACAGCCCAGCCGAGGGCAGAAGAGGCCAGGTGGAATCAGCCGTGTTTGTATAGAGGTGGTTTGGAGGTTTGCAGTCCTGTTCGCCAGATGTGCGTCAGTCTTTAAGCCTGGCTAGTGTGGCTCCAGTAAGGTGCTTGGATCTTCAGTGAGTCCCATGCCTTTAACAGTCTCTGCTTTCCAGGGATGGCCAGGGGAGGGGAATAGAGATTTTGGAGAGTCAAAAATTGCCAGCATGCGTTAATGTGTGTACCTGCCGTCCAGATACATAGGTAGATACAGATACACCCATGTCAAAACATTTTAAATAGTTAACGTTCCATGAACATATAGGCCTAAAATATATGTTCAATGATTTTTGTTGTGGTTGCAAGTGTGACATTTAAACATGGAGAACTTATTGCAGGCCTTCGTCACCTGTTGATGTGCAGAGGTCAGTGTGTAAAGTATATTGTGAGAGGGAGAGTTGTGTGTATTATCACCACTGGTGGGTAATGATATTCAAGTGTCATTGAAGCAGTGCCACTCTTCTGTGTGAACATACTACCTGAGGTTCATGTGCCAAGGCCAGTCATTATTTAATTCAATTGAGGGTTTTAATAAAAGGCCATATACTGTAGGTTATTGAAGTGCAATTGGATGAGATTTAGAGTCTTTCCATTTGTATTCATTCACAAAAATGAACATATAGCATAGCCTAATGATATCAGCCATTTTGAACATCCAACAATAGTCTAACGTTTCCTATATTTCGTTCACTTTCAGCCACCTTTATAGATATTTTCATTCGCAATAGTGTTTGCATACTCTTTTAATGAAGAGTGATACATTAAAAGTGATATAGTATGCATGCACCACAGTGGTTAGTTAGAGGATACCTTCTATGTAGCTCTATTGATGACAACTCTTATTGAAATAATACAAAAACAATTTGCTCAGATGTTATCTCAGCTGTAACTTCTGAATGTTTGACCAGCCAGACACAAATGATGGTGCAATCAAACCAAGTTTACATTCATGCGGTGAGCAATCGTCCTGGAAACGCAAGAGAAGCCAATAGCACATTTGTTTTAGGTAGGAAAATGGTTCTGAATGATTGACATTTAGCATTTTACACTTGGTGAAGAGTAGTATTGCAGGTTTCTGCAATGTGTCACTGTCATTTCTTGACTATGCTCTGAGTAACTGATTATTTTCACTCCATGGAAAGAAATGGTTTTACTGGCATTTCAACAAGGATAAAGCAATTAAATGACATGAGGTGGTATCATAGGCATAGTGTCATGTCTATTCAAATGTTCACTTTCAATTCAGAATGAATGGCTTTGAAAGGTGGCAGAGGTTTGTTGGCAGAAAAAGATTTTGATCTAAAGTGTCAGATTTAATGTGATTAGAGAAGCATTGGCCTTATCTACTGTGTTTCTCCTTTAAGTTTTATTAGGGTTTTCACTACCTCTCATATTGGTTAATTTATTTCACATCTAGTTGTCGATGTACAATTTGTTTTTAGATCTACTTGAAGCCTAACACTGTAAACAAAATCTGCACAGAAAATATATGTATTAAGCGTTAAAGGACGATTAGCCTAGTTAACTTTTTTGTTTGTTTGTTTAATTGTGTTCAGCTGGAAAAAGATTTTTAGATATATAAAGATTCAGGAAATACACTGTTTAAAGGGCTAATCTCATTTTGCCTATGCAAATATGTTACTGTTGAAATGTGGGAAAGGGTAGGTTAAGTTTGATGGAACATGGTTTACATTGCCCTTTGCTGATATTCATATCGTATTCAGCAAGAATTTACCGTTATTTTTGTTTCTATATAAATATATAACAAGTAATATACAGAGAAAATAGTATATGCCTTCGCGATGAAAAAAACATTTGATAAATACAAATAAATATGTGTGTTGTCTGACCTGTGGCTGTGTTATGACGTCTTGGTGAGATGACAGTTCACTCTGCAAAATACACCTGTTGACTAGTCCGAGACTCCTTCATCCATAGAGGCTTTATTATCCATTTACAGTGTTTTCTTTCAGGCCCATGAGTATCTCTTTATCCAGGGAGCCATTCAATGTAATTATTGCTGTACGTAACCCATATTGTCATTTGCAATCCTACCATTTTGAATTTCAAAACATTTCTACTGTACAATCAAGGGACAGTCTCTTTTCTTGTTGTTTCCAAGGGTGCTTCTTGGTCACATTCACAAAGGTTGAAGGGCTATTTTAGTCACTTTAACAAATATGTTAAATCCACAAGAACAGAAACATCTACCTCTTGGTTGCTTTCCCAAACCTCCAAACCTGTAGGCTACTTCTGCCTTTTTTGTCAGACCACCGGAATGTAATAAGACTGAATTAACTGTACAAGAGCCAGGTTGTCGTGGTAAAATGCTCTAGATATACATTTTTCTTCATGACTGCACACAACCCATTTAACTCCTTAATAACACATTAACAACGCGTGAATAACTCATTAATAACCATACATTGAGCCAATAACTAATATTACTACTGAATTAACATTATCTAAGTATGTTCACTAATAACATAGACACCTGAAATGTGATGTCAATGTTCCCTTTTAAGATGTAATGTGGTACTACATTATTATGTTCAAGCCAGGCATAATGGTCACTAGACCCATAACTGATGGATAACCAAACAGCCAAAAAAAAACAGGTTGTCCGATGCAGTGGTGTCATGCACCCCCAAAATCTGAGGGGGCACAAAGTACATGATGATGGCTGGGAGGTGGTCTGGAGGGGGGCTATGCCCTCCCGTCCATAAGTTGTAGAATTATACATTTTTCAAATACCTGAAACAGCTTTTTCCTGAAATCTAGAGCCATAATCAGTATGCTTAATTCTATGTAAAAAATAATAATATATAAATATATAATAAGAATAATTTTTTTGTGCATATTTAAGCTTACCCCTTGAGCTGTCTGTATCATCCTGACTGGTGGCTCTTTTTAAAATAGAATAAATATGCTTCTCTGCTAAAATCTGGGTAAAAGATTGAAAGGAATGTGAGTCTTATTCGGTACATTTAGTTATTGCTTGCTTTTCTAAAGTCTACCAACCTTGCCAGCAGGCATGCCAGCTAAGATAGATAGACAAGCTAGCTACTCTAACTTGATTGATAGCCTGAAATAGCTTCTTTGTAGCTAGTTATGAGGTTGGGGGATTGGGAACCTATCTGGGCTAGCTAAAGCCAACTTCATAAAAGTGCTAAGTGGCTAGTAGTATTAACAGGAGGGGCCACGTGCCCCTTTGCCCCCTAAGGGCATAACGCCTCCGGACCGATATACATTTGTTTGTCCACTGGGTTAGCTTTATATTCAGATACTGAGAGAGCTTGTGTACTTGCTTTCAGAGGGTCATGCCTCATTGCTCAATTATTTGTTTTAATTCTCTAAGCGCTAAACATGTTTGAATGATTCTCTTTCCTCTAACTCCATCAGAACCATTTGTAATGTCCACAAAGGGACATTAGTGGTGACTCACTGTCACCCTGCCACATCAACATTGATTGAAATAATGCTATAAGTGAAGTTGCCTTGCTGGATTTTGTCTAGTAGTATACATTACATATATTTTTATAATCTAAATTGTAGAATGATTTTTGGTATTGGCAATACCAGATAGATTTCTGTCACAGGTACGTTTTTTTATATGCTTCCAGATTTGAGAATGGAGAAGTATAGCTGTGCAAACAAAGATACTGGCTCTTCATGAAATTACATACAATTGACTTACTTCACCTTTGGGTTTGTAGAGAGACTGTCACCTACCATGCCTTCAGAAATGCTGCCTCCAATGCGTTGTCCACAACAATTAAAAACAACTTCTTATTTAAAACTGTCCATAAACCAACACTCACAATAAGGCATATGTTGATTACTTTCCCACATTACAGTGTAATCAAGTTGACAAAATTATATTGAAAGAATGTGGGAACAGCATTAGATTCCACCTGTTTTGTCTGTTGACCACACTGATTTTGTACTCTGTTAAGTGTCATCCATACCTCACTCCCATCTCATCTTTCAATTGATTTCCAATGTCCAGTCATCTACAAAGATACAGTACATTGATGAGGTTTTTCAGGAATTACCAAAGAAACAAAGGCTATTTTCAACCAAAAAATATTATTGGTCAATATTACCACCACAAGTGTCCGTCAGTGATTCAGGCCATGATCTTAACTGAGAAACAAATGTCTTCGTTTTTTTTCCCACCAGAGCACTTGGTTCCCGGTCACAAACGGATATATACAGTTCTTTGGCTCCCATCCAAACTATTATTTTGCCTGTTGGGAATGTGGGGCGGCAGGTAGCCGATTGGTTAGAGCGTTGGGCCCCTAACCGAAAGTTTACTGGATCGAATCCCCGAGCTGACAAGGTAAAAGTCTGTCGTTCCTCTGAACAAGGCAGTTAACCCACTGTTCCTAGGCCGTCATTGTAAATAAGAATTTGTTCTTAACTGACTTGCCTAAACTGAAGCTTTGTCTAAAATAACAATCCCTCCTTTTGATACGGTTTTGGAAACCTTTGGAACTTTACTTTCATATCATCGAGAATTGTTTTTACAAATACCAAAGATACACCTACTGTACACCGTTTTAACACAGTTGCAGCCAACAGTATATTTCAGTTATACACTTCTGGCTTCCTTCCGTTATAAACAGGTTTTCGGAATGCTGGATAGCTAATTAGAACAGGTCATCGCCTCTCATGTAAACAAGCCAGAGAATTTGTGTAACATGGGAACATAGCAGTGTGGTATTCATGTTAAAAATGGATATAGTAATTTTACCTTATTTTTAACATTTAGACAGAGCATTGGGACTGGTTACCTATTCACCACAAACAAAAATAATAGGTTGGTTGGGTTCCCAATGGCTGAATAATAACTCTTTGTGACCGGGAGCAAGCCTTAATCATGAGATTAGTTGCATGTACGATATGAGCTGTTGGGAGGCAGCATGTCTGTTCACTGTAAGTGGCAGGTTTTCTCCATAATTTCATGTTCTTCACTGTAATGTTTTTGCCCTTTTGTCCTTGCTCTTACACACGTCCCTTACCTCACTTTATGGAACTGGCTGTGACCAGACAGAGAAACCGGCATAGATATAGACCGTTGCTGTATTGTTTATGTAAACTGGTCTCTCACTCCAGATAGCGATTGAAAAAGAGTAGGAAGGAGGACCCTCGAACACACATTTTACCTCGATCAGAGGCATTCATGACAATTGTGTCTTGCTTTGGGGTGTTAGGGATCACTTTGTACAGTTATTTCTCGAATTTCTTTTCAACGTACACAACTGGTGAGGCAATCAGAGCATGTTTATTGATTTAGAATGCCAGAACCTTCTTTTCGCAATGCCTTTGTAGATATCATCAATGATCTGGAATTAAAACAACTATTTTAAAGGTCACTCGAGTAATTGAAAGTTATATTTTATATTCAGCATGCTTTTGCTAAATAAAATAATCCAGTTATTTACCATTAAAAATACTGTATGAGTATATATTAAAGTACTGCAATATGCAGACAATTAGTAACGTTACAACTCTTTTGAGAGATTATTTTACTTCTAGTATGTTTCACTAATATTGACAATATAAATATCGAAGTCTTTTTTTTTGTGTATTCTCAATTGCCTGAATGGCTTTAATCCTATTTACATGAATGAGATTAGATTATTGTAGTGTTACGAAACCAGCTAGATGGCCTACAGATACTGCTACACTCGCTAAGTCTAGGGGTCCTAGGCCTAGCTAAATGGGCTGTAAGCTGATTTAATGTGTTTGTTAACCTGAGAAATCAGAGCATGTGCACCGTGTTGTATGCACTTGCCCCAGGAGACAGCAAACTTACCTGGGTCCAGGGCTAGCTCCGTCTTGACTCCTTGGTCGGCCAGCCCAAGCAGATTATTGTGTGTTCAGTTTATGCTGATGAAAAGGAAACTGCAAAAAGGCATGTCCAAAACTAAAGAGAAAAACACTGGCCGGCCGAGAATCTCCTGTCCACCTCTCTCTAACTGTTGATTTCCCCCACCTGTTTGCTTATCAGGCTTATCAGGCTTGGCACTGCACCTGGCCCAATTGCTGCTGCCACCTGGGGATGGGGAGTGGAAATGGTAGTGTGCTGTTTATCTATGTGCTAACAATAACCCAGTAGGTCACTTCTGATGATTTGACGGTATGAAGTTGCATGAAACTTTTATCTAAGGGCCATTTAACGTGTTTGGGATCGCTCAATTGAACTCTTTTGAGGGCATCAAGAGGGATTGTTGTACGACAACCTTTGATAATTGTGAACGCTATAGCTATCTCTTGAGAGTGTTGCGAGGGCAAGTCAATAACGACTTCTACAAGTCGCATTTGCTGTTCATTTCCATGTAACAATTTATTGAACAGGCTATTATGTGACTTTTTCTTTTGTCTTGTTGAGCTGTTAAAAGATATTGCTATGGAAATGTAATGAAAGCAAACATTTGAGATATGTAATGTAAATATTTAGGTGCTTCATATATTCAAGAAAGACAGTGACATTCAAGCTACTAAGTGGCATATGAAAGTGACTCCAGTAATTTTGTGGACACCCTTTACTGATCCCTAAGTTTGACATTATCTGTGCTATTGTAGCTGCTCTCTTTCACAGTGACAAATATCTTCTTTAAAAGTTGCATAGCCTACTATAATTGGAGGGGTTGTGTTTAGGAAGTCATGGATTGGTGAGCATTGAGACATTGTGGAAGTTCTGGGGGTCAAGTATCGTCAGTCACTATTTTCCTCTCAGCATGACAATACTAATATGGCAATGTATGACAAAATCACACCAGGCTATTGGTTTAAATAAGCACTGGGTTTCCTGATTCTATGTGGTTGTTATAAGCTGTCATTCTACCTGATATAATTTGGTAATGTAAATCAAATGTTATTCTACGGAGTGCATGTGAATTTGCCAAACGTTTTCCTGTTGCTTATAGTTGCTTTCTCTGCTAGAATGTTCCAAAACATTTACAGGAGGCTGACATGGACCTCTCAGTCCATTTCTAGACATGTAGGGAAAGAGTCACTTTGTTGGAGTTTGATGGTGTCGTTTCTTGCAGTCTGTTTGTAACAAACACTGAATAGACTGTCATAAACCCACCCTATTCACTTCACTGTCGTAGGCCCATGTGAAAAATGCTGAAAATGTATCTAACTTTTCCTCAAAATTCATTTTCACACATAACCTTGACATTAGTCAACTCATTTGCCATTTGAGATAAAACATTCAAGTTATGCATTAAACATAAGAACATTTTATATAATTAACAGGTACTGAACAATTATTGGGGCTTTGTTTGAATCTTTGTCAAGCAGGTAAACATTTTGTAATATTTCAGAGAACATGTGCTCCCACCCTAAACAGAATTGGAAAAATTGATTTTTAAAAGACTATGGTATATATCAGGTAATGCTGAAATTGTAAAGTTTTTGTTGAATAATGCAATTCACATTTTCTGTTTTATTGTTTTGTATTGTTTGGTTTTGTTTTATTTATTTTAACTGGTCTATATTTCATTAGTTTTATAACTCAAAATACAGTGTTTATTAATGTTTAACTTATATTTTTTAACATATGGAACACCTTTGTTAGAAATTGTCAAACTGTGGTAAGCATATGATGTAAAGTTCAGTCTTTTTGTTTGTTTAAAAAACAACATATTGCATAAGAAAATAATGCCAATCTTGTAACTGCTCTTGAATATCTGTGTAATTGAAATAGTGCTGCTAGAGAAATAAATACATTATAAATGTAACATCTTACAATAAAAACTTTTTAGACTTTTTCCCATATGTGATGTTCTTTTTTATTTTAATTTTATTTTACTTCCATATTGTATCACTTACTAGGACTGAGCACTAATATATTGTACTTTGTATACTATATGTGTGACATCCTAGTTTAATCATTAACAAAACTGAGTAAGGGTAACCAGTACTGAACAGTAGGCGTATTCTACAGTTACTAAATATGTGTGTCTGCTTTCCAGCCCCCTCTTCCCCTGGAAATGACACAGAGAGGGCGTCCACCTCTACAAAGGCCCCGTACCTCCCAAAGTGCAGTGGCTCTTGTGAATGTGTATGTGTGGCCAACAAGATAATTTTCACAGATTTGAGAGATACTTTTGTATGTATAGTATATACAGTCGTGGCCAAGTTTTGGTCTCCACAAAGTTTGCTGCTTCAGTGTTCTTAGATATTTATGTCAGTAGTTACTATGGTTCACTGAAGTATAATTACAAGTATTACATAAGTGTCAAAGGCTTTCATTGACAATGACATTCAGTTTATGCAAAGAGTCAATATTTGAAGTGTTGACCCTTCTTTTTCAAGACCTCTGCAATCCGCCCTTGCATGCTGTCAATTAACTTCTGGGCCACATCCTGGGTCATGGAGCCAAAATGTCGAGGTTTTGTTCCCTGAGCCACTTAGTTATCATTTTTGCCTTATGGCAAGGTGCTCCATCATGCTGGAAAAGGCATTGGTCGTCACCAAACTGTTCTTGGATGGTTGGGAGAAGTTGCTCTCTGAGGATGTGTTGTTACCATTCTTTATTCATGGCTGTGTTCCTAGGCAAAATTGTGAGTGAGCCCACTTCCTTGGCTGAGAAGCAACCCCACACATGAATGGTCTCAGGATGCTTTACTGTTGGCATGACACAGAACTGATGGTAGTGCTCACCTTGTCTTCTCCGGACAAGGTGTTTTCCGGATGGCCCAAACAATCGGAAAGGGGATTCATCAGAGAAAATGACTCTACCCCAGTCGTCAGCAGTCCAATCTCTGTACCTTTTGCAGAATATCAGTCTGGCCCTGATGTTTTTCCTGGAGAGAAGTGGCTTCTTTGCTGCCTTTCTTGACACCAGGCCATCCTCCAAATGTCTTTGCCTCACTGTGCGTGCAGATGCACTCACACCTGCCTGCTGCCATTCCTGATTAAGCTCTGCACTGATGGTGCCCCGATCCCGCAGCTGAATCAACTTTCTTGGGCGCCCTGACGCCTTCTTCATAACAATTGAACCTCTCTCCTTGAAGTTCTTGATGATCCGATAAATGGTTGATTTAGGTGCAATCTTACCAGCAGCAATATCCTTGCCTGTGAAGCCCTTTTTGTGCAAAGCAATGATGACGGCACGTGTTTCCTTGCAGGTAACCATGGTTGACAGAGGAAGAACAATGATTTCAAGCACCACCCTCCTTTTAAAGCTTCTAGTCTGTTATTCTGACTCAATCAGCATGACAGAGTGATCTCCAGCCTTGTCCTCGTCAACACTCTCACCTGTGTTAACGAGACAATCACTGACATGATGGCATCTGGTCCTTTTGTGGCAGGGCTGAAATGCAGTGGAAATGTTTTTTGGGGATTAAGTTCATTTTCATGGCAAAGAGGGACTTTGCAATTAATTGCAATTCATCTGATCACTCTTCATGACATTCTGGAGTATATGCAAATTGCCATCATCAACACTGAGGCAGCAAACTTTGTGGAGACCAATACTTGTGTCATTCTCAAAACTTTTGGCCACGACTGTATGGACACCCCTGAAATTAGTGGATACGGCTATTTCAGCCACACCCGTTCGTTGCTGACAGGTGTATTAAATCGAGCACACAGCCTTGCAATCTCCATAGACAAACATTGGCAGTAGAACGGTCTTACTGAAGAGCTCAGTGAACTGCCCCGGTCAACTGTAAGTGCTGTTATTGTGAAGTGGAAACGTCTTATGAGCAACAACAGCTCAGCCGCGAAGTGGTAGGCCATACAAACTCACAGAATGGGACCGCTGAGTGCTGAAGCATGTAGCGCGTAAAAATCGTCTGTCCTCGATTGCAACACTCCGTATCGAGTTCCAAACTGCCTCTGGAAGCAGCGTCAGCACAAGTTCTGTTCGTCGGGAGCTACATGATACAGTAAAACACAAATACAACATATCAGACATAGGCTGTGGACAGAGCTTGTCCCTGCCTTTCTCTCCCTCCCTCTTCCTCTCTCTCGCCATCTCACTCACCTGTTAGAGCAGTAGGCATCGCTTCTTTTCAACCTTGGTGGACTGTGGGCAGAGCACGTCCCTCCCTTCCTCTCTCTCTCCCCTTTCTCGTGCTCCCTGCCTCTATCTCTCCTCCATCTCTCTCACCAGATAGAGCAGTAGACATCCCTTCTTCAACCTTGGTAGGCTGTGGGCAGATCACTTTCCGTCTTCTCTACCTTCCTCTCTTCCTCCTACCTGTAATTGCTGTCAACTGAGTAAATTATGTGGTTGGTTACTGGTCTTCTCTTCAAGTAGATTTAGTCTACTTGGATTTATTATTTTTCACTTTCCTGCAGCCCGGTGTAGCACTTGCCTACCTTCTGGCTTCCACAGGCCTGTACTGGAAACTACATTACTGAGGATAATAGAGGACAATATTTAAGCCTACTAGAAAGTGTGTGCCCTCAGGCCTGGAGGGAAGCAAAAGTCATTCCCCTACCTAAAAATAGTAAAGCACCCTTTACTGTCTCAAATAGCCGTCCAATCAGCTTGTTACCAACCCTTAGTAAACGTTTGGAAAAAGTTGTGTTTGACCAGATACAATGCTATTTTACAGTAAACAAATTGACAACAGACTTTCAGCATGCTTATAGTGAAGGTACATTCAACATGTTCAGCACTAACACAAATGACTGATTATTGGCTGAGAGAAATTGCTGATAAAAAGATTGTGGGGGCTGTTTTGTTAGACTTCAGTGCGGCTTTTGACATTATCGATTATGGTCTGCTGCTGGAAAAACGTATGTTTTATGACTTTACACCCCCTGCTATATTGTGGATAAAGAGATACCTGTCTTAACAGAACACAGATGGTGTTATTTAATGGAAGCCTATCCAACATAATAGGTCAAATCAGGAATTGACTTGTTTCAATCTTTAGTAACGACACAACGAGTAAAGCCAGTGTGTCTATGTATGCGGATGACTCAACACTATGAACGTCAGCTACTACAGCGACTGAAATGACTGCAACACATAACAAAGAGCTGCAGTTAGTTTCAGAATGGGTGGCAAGGAAAAAGTTAGTCCTAAATATTTCTAAAACTAAAAGCATTGTATTTGGGACAAATCATTCACAAATCATTCACCTGGCTCAAAGTGGAGGAGAGATTGACTTCATCACTACGTGCATTTGTGAGAGGTATTGGCATGTGGAATGCACCGAGCTGTCCGTTTGAACTACTGGCACACAGCTCAGACACCCATGCATACCCCACAAGACATGCCACCAGTGGTCTCTTCAGAGTCCTCAAGTCCAGAACAGACTATGGGAGGCACACAGTACTACATAGAGTCATGAGTACATGAAACTCTATTCCACATCAAGTAACTCATGCAAGCAGATACAAAAAAACAGATACAAATACACCTTATGGAACAGCACGGACTGTGAAGCAACACAAACATAGGCACAGACACATGCATACAAACACACAATAACATATGTGACCCGATTCATGCAGGATAGTAATGACACGATTTGGCACTGTTCATTGTTGTTTAACTAGCTAACGTTAGGTGGCTGGCTCGTTAGCTAACGTTACATGACGTGTGTTATCTTACATGTTGTTTACCTAGCTAGGTTCATTGTTTACCTAGGTAGCTAGCTACATGTCTTAAGCTAAAGTATACAACACCCGTTGAATATGGTAAGTAAACGTTGGCAAAAAAGCATAATGAAATTGTTGCCAGCAGAGCTGGTTAGGCTGTTTTCATGTTATCCAGAGGTAAACAAATCATCGTAGAACGCTCCAAGAGCAAAACGAGATGGGTGGGGATAAAGAAGAGCTCTTCACTAGATACCAAAACACTAAGATGCCATTTTTTCAAAAGTGAGTTTACAAGGTGCTTCTCTCCTGGTTATCATACTGGTAAAATGGCCTCCGTTGCGTTGCTGTTTTGATGGGCCCCAGCATTTAATCACATTGAGTAAGTCACCACTCTCTCCTTGCTGTTTTTATGATGGCTAGTTGTGTGCCTTGGTTGTGTTTATTGTGGTTCCTAGTGCTGGCTGGTTTCTAGTCTGTGGTTAGGTTCTGGCTTGCTGCCTATAACTCTGGTGATCCTACAAACTGTGATTCAATCTAACTATCACACTGTGCGGATTGATTGACTTTTAGCTGATTCCTCGCCAACCTATTTTATCTGTGTGGATTTTAACTCTCTTTTTCCAAAATTGTGTCTACCACTCTCCGCCATACAAGAAAACTGACTTTTTCCAGAATGGCGGCTACCACCTTCAGAGACTACGATGAACTTTCATCACATGCTCCTCGCACCAGTCTAGTGGTGCGTTCCCACAGCCCGGTACAGCCCGTGCCTGCTCCTCGCACCAGCCCAGAGGTGCGTTCCCCCAGCCCGGTAAGGCCCGTGCTTGCTCCTCGCACCAGCCTAGTGGTGCGTTCCCACAGCCCGGTACGGCCCGTGCCTGCTCCACGCAGCAGCCCAGTGGTGCGTTCCCCCAGCCCGGTACGGCCCGTTCCTGCTCCACGCACGGAGCCTCCAGCGACGGTCGACTGCCCGGAGCCTCCAGCGACGGTCGACAGCCCGGAGCCTCCAGCGACGGTCCACAGCCCGGAGCCTCCAGCGACGGTCCACAGCCCGGAGCCTCCAGCGACGGTCGACAGCCCGGAGCCTCCAGCGACGGTCCACAGCCCGGAGCCTCCAGCGACGGTCCACAGCCCGGAGCCTCCAGCGACGGTCCACAGCCCAGAGCCTCCCCCAGGCCCACCGCCTGGAGTATTCAGAGGCCAGCACAGCTCTGTGGCTGGAGCCCTCCTCAGCGTCGGTGTCCAGGTCGGACACGACGTGCAGCCCCGCTATGGAGCAGGAGCTCCGTAGCGTGCCGGTGCCCAGTCTGGGGCCGACAGCCAGCCCAACTACAGGGCTGGAAACCACCTCTGCGTCGGTGCCCAGGGTGAGCACGACGTACAACTCCGCTTTGGAGCAGGAGCTCCATAGCGTGTCGGTGCCCAGTCTGGGGCCCGGCAGACAGCCCAACTACAGGGCTGGAAACCACCGACCCACCCGCGTCGGTGCCCAGGGTGGGTCGGGAGCCCGCACCTTAGGGGGTGGGGTACTGTGAGGGTTTGATTGTGGTAATAGCCTCTTACTCCCACCAGGGGGAGTGGAAGTACCACAATCAAGCCCTCACACCCTAACTAGGGGAGCAATGATCCTCAATCAGAGACAGCTGTACAGGGTTGTCTCTGATTGGGGATTGTATTTAGGCTCCCCCACATCCACCTGTGTGTGGATCATTGTTTGTTTGACTGTCCTAGCAGTACTCAACGTAAGTCACCCTGTTTGTGTTATACTCTCCTTTTATTTTATGCTTCGTGAGACCAACTCATTAAATAAAAAGGATGACACTTCACCAGCGCTCCGTCTATCGTCCCTTGACTACTCCGCACCGTGACAACTCTGACATGTTTCTTGTGCTGTTACCATGCACCTGCAAAAAAGATAGCTCAGATGTACGAGTGCCTTTTGAATTACAGTTTTCACTCTGAAATCTTGCAAGTAAACACGAAAAAGAAAAGAACGTACCAAGTAGACAATGGATCAACTACGAGAGATCAACTCACTTACCATGCATTGTGCGAGTACCCTCTCATTCACACAAGAAGACGCCAATAAAATCCTCTTCCCTACCTCCAACATGGACAACCTAGCTCCGCACTCTACTGGATAACTTAAAACCCAACTCCAGAGACTCAGATACCCCTTTTCCAGAGCCGGTTCGGAGCCGGTGGCTACTCGGTGGCTACTCGCGAACCAGTTCTTTGTGTTTCGACAGCCAAAGAACCGGTTCTCGGCCAGGAAAATTGGTTCCAAAGCGGCACCAACTCTTTGCTGAACTAGAACCGTTCTTTTACCACGTCATGCTTACGTCGGGGGCTGGGGGCGGGGTTATTGTGACCAACAACACGACGGGAAAGGTTGTGACCGCCATTGCTAAAAACACAGCACTAGTAGAAAGATAGTACAACGATTGAAGAAAGATGGATTCGCAAAGCCAGGAGAAACATTTGCAGAAAGACGATGTAGTCCGCCATTGTAATTGTTATGCTTGAAGTTGGCGCAAGCGTTTCTGGGAAAGCTAAGACGTATGGCGAAGTACACAGTGACGTAACGACGTTGTTCACTGGGCACTCTAGTCAGTGGAAAAACAAACAGGTTCTGAGAAGGTTCGCAAGTTGAACCAACTTTTAACCAACTTTGAACCAGCACCAGTTCCGAACCAGTTCTTTTTTGGTGGAAACGAGGTAAGGGAGAAAGATACTTGTTTGTTCCTGCAAGGCACCACTCTTAGTGAGGATTGTGCATTCCAAGAGGACTGAGAATACAATAGAGAAAAATGATACAACTTACATTCAGAAATGGGGTGAAGTCCTCAACAAATGTTCTTTAGATTTAATTCTATTAATCATTGAACATGTCGAAGGAAGTAAAAGAGGTTGAAGTTAAGATCAGTGAACATGAGGTTATAATGAAGGAGATTCTAGGCCCAAACTTCACAGCCATAGATGATTCAATTAATCAGTCCATTGGGAAATACAGAGACTTCCTACAAGCAACAAAGATCAAGAAATATCAGCGAGACACAGAGGACTACAAGCTTAACCAGGTCTATGCATGGGTCTCAGTCTTATCTAAGGGCCTCTCTTTTGTACCTACATGTACAAACAAACCATTTGATATGAAAGTAGATCTGTTTAGATTATGTTTTCTCAACATTGGTTTTGGCCTATAAACCCAATAAAGTACTGGTACCCATTTTAAGCCCAAAATAAAATTGTAGGTTAGTCGAACAAGAAGCCATGTCAGTATATACGAGAAAAACAAACCACATAAAGAAGAACCTCACTAGGACAGAAGAACAGGCACTTAATGAACTAAGGAAAGATTTATCATTGGTTATCAAACCTGCAGACAATGCGGGTGCTGTGGTCGTTTTAGACTGAAAATACAAAGAAGAGATTCAGAGACAAGTGTTGATCCCACACAGGTGTTCCAAAGAGACATATGCTCTAATCTGGAGCAAGCCCTATTAAACAACCTTATCTCAAACCGATATACTAACATATACCCACTAACAAACTTTATGGTTGAATATGTTTTGACGTATAATTACTTCAGGTTTGATGATTAATACTACCTCCAAACGAATGGAACATCGATGGGCTCCACATTCGCTCCGCGCTATGCTAACATTTATGTGGGTCTTTTTGAAGAACGTTTTGTTAACAATGAAAAAGAAAATATATTTCTGAATAAAGTCTTAAAGTGGTATCGATATATTGACCACGTGTTTTGCATATGGGGTGGAACGGGAGAAGAACTGTCAGACTTTTTGGCATTACTCAATGACATTGACAATAATCTCAAATTCACCATTGAATGTGACACTAAACGTGTTTATTACCTAGATATGTGGATTAAGAAATCAAATGGATCCCTGTTTACAACACTGTATAGAAAAGAAACGTACAGAAATACTATATATTTCAGCTTCCACCCTGAGCTATTAAAAAGAGGACTTCCAAGAAGCCCGTTTTTCAGACTGCGTCGTATATGCCACTACACAGAGGACTACCTAGAAAAAGCAGCGGAGATGCGCAATACGTTTCTAAGAAGAGGCTACTCTCCACAATGTGTGGATGAAGCTCTTAATTTGGCATTGGGAAAAAACACGATATAAACTACTTCAAAAAAAGACCCACTAGAGTTAAAGAACACGCTATAATGTTCACCACCGTATAGAAACACTGGCATGTTTTATCATCGGACCCAGCTCTGTCAGCTGAATTTAAGAATCCACCACTTATTTTGTATAGGAGAGGTCGCAATATACGCGATAAATTGGTCCATGCCAACTGCCAGCCACAAAAGAAAATCAGCCAGGCTCTTTTACGCCCTCTTCCGAAAGGTAGCTATAAATGCAGAGGTTGCGCACAGGGCAACAATATTATGAAATGTGAATATTTCTGCCAGCCACTTACACGAAAACGGTTCCAAATAAATGACATTATTACGTGCTCCACCACCCATGTTATCTACGTGATTAAATATCCATGTGGGCTATGTATGTAGGTAAAACCTCACGTTCTCTCAAACAGAGAATTAGTGAACATAAAAGTTAAATCAGGAGAAATTACAGGGATTATCCAGTTGCAGTACATTTTAATGACCTAAAACTTGACATTTTTAGATTTTGTGGCATAGAGAAAGTTAAGATATCAGACATGGGAGGTGATATAAATAATACTCTGAGAAAAAGAGAATGTTTTGGGATTTTCACCCTCCAGACATTATTTCCTAAAGGTCTTAATGATGAAATGCCTATGTATGTTATGTTGTAAATGTGAATATGAAATAATGGCCCCATTTCAGATTACTCTGATGTTTTTCTTGCGCTGTACCCAATGATTTATGAAAACTTGCTTGGTGGGTCGATGTCCTTATTGTGGTTTTACAGACGTGTTTAATACGTTTTATGTACACACTGTATAAGAATATTTTTGAAATGCACATTGTTATATTTGGTAGTACTTACCGTTGAAGTCGGAAGTTTACATACACCTTAGCCAAATACATTTAAACTCTGTTTTTCACAATTCCTGACATTTAATCCTAGTAAAAATTCCCTGTTTTAGGTCAGTTAGGATCACCACCTTATTTTAAGAATGTGAAATGACAGAATAATAGTAGAGAGAATGATTTATTTAAGCTTTCAAATGTTTCGGGTAGCCTTCCACAAGCTTCCCACAATAAGTTGGGTGAATTTTGTCCCATTCCTCCTGACAGAACTGGTGTAACTGAGTCAGGTTTGTAGGCCTCCTTGCTCGCACACACTTTTTCAGTTCTGCCCACAAATGTTCTATAGGATTGAGGTCAGGGCTTTGTGATGGCCACTCCAATACCTTGACTTTGTTGTCCTTAAGCCATTTTGACACAACTTTGGAAGTATGCTTGGGCTCATTGTCCATTTGGAAGACCCATTTGCGACCAAGCTTTAACTTCCTGACTGATGTCTTGAGATGTTGCTTAAATATATCCACATAATTTTCCTTCTTCATGATGTCATCTATTTTATGAAGTGCACAAGTCCCCCCTTCAGCAAAGCACCCCCATGACATGATGCTGCCACCCCCGTGCTTTACGATTGGGATGGTGTTCTTCGGCTTGCAAGCCTCCCCTTTTTTCCTCCTAACATAACGATGGTCATTATGGCCGAACAGTTCTATTTTTGTTTCATCAGACCAGAGGACATTACTCATAAAAGTACGATCTTTGTCCCCATGTGCAGTTGCAAACCATAGTCTGGCTTTTTAATGGCAGTTTTGGAGCAGTGGCTTCTTCCTTGCTGAGTGGCCTTTCAGGTTATGTCGATATAGGACTCGTTTTACTGTGGATATAGATACTTTTGTACCTGTTTACTCCATCATCTTCGCAAGGTAATTTGCTGTTGTTCTGGGATTGATTTGCACTTTTCGCACCAAAGTACGTTCATCTTTAGGAGACAGAACGCGTCTCCTTCCTGAGCGGTATGACGGCTACGTGGTCCCATGGTGTTTATACTTGCGTACTATTGTTTGTAGAGATGAACATGGTACCTTCAGGCGTTTGGAAATTGCTCCCAAGGATGAACCAGACTTGTGGAGGTCTACAATTTCTTTTCTGAGGTCTTGGCTGACTCCAACCCCATTCGATGCGTGGAACGGATGTGGGTGGAGCTATGTCTACTTATGGGTGCTATTTTTGGAAAACTGCAGTGATACTATCAAGAGCAGTGTGCAGGTTTCTTCTTTCTTCTAACAAGTACACTAGGGAAATATGTTTATTCTGGTGTCTTCGCCCAAGACATCAGTGGCCATCGGCCAGTTGTTTGAGTTAGAGATGTGAGAATAAAAAAATCTAAGCCTTGTGTCACAAAGATGAACTTAAAAAACGTCAGTAAACAGGATGTTTTTAACATTATCTCTATTTTAGTGACCTTGATTGTATTTCCCTGAGCCTGATTTAGCTCTGAGCCTTTTTACAGATGTCTTTAATACTATTGTGGATAATCATGCTCCCTTAAAAATAAAGGGTTAAAGGATGTTAAAGCATTGAGAGAAAATACATCAATTTCCGAGACTAGAAGCGAGAGTCTGAAAACACTGCTTAACCCTCCTGGGTTGTGTCCCAAATGGCGCCCTATTCCTTACTTTTGGCCATGGCCTGTATCCACAAAGTGTCTCAGAGTAGGAGTGCTGATCAGGTCCCAACCTGTCTATATCATTTTATTCATTATGATCTGCAAGGCAAAACTGATCATTGATCAGCACTCCTACGCTGAGAGATTTTTTGGATACGGGCCCAAGTAGTGCACAATATAGTGAATAGACAGGGAAATCCAGTCAGACATGACACGTGCACCACCGTCACTCAAACATAATCCTAAACCATACTTTATTGTATCGGATTTCTGTGTCACACCTTCACAACTTATTACCGTGCTCTGACTCTTAAACATGCAGGTTAAATCTCTCTCTCTCTTACAGGGCCAAATGTGGCTCTAGTTTAGAATGGAGAAGCATGGCTAAAGATGGCTCATGAATAAACAGACGTTCATAAGCATCATGAGATGTGGGATGCCAATGTGAAGAGCCAGCTGACAGATGTTAGGAGAATAGGGGAGCAAAGGAGCGAGGTTAGAGAGAGAGCAATAACATTGTTGGACGCCATAACAAGCAGGTCAGAGCTTAGATGATAATGCAAGCTGACGAATTAAGGATATCAGTCACTTTGTTTGGCAAATATCAAAGGTACTTTCATATTCTATGCAATTGGGTAGCTCACCTGGCTTACTTACTGTACAAGCTGATTTAGTAGCAGCTTTCATTCTACAAAATATATGTATAATTCAACATAACAGCAGAACCCACATTTGTGTAAATGCTTGTTCATTTTCTGTAATTCCAGTGAATAAGACTATGATACGTTTGTTAAATCACATAGATCTCCCTCTGTGCAATCAAAGTTGTTAAGCACACTTTTTTCTTCTTCTTTTAACTCCTAGGGGATTGTCAAGTAAACATTCCTTGATTAAACATACATTCTGAATTTAAGTAATATTGTCCTGATAAACAAAACGAGTTGTGCTCGAGTTGAGTTCTGGCGAATAAAAATTAAAAAGTGATTGTTTATTCGTTATTAAGCAGTACACACACAAGTCTATTGCATAAAAACAACATGTAATTTGCTTACTTTTACATCAGGGATACCTTTGTGTATAAGCCTGTTGTATAAGAGCAATGAGCCAATAGGAATGAGAACAAGAACAGCTGTGGAGTTGCATGCCAGTACCTGTGAATCATGATAATTAGATTACCTGCAGAGGTAGATGATTAAAGTTCCAGAATGATCATAAGTCATTCATAAAAGAGATTGTGAATGACTTAGGTCAAGGCTTGGATTGCAGGCTTAGGCCCGGACTGGCAAGCTTTTAAGCAACTGAGCAAAATCAGAAAGACTAAATCCAATTTATTATGTAACCGCTCTTTCGGATTGTAATGGGAACCCGGCTAAATTCTGGGGGGTTATACGTCCTCCTCTCTGCCAAAATAAATTAATTCAGACACTGGCCTCATTATGGGAAAAAATGGCATCATTGATCTATATTTTTTCATGATATCCAATTGGTAGTTACAGTCTTGTCCCATCGCTGCAACTCCTGTATGGACTCAGGAGAGGCGAAGGTCGAGAGCCGTGCATCCTCTGAAACACAACCCCACCAAGCGGCACTGCTTCTTGACACATTGCCTGCTTAATCTGGAAGCCAGCCGCACCAATATGTCAGAGGAAACACCGTACCCAGCCCACCACAGGAGTCACTAGAGCACGATCGGACAAGGACATCCCGGCCAGCCAAACCCTCCCCTAAACCGGACGACGCTGGGTCAATTGTGCGCCGTCTCATGGGTCTCCCAGTCTCAGCCGGCTGCGACACAGCCTGGAATCGAACCAGGATCTGTGTGACACAGCTAGCACTGCGATGCAGAGCCTAAGACCGCTGCTCTACTCGGGAGGCCCATCATTGATCCATCTAAGCCTATTCACAATGATATTGGGATTGATTCTGTTAGGGGAAAGTTGCTGAATGATCAGAGAAATCATAGTCAAAGCTTTACAGGCTTTGGCTTTGATTAATTTGTTCACTCGTTATGCCAATGAAAAGGTGGCTTGTTAGCCGACAAAGAGAGATCATATGGAGAGCTAAAAAGAGGTGTCTGTCAGATCCTGGGTTAGCCAAAGCTAGCCATTTCATTTGCACTCTCCCTCAAAACATAATACTTATCTTACTCCCGTAATATTAGAAAGGCAGAAGGTAATAAAGTGTGACTTACCTTTGATCGCGTCTGGCTAAGAACCCACAAACAAAACACTCCTCGAATCAAATCAAATGTTATTGGTCATATACACATGTTTAGCAGATGTTATTGCGGGTGTAGCGAAATCCTCAAGAGTGAAGATGCACGCTTCACTTCAAGAGCCATGGTGGAGATATGGGGATTGACAGACAACTTCCTTCAGAAATTATTGTATTTGTACTTAAATGCCCTAAACCAACAATGCAGTTTTAAGAAAATAAGAGTTTAGAAAATAAAAAACAGGGGGTACCAGTACCGAGTCAATGTGCGGGGGTACAGGTTAGTCAAGGTAATTGAGGTAATATGCACAGAAAAGAAAGAGTGAGTAGCAGCAGTGTAAATAATCCAGGTAGCCATTTGATTAATTGTTCAGCAGTCTTATGACTTGGGGGTAGAAGCTGTTAAGGAGCCTTTTGGACCTAGATTTGGCGCTCTGGTACCGTTTGCCGTGCGGTAGCAGAGAGAACAGTCTTGGGTGGCTGGAGTCTTTGACCATTTTTTGGGTCTTCCAGGTGGGAAAGGGCAGTGTGGAGTGCAATTGAGATTGCGTCATCTGTTGGGGCGGTAAGCCATTCAAAGCACTTCATGGCTACAGACAGGTTACCTTGCCATTCTTGGGCACAGGGACTATGGTGGTCTGTTTGAAACATGTAAGTATTACAGACTCGGTCAGGGAGAGGCTACGGAGAGCCTGATCACACAGTCGCCCAGAACAGCTGGTTCTCTCATTCATGCTTCAGTGTTGCTTACCTCAAAGTGAGAATAAAAGGCATTTAGCCTGTCTGGTAGGCTTGCGTCACTGGCAGCTCGCGGCTGGGTTTCCATTTGGATTCAATCTTAGTCCTCTTCGGCCCCTGTATCTCTGTCTCCTCTTCATGCGAATGACAGGGATTTGGGTCTGGTCCGGGAGCAGCAATGTATCCTTCGCGTCAGACTCACTAAATAAAAAATCTTTGTCCAGTTCGAGGTGAGTCATCTCTGTTCTGATATCCAGAAGCTCTTTTTGGTCATAAGAGACGGTAGAAGAAAACGTATGTACAAAATAAGTTACAAACAATGCGAAAAAACACATACAATAGCACAATTGGTAAGGAACCATCCACTCCTGCGCCATTATGTACTTAGGAAGTAAAACATTTTTAAGTACTGGAGAGAGAGAGAGAGAGAGAGAGAGAGAGAGAGAGAGAGAGAGAGAGAGAGAGAGAGAGAGAGAGAGAGAGAGAGAGAGAGAGAGAGAGAGATATAGACCGACCGCTGCTCACGATGGCAGCTGTGAAGACACAACACCATAAATCCAATTATGCCATTGACAGACAGGACAAGAATTTTGCCCCATTCCTTCCCCTGGCCTCCCAAAACCGTCACTACCTTCCCCCACAGCCTCAGCAGTGTGGGGAGGTGGGATTAGATTCAGGTGCGAGGTCCTGTTTGGGTTGGACGGGCCCCAGCCCAGAACAAGTGTTTCTGTCTGCACTCAACCCAGTTAGCAGCTTATTATGAGACACTGCCATACCAATATGTCAATCAGTCGGCGGGGTCACACAAGACAGAGGGAGACCCGCTTCGCTGATTAACCAGCTGCAGGCTCTGAAAACATATTTAACTCTAAGTTGGAGCAACATGAAGTTGTTTAATTGGATCCCTTTACATACCCCTACCTCAACCAACCCAACCAACTACTGCCCCCCTGCTGGTAACAAGAGTTACTGTAGGTATTCTCTGGCAAACATTAAAGCCCCCAATCAAAAAGGAGAGATAGAATGGCAGAATAGTATATAGGGTTCTGAAAGAGGTGATTGCGGAGGTGCTGACTGCCGTGGAGCCGTAACGGTGGTCTGTATCTGAGACTGACTGACTGGTCTAACTGACTAACACATGAAGCTTTTCACAACGGCCTGAAAACTGCCTTACAGCCATAGAGGAGCCAGAATGAAGGTATCTACTGAGGCCCAGAGGGTAGTGATTGTATGGCCCATAATGAGGGTTATCACTGAAAATGTTTTGGTCCTGACTGACTGACAGCCTCTAGGTATGTCTATGGCATGCAGTGAATACTGTAGCATGGGAATACTGTAGCATGCGTGATGACAGTTCTACAATTAGAGGCCCAGGCTTTTGGCATAGATGGTAGAGCTCTCATCTAATTTCTATACTGCACCCTCTTACAGCACTTCTCTCTCTCTATACATTGATCGGCAGTGGTGGAAAAAGTACCCAATTGTCAAACTTAAGTAAAGATTTCTTAATAGAAAATGACTAAAGTAAAAGTGAAAGTCACCCAGTAAAATACCACTTGAGTAAAAGTTTAAGAGTATTTGGTTTGAAATATACTGTAAAATTGCTACAATATACTTAAGTATCAAAAGTAAGTGTTTTATTTATAGATAGCCAGAGGCACACTCCAACACTCAGACATCATTTACAAATTAAGCATTTGTGTTTAGTGAGTCCGCCAGATCAGAGGCAGTAGGGATGACCATTGATGTTCTGTTGATAAGTGCATGAATTGGACCATTTTCCTGTCTTGCTAAGCATTCAAAATGTAATGAGTACTTTTAGGTTTCAGGGAAAATTGAAGGAGTAAAAAGTACATTATTTTATTTAGGAATATAGTGAAGTAAAAGTAAAAGTTGTCAAAAATATAAATAGTAAAGTTAAGTACAGATACCCCCAAAAACTACTTAAGTAGTATTTTTACTTAATAAGTAGTTTACACCACTATTGATCGGTAGGTTTAGGTTACACTATATTTAGATACTCCAAATACTGCCTGAGACATCTTTGCTATTTGTCTCTCTAACCAATAAATAGTGATCAAAGAAGATATAACGCGATTGACATTTAATGGTAATTTCCGATTGAGCCGACATATGAAGCGTTTCCCATGAACGCGGTCTCGGTGAACACGGAAACATTGCCGATTGGCGATTGGATTGAATCGAATCTAACCCTACATGTGATTGTGTTCTTTGTTCAAATGTATATGCATGAAATGTACAATATATCAAACATGTCTCGCACTGTCATAATTAGTAGAATAATGGATGTGCAATCACATTTTTTGCCAATGCAGATATGGCACGGGTTAGAAGCCAAGTTGACCACCTCTATTTATTCACATTCATTGACTTAATAAGAAGTATCTGAAATTGAAACATTCATTTCCCAATTGCTTTTCTATAATTTGTAGGCTCTTATCATTCTCCATTTGATCTAGCTCTCCACCACAGTGTAGCCATTGTGAACAACGTGTAACACAATCCCAACGCTCTGTCAAATGTTCATAATAATCGCGTGTTATACGGTTTTATAAACCCCAGAAACTACTTGGAAACTCGGTAGGAAACACAAAGAAATGTGTCTCGAAGTTGTCACACAAATCTGTGGTAAAACAGCTAACAGTAAGTAAGGGTATGTTTTTATTTGTAAAGTTACTTTTGAATGATAATGAAATTGAGTGTTCCAGGTTTACAAAAATGCATCGCAATCAAGGATCAATTGTTTCTAGATTGAGCGTTTTACACTTGACAAATCACCTCAGTTAATCAAGAGACATTTTATGACACCAATGTAGCATTGTAAGGGCAACATTAGATCCAGCCTTATATCTCAATGCATTCAACGTTAGGCATGTGCACCACCGGCGGCTGGTGGCACCTTAAGTTGGGAGGACGACTGGCTCATAGTAATAATATATGCCATTTATATGCCTTTTATTCAAAGTGACTTAAAGTCATGCGTTCCCTATAATTTAACCCACTAGCCTGGCGTTACAAGCACCATGCTCTACCAACTGAGTTACAAAGGACCAGTAATGAGTGGAATGGTTTTAGAGAAGATTGGATCTGTTGTATTGCAAGTTGCACTATGTGTGTAAGTCATGTGTGTTAGCTGTACGCATGATGCAGCAATCCATCAGTTTTTAAACCTCCATTCTCCCATACACACTATGCGTTTATTTGGGTTAGACATCTCACTTTGGGACATGATCTAGTAAGAACATTTGGTGGGTTTGGCCTGATCAATATGGGTGTGACCATCTGAATTCACAAAACTCGTGCAGCACACCATAATATGGTAACTGCCCTCTGGGCCACCATAATCACAACATTTTTTAACTGATTGTTCAGTACAGTACCGTTTACGTTGAATTCAACATTGCGTACCGTTCTGGCATACTGAACGCAACCCTGATGGCTTATGGACTTTTCTGCACAATGCACTTTTTGGGCATCATGATGTCTGAATAAATCATCTCTATTTTAGCATTTAAGCCTCAGATTTGGATTTGTCCTCATTTTCGGGTCTCCATCTCTCCTAGTATTCATATATAATTTGAAACCTACGCACCTGTAACAGACACTATTTGATATAAAGGTCCTTTAAGGAGCACAGATGGCCACCCATCATTTCATTTAAGGCCCAGTGCAGTCTGAAAATGTTCAGTATAAAACATTAAGAACACCTGCTTTTTCCATGACAAAGACTGACCAGGTGAAAGCTATGATCCCTTATTGATGTCACTTATTTAATCAATTTCAATCAGTGTAGATGAAGGGGAGGAGCCGGGTTAAAGGACTTTTAAGCCTTGAGACAATTGAGACATGGGTTGTGTATATGTGCCATTCAGTGGGTGAATGGGCAAGACAAAATATTTAAGTGCCTTTGTGGGTTGTGTCAAAAATGGCAACACTGCTGGGTTTTTTGTAAATTAGTTAATAGACCAATAAGAAAGAGTTTTCAGTTTGCCCCTCCCCACTCAGACCCCTCACAGACAGTCCTAGCAAAATTCTTGCTTGAGAAATTGCTCTTTGCTAAGAATTTATGTGTTTCTTTTTGACTATTTTAATTGGAAACAATCACAGTGAGGTACTTAATTGTTACCGAGAAATTGTTTGATATTGAGATTTTAAAGAACAGCTGCATTGGACCCTTAATGTGGTAAAAAAAGATGTATGGATTTGTGCTAGACAATCTAACAAGTATAAGTTGTTTATTGTTTTTTTAAACATATTCATGTTTTTCTCCTCAGAGAAAACAACTGCGGTAGGATACACCCAAGAATCCTCCGCAGAGGAGGCAATTGATGAGTGGAGCAAACTCCTCTGTTCACCTATAAATTGACACTCTCCTACATACGGCGACCGATTATCAGTTTCCGGTCACGGAGGAGAGAAAGACGGAGGAGTCGAGGAGAGGACTTGCTTTTGCACAATTGAGAAAAGGCTTAAGTGTTCTACTTTCCCAGCCAGCACCTCATCTCTACTCCAGAGATACAACTTTTAGAAAGTGACCAAATATTTTCCCATTTATTAACGCTCAAAACTTTGTTTCAAGCACCTATTTGTTAGGTTTTTTATTGGTACACTGAGCACATTGTGAAAAATTAACATCAGTTCATGAAAGGTGTCCATATCTCATGCACCAGATATATCCTTAAAGTGATCTGTGATTACTCCACAGTATGAAATGAATCCAGTGACCCAGCGACACCCTGAACACGACTGAACGTTTGAATGTGTTTAATTTGTTGTGTTTCTGAATTTTTAATACACAATTAACACACCACATAATTCACAACCCTTCGGACAACCCTCCCGGCGTAAGATAATGAACGGTGCATGAGTTGTCTTTTTTACAAAAAAGTATCTGTTTATTTTGTCACTCGAGCAACAGGCATTGTTGTTTACATTCAGAACACTGGGGCTGAACATGCTGCGGAGTGAGGCAGGTGTTGGTGGTCTCAGATAGTCTTTTGCTCTGGAAGTTCGTGGGTTTCAGAAGTTGTTGTGTCCTCCTGGCTCTTATTCACGCCCTGTGTGCAGCCTTTGTCACTTGAAGGCTTGTTGTCTTTCGCGCCATTGGGAGTGTTGGAGTAGGTTGCATCTATACTCTCGTAGGGCTCTGATGTCCACTGGGAGCAAAATAGAAAACATAGAAAATGATTAATTAATTATTAACTATTTTATTACATTTGAAATCTGATGCATTGTACAAGCTAAAAAGCACATTTTGTCTCATTTGAATTTGACTTATTTAAAGGTCCTCAATCAACTGTTTACATTAAATGCTGACATAGTTAACCACAACATAGTTCAACATTAATATAGTCTCATGAATTAAGCTTAGTAAATGCTCGAGCTCTGACTTCTACCTGTGTGGCTCGGCTAGTGGACCGGCAAGAGGGTCCACCTATGGCGATGTTGACGCTGCTGGACGACTGCGTGTCCGTGGTGTTGCCCCCCTCGGCCGCCGACAGGCCTGAAATGACCAGACCGCTGGAGAAGCTCCTCTTGCCGAACAGCAGGCTGAGGGTGGAGCTGGAGGAGGACACCTGGCTTGAGCGGTGGTGGGCTGCAGCCTGTAGCTGGGAGCTCAGCTGGCCCCCGGCCGTGGAGAGCCGCGGCACCTGGGAGAAGATTGAGGCGATGGAGGTGTTGAAGGACAGCTGGCTGTTGGAGAGGCGCTGCACCAGGCCGTTGGCTGAAGCTGACACCTGCTGGCTGTCCAGGATGGGCCCTGACTGGCTGGTGACTGGAGGTCGCTGGCTCTGGGGCTGCACTGAGCGGCTCCGGTACTCTCTCCTGGCTGGATGGATGCACATAAAGACAAGAAGACACAGTCAGTGTCAGAACCTAACCCTGAACATAGCAATGTACTCTACTTAGATGTGTAATGATGTCATGGTAAGGAAACCAATATGTAAATTAGTAACTTGGGTGAACCATCCCTTTAAACGTATCATATATTGCATTTGTCGAGAGCATACACGTGTGCATCTCCAGTAGAGAAAAGCTGGTGAACCAAACCTGCAGCGTGCTGCCTATTGGCGTGAGAGGTCCTGTTGGGCCTGGCCTGGTAAAGACTCAGGCTCTGGGAGGTGATGGAGTTTGGGTTGTGGCTCAGAGAAGAGGAGCCCCCTGCACAGTCCACATCCTCCATGTTCACCCCACTGTTACAGCTGGTCAGGTTATCCTTCCGCACCCTGCAACACAACACACACACACGCACACACAGTAGGCCTGTTACCTGTCTATGCCCTTCGACAGCTCTATTATTAAAATGTTGTTAAAATATTTAACTCAAGGGCAGTTAATCTGGATAAAAAAATCTACATCTCATCTCAATCGAAAGCATAGACCTATAAAAGGCTTAAACAGTGCAGCCGTGCCTCCACCCAATACACACACTAAACATAAAAGTTCCATTAGCCTAACAGAAAATGGTAATGGTCAGTTAGTTATTTCAATCGCTCTGGATGCAGCCAAACACGTCGCAGCACTTTAGCCCTATAGGGTTTGGGAAGAGTGGTGCTGTCACAGCAGAAAAGGCCCTGAATGGATTCCATCCATTGGGGAGCACTAGCAGACTGGCTGATAAATTAGACCCTTCTGTTTCCCCTTGGCAGCCAGCACTCACCGCAACCACTTGGAGAAGAGCCAGATCCTGATGCTGTCCAGGCTGAGAGGGCCGCCCCAGATGCTCCTCAGCTGCTTGTGGGTGCCCATGTAGGAGGTGGTGAGGGGGGACACGTACATGGGGTAGCCCAGCGGCTGGTCGCACGACGAGTTAATCATGTTTCGCAGGGCCTGCTTGGAGTTCTGGATGCTGCCTCGCTCCGGGTTGCGGTTGCGCAAGAACACCAGCTCCTGCTGCTGGCCGGCCCACAGGCCCCTTACACACTCCTTATTGATCTAGAAGAGAGGAGAGGATGAAGAGGGTAGTATTACTGACATCTGAATACACATGACACACAGTCCAAATACATACTTCTTTACTTTAATTAAAATCACCATTTTAATCAACTATGATTAAATCATGACTTTAATTTACTGGCGATGGCAGACCCATTTGGATCAGGTTTCTTTCTTTGTTTCTTTACTTCGTTAATCAAACCAACAACTCGTCCACCGTACACTGCTCACTCTAAACTCTATTAATATATACAGTGCCTTCAGAAAGTATTCACAGCCCTTGACCTTTTCCACATTTTGTGTTACAGCCTGAATTTAAAATAGATTCAATTTAGGTTTTTGTCACTGGTCTACACACAATACCCCATAATGTCAAAGTGGAATTATGTTTTTCGAAATGTTTACAAATGAATAACAAAATAAAAAGCTGGAATGTTTTGAGCCAAGTATTCAACCCTTTTGTTATGGCAAGCCTAAATATGTTCAGGAGTAAACATTTCCCTAACATGTTACATAATAAGTTGCATGGACTCAATCACATAATAAGTTGCATGGACTCAATCACATAATAAGTTGCATGGACTCAATCACATAATAAGTTGCATGGACTCAATCACATAATAAGTTGCATGGACTCAATCACATAATACGTTGCATGGATTCACTCTTTGTGGAACAATAGTTCAACATGAGTTCCACACTTATACAAATATCTGTAAGGTCTCTCAGTCGAGCAGTGAATTTCAAACACAGATTCAACCACAAAGACCAGGGAGGTTTTCCAACGCCCCAAATAAAGGTACTTACTGGTAGATGGGTAAAAAAAAAAAAAAACGTTGACATTCCCGATCCCTTTGAGCATGGTTATTAATTAAAGTTATTAATTACACTTTGGATGGTGTATCAATACACCCAGTCATTACAAAGATACAGGCAGGACTCAGCTGCCGGAGAGGAAGGACACCGCTCAGGGATTTCACCAGTTACAGAGATGAATGACTGTGATAGGAGAACACTGAGGATAGATCAACGACATTGTAGGTACTCCACAATACTAACCTAATTGACAGAGTAAAAAGAAGGAAGCCTGTACAGAATAAAAAATATTCCAAAACATGCATCCTGTTTGCAACAAGGCACTTAAGTAATACTGCAAGAAATTTGGCAAATCAATTTACTTTTTGTCCTGAATACAAAGTGTTATGTTTTTGGCAAATCCAATACAACACATTACTGAGTACCACTTTCTATATTTTCAAGCATAGTCGTGGCTGCATCATGTTATGGGTATGCTTGTAATCATTAACAACTGAGGAGTTTTTCAGGATAAAAAATAAACGGGTTCAGTCTGCTTTCCACCAGACACTGGGAGATTAATTCACCTTTTAGCAGGACAATACCCTAAAACACAAGAACAAATCTACACTGGAGTTGCTTACCAAGAAGACAGTGAATGTTTCTGAGTAGCCAAGTTACAGTTTTGACTTAAATCTGCTTGAAAATCTATGTCAAGACCTGAAAATGGTTGTCTAGCAATGATCATTAATCAATTTGACAGAGCTTGAAGAATTTTGAAAAAAATAATGGGCGCATGTTGTGGAAAGCTCTTAGAGCCTTACCCAGAAAGACTCATAGGTGTAATCACTGTCAAAGGGGATTCTAACATGTATTGACTCAGGGGGTTGAATACTTATCTAATCAAGTATTCAACACCTATATATATTTTTTTACAAATTTTAGAAATCTTCTTTCACTTTGACATTACAGAGTATTTTGTGTAGATTGTTGACAAAAAATGACAATTTTAATCCCACTTTGTAACACAAAATGTGGAAAAAGTAAAGGGGTGTGAATACTTTCTGAAGGCACTCAGTGTAACTTCATCTAATTTTCCAGGCAGCTTCACACAGCTTGAACAGACAGCATTACTGAATAATTCCAGTTTGAAATATAGTACCATAGGCACTTCTATAGATCTGAAAGGACTGGATAGATGTAAGCAATATCGTAATAGCTTCATCTTGCCCTTTGGTTGTTAGAAAAACTGCCATGTTGCTTACTTTATCCAATCCTCTCAGATCTACAGACGTGGCTACGGAGTAGGGGCTTGGAATTCAGCATGTATTCAGCACAACTGCTCATTCCAATCCGGGGTGAAGTTGTTTAACCATTGGTGGGGACAATTCAAAATTTCAACCTACACCATTCATCCCACACCCACCTTAATGACCTTGAAGCTGAGGTGGCGTTTGTAGAGCATGATGATCTTGTACTCGTCCGTGCCATCGTCCACCATGTGTCTCAGTGTGAGAAGAGTATCCCGGCTGGACAGAACCGCCTTCCTCCAGGCTGGGTCACTTTCATGGCAGATCACCAGACTGGTCTTGTAGTTACTAATGGCCTCGTATAAGATGGCTGGCTCCTCTGTCTCCTCCAGACATGTGAAGTGGTCCTGAGAACAACCAAGGAACAGAGCAGTAAGTTGAACCGCCGTAAGTATAAGCTTTATTTCAGGGTTTTACTGAACCACTTTAAGGACAGGATTCAATTAACAGAGCATTGTCGAAAACCTTTATACCGTCATTTTCACTTGCGCCGACATCCGCAGCTTTTACCTGTGAATTGCTCCTTTTAAAGGCAATTTCTCTGACATTTTCAGGAATCACCTTCACAGTCAACACTGCAGATGTCAGCTCAAGGTTAAATAACCTTTAAAAGCAAAGTGTAGTCAGTGCACTTATCGACAATGCGTCTTTGGGTGCATCCTGGCCAGCTTTGCAGCTCTATTGTAAAGTATCCTCAGAAAGTATTCACACCCCTTGACTTTTTCCACATTTCGTTGTGTTACAAAGTGGGATTAAAATTGATTTAATTTTCTTTTTTTGTCAACAATCTACACAAAATATTCTGTAATGTCAAAGTGGAAGAAAAATTCTAACATTTCTAAAGTAAAATATCAGAAATTAAGTCTATACATGTTAGAATCACCTTTGGCAGCGATTACAGCTGCAAGTCTTTATGGGTAAGTCTCTAAGGGCTTTCCATACCTGAATTGTTCAACATTTGAACATTATTATTTTCAAAATTCTTCAAGCATTTTGGTTCTTGATCATTGCTAGAAAAAAAATGTCAGGTCTTAGATTTTCAAGTAAATTTAAGTAAAAACTGTAACTCAGGAACATTTACTGTGTTCTATACTATTATTCTTGGTAAGCAACTCCAGTGTAGATTTGGTGCTTAGCGCCATTACGTTTTTTTTTTTAATCCTGAAAAACTCACCAGTCCTTAACAATTACAAGAATACCCATAACATGATGCAGCCACCACTATGCTTGAAAATATGGAGAGTGGTACTCATAATGTGTTGCATTGGATTTTACAAAAACATAACAGCTTGTATTCAGGACAAACAGGATGAATGTTTTGGAATAATTTTATTCTGTACAGGCTTCCTTCTTTTCACTCTGTCAATTAGGTTAGTATTGTGGAGTAACTACAATGTTGTTGATCCATCTTCAGTGTTCTCCTATCGCAGCCATTAAACTGTCTGTAACTGTTTTAAAGTCACCATTGGCCTCATGATGAAATCCCTGAGCGGTTTCCTTCCTGTCTGGCAACTGAGTTAGGAAGGACGCCTGTATCTTTGTAGCGGCTGAGTATTGATACACCATCCAAAGTGTAAAGTGTAATTTACACTTTGGATTAATTAATTTGTGGTTGAATCTGTGTTTAAAATTCACTGCTCAACTGAGGGACCTTACAGATCATTGTATGTGTGGGGTACAGAGATGAGGTAGTCATTCAAAAATAATGTTAAACAGTATTATTGCACACAGTCCATGCAACTTACTATGTTACTTGTTAAGCACATTTTTACTCTTGAACTTATTTAGGTTTGCCATAACAAAGGAGTTGAATACTTCTTGACTCAAGACATTTAAGATTTTCCTTTTTAATTAATTTGTAAAGATTTCTAAAAACATATTCCCACTCTGACATTATGGGGTATGGTGTGTAGGCCAGTGACAAAAAAATCTCAATTTAATCTATTTTAAATTCAACCTGTAACACAACAAAATGTGGAAAAAGTCAAGGTGTGTGAAGACTTTCTGAAGGCACTGTACATCAAGATACCATGGTTAATAGATACATGTACAGTCCACTGAGAATGCACAGGAAGAGTTCAAGGTTAAACGTACAGTCACCTACATATTTTACTTCAGTAAAAAAGAACAAATGTTATTGTCTTCAAGATAGGCTATTGTGAATACCTGATGGAGCTTGAGACTCATCCTCACACCTGGGGCCACCACTTTCTGCAGCAGATCCATATCTGTAAACACCCACTCATCTTTAGTGGCGATACGGAAGTCTCCTTTGAACAGAGTGTTGAACCCATACAAGAAGGACTCCAAACTGAGTTAGAGAGACAGAGAAAGGGAGCATTGTCAAGGTTTTTATCACATTACAGCAAACAGAGGGTTAGAGTTTATAGAGGCTCACGTACCACTCTGATACTACAGTGTATTTGTATTTGTATTTATTATGGATCCCCATCTGCAAAGGCAGCAGCTACTCTTCTTGGGGTCCAAACACATTAAGGTAGTTACATTATATATAAAACAAAGTATAAAACTACATCATATAACATTATTACACCACTAAATATCTTCAATAGAAAATATATATAGTATAAAACCACCATACAACAATATTACAATGTATGTGTGTGTAGAGTGCGTGTGCTAGTGTGTGTGTACTTATGCGTGTGTCTGTTCCTGTGTGCCTCTTCACAGTCCTGCGGTTCCATAAGGTGTATTTTTGGGCCAGTAACTGAAAGGTTGCTGGATCGAATCCCTGATCCGACAAGGTGAAAACCTGTTGATGTGTCCTTGAGCAAGGCATATAACCCTAATTTACTCTTGGGGTGCTATGGCTGTCATTGTAAATAAGAATATGTTCTTAACTGACTTGCCTAGTTAAATAAAGGTTAAAAATGTGGAATAGAGTTCTGTGGCTCCATGTAGTACTGTGTGCCTCCCTGTGGCATGTCTTGTGGGCTATGCATGAGTCTCTGAGCTGTGTGCTAGAAGTTTAAACAGACACCTTGATGCATTCAGCATGACAACACTTCTTACAAAAACAAGTAGTAATGAAGTCAATCTCTCCTCCACTTTGAGCCATGAGAGACTTACATGCATATTATTCATGTTAGCTCTCTGTGTACATTTACTGCCCAGCCGTGCTGCCCTGTTCTGAGCCAATTGTAATTTTCCGAGGTCCCTCTTTCTGACCACACGAGAGCCATAGCTGCCCCCTTATGGAATCTCAGTGGAACTACAGCTTAGTGTGGAATGATGTGTTTTTACCGTCCATGCCTGGAGGGTAATAAAACCCCATATATAACATGAAATAAATGAATATTTGACAGCTATGGAAGGTTTACCTGTTGGCCATGTTGTGAGATGCTGTCCCCAAGGATCTCCTGCCCAGCACAGACAAGGCATAGCACAGAGTGACCAGTGGGGAGTCCTCGTCACAGTCCACAGGCTGGCAAAACACAAAGGTCAAAGGTCATCAGTGTTCCCATCCACTGAAATGACCAGCAGCAAGGAAACCAAATTGTACAACATGGGGCCATACTGCATGTCCTGATAAGGCCCTGGAGTTTTTCCTGACCACATAACCTTACCAGGAAAAATTAACTAGTTTCTAGAGTTTTCCTGAACAGGAAAAATGAACTAGATTTGGGCCTGGAGGGCCTGGAGTTTTCCTTACCAGGAAAAATTAACTAGACTTGGGAGTGGAGTTTTCCTAACCCCATGACCTGACCAGAAAGAATGACCTAGACTATTGCCTGGCTACATGCATGATTGTACTGTTCATTGCAATCTCACATCTCCACTCACTTCCTCCATTTTGTTGGCACAGTACTGGATCCACTCCAGATAGACGTTACAGAAGCTGGCTCTGGTGACGCCCTGGAGGCAGTGGACATAGTCCTCGTCTATCTTAACGCTGAACACGGCCGGGTCTCTCTCTATGTGGTGCCACTTGGTGAAGGACACCAGAGCCTCCGTGATAGAGGGATCCTTGATCCACGTCTGTAGCTTCAGGGACTGGATCAGGTAGTAGATTATGCTCTAGATGTGAAACGAGAAGGAATAATAACAAAAGATTGATGATATACAGTATATTTTTATGGTCTACTCCCTTTTGCTTGCATAAGACAAAGCTCAGACTTTGTCTTATGAAACGTATTTAACTGCTTATTAAATAAAACCGGTAATGAATTACAAAGATGCTGAAATTAAAAAATATATAGTTAAGCAATAAGGCCTGAGGGGGGTGTGGTATATGGTCAATATACCACGGCTAATGGCTGTGTCCATGCACTCCGTGTTGCGTCATGCATAAGAACCATCATTAGCCGTGGTATATTGGCCATATACCACAAACCCCTGAGGTGCCTTATTGCTATTATAATCTGGTTACCAACATAATTAGAACAGTAAACAAGTAATTTGTGTCATACACGTGGTACACGGTCTGATATACCACGGCTTTCAGCCAAGCAGCATTCAGGGCTCAAACCACCCAGTTTATAGGTTAAATTCAAATTCAAAAACCTTTATTGTCTGTTACATTTCCATAAGAAGTAAAAAGGTCTAAAACCTTCAGATAGTAGGTGATGAGCAGTTTGCGCAGGTCGTACACCTGCAGCATGGTGGCAGCATTGTTCTCGCTGATGCTGTAGCCCTCCAGCAGGTACTTGGTGGTGGTGACCTCCCAGGCCAGCCATCGCAGGTTGAAGGCAGCGTTGCAGGACAGGACGTGGGGCAGGTGGCCCGGCTCACAGCAGCAACAGGCATCGTCCTCCTCCACCCCCTCAGTGATGGCCTCTACCTCCCTCTGCTGGCAGTATGTACCTGGGGAGGAGGAGAAGGAGCACAGACCATCATGTTAATGGTGATTGTAAGTCTGTGGTCGAGATGTAAGGCTTATGATTATTAGAAAACAATTTCAAATAAAAATGAATTAAATTAAACGTATCAAACGTGTAACATTCAACACAGTAAAGATATTTCCCATATCAGCAGAGTGTGATCAGAGCCACAGAGTATCTACATGTATATAGAGGTACAGTGCATTCGGAAAGTATTCAGACCCCTTCCATTTTTCCACATTTTGTTACGTTACAGCCTTAACCTAAAATGGATTAAATAATTCCCCCCTTCATCAATCAACACACAATACCCCATAATGACAAAGATAAAACAGCTTTTTAGATTTTTTGGCAAGTTTATTAAAAAAAAAATTCACGGCCAGTTGTGATACAGTCTGGATTAGAACCAGGTTGTCTGTAGTGACGCCTCTAGCACTGAGATGCAGTGTATCTTAGACCACTGCGCCACTTGGGAGCCCAAATGGAAATAAAATGGAATGGAAATAAATAAATAAATACAATTAAATGGAAGAAGTTTGTAACCACCAAGACTCATTCTAGAGCTGGCCGCCTGGGCAAACTGAGCAATCGGGGGAGAAGGGCCTTGATCAGGGAGGTGACCAAGAATCCGATGGTCACTCTGACAGAGTTCCTCGGTGGAGATGGGAGAACCTTCCAGAAGAACAACCATCTCTGCAGCACTCCACCAATCAGGCCTTTATGGTAGAGTGGCTAGACGGAAGCCATTCCTCAGTAAAAGGCACATGACAGCCTGCTTGGAGTTTGCCAAAAGGCGCCTAAAGGACTCTCAAACCATTAGAAACAAGATTCTCTGGTCTGATGAAACCAAGATTGAACTCTTTGGCCTGAATGCCAAGCGTCCCGTCTGGAGGAAACCTGACACCATCCCTACAGTGAAGCATGGTGGTGGGAGCATCATGCTGTTGGGATGTTTTTCAGCGGCAGGGACTGGGAGACTAGTCAGGATCGAGGGAAATATGAACAGAGCAAAGTACATAGAGATCCTTGATGAAAACCTGCTCCAGAGTGCTCAGGACCTCAGACTGTGGCAAAGGTTCACCTTCCAACAGGACAAGACCCTAAGCACACAGCGAAGACAACATAGGAGTGGCTTCGGGACAAGTCTCTGAATGTCCTTGTGTGGCCCAGCCAGAGCCCGGACTTGAACCTGATCGCTGGAGAGACCTGAAAATAGCTGTGCAGCGACACTCCCCATCCAAACTGACAGAGCTTGAGAGGATCTGCAGAGAAGAATGGGAGAAACTCCCCAAATACAGGTGTGCAAAAATGTCAAAAAAACTGTTTTTGCTTTGTCGTTATGTGTAGATTGATGAGGGGAGAAAACTATTTAATCGATTTTAGAATAAGGCTGTAACGTAACACAATTTGGTCTGAATACTTTCGAATGCACTTTAACTTTATATGGCTCTGGGTGTGGTATAGTGCGTCTCACTGTGTTGCTGTATATTAGTCAGTATCTGACCTCTGAACTCCAGGCCTCGGAGCTGGAAGGTGACCAGGCCGTTGCCGATCTCGATGAGGTGAACGAAGGCGTTGAGGTAGTCGGAGGCCAGGATGAAGCAGTCTCCAGAGCTGTAGTTCCCCCAGCGCCCCAGCATCAGGTCACCACACAGAGAGTGCTGCAGAGAGCGTGTCAGATACTCATAGAAGATGGAGTTCAGGTTGTTGTCGTCGCATCCTGGGGGAATAAAGGTTTACGTAAAATACCCTGATTGACATGACCAACAAAACAACATCTATTAACCATGAGAAGATCCTTGTAATTGTTGAGAAATTATAAATCAGATTATAATGTTTAACATTAATTAGGGGGAAAAACATGTTGATATTTATTCAATAAACTCAATATATTACCTGTCTCTTTATCAACCTGAGATACCAGTCTGCTATTAGAGCTGTCAATGCGTTTGGTGCTGCAAAATGGTACAAAACCATAGATTAAATAGACAGTACATTCATTAAAATAAAGTAAACATTGTCTAGCATACGATAATGAGTGCATTCTGGTTTATTTTTAGGACCTTTTCTTTGTGTTAAAGGAGTTACATAAATCCTCATCAATAACTCAGTGACTGGAGTAGACTTAGAGACAGAAGAGGAAGTGAGACATCTCACTCACTCCTTTTTTCTGGTTCATATACAGTCAATGAACAAAGCAGACCAGACCCAGTTCCTATCGCAATGGGAGACACGCCTTAAGCAGACCGGAACTGTGACCATTCTTTTCAGTGGTAAACATCCTGAGTAAGACTTCTTTATTTATCCACTATCTTTGGTAGAGTCTCTATACTCTGCTTGTCTACCCCTAGCCTAGAGCACTTAGCTCAGGGTCCTTGCTATCCAGAATCCTTGGGATGTTCCTACCCTATTGGTGTTAACATATAAAATGGTTAAGGTAAGGGTTAAGGTTAGGGTAAGGGTAGTGGTTAAGGTTAAGTTTTAGAGTAAAAGGATCCCAAGGATCCAGGATAGCCCTAACATTTAGCTTAGTCAGCTGAGTGGATGACAAGAAATGTCCTTATATGGATGTCCACAGGGGCTCTAGGAGGCCATAGAATTCACCACTTGCATATTTCCTGACCATATTAAAAACAGACGAAGCAGATGTGAGTGACTAACAATGAACTTTCATCAAATAAAAAATAAAAAATGATTGACAGTGACCTAACTCAATGGTTCGGTCATAGACTCAAACTGAGTCAGACATCCCTCATCCCCTTCTTCATTTATAATGGACTTTCCCACGTCCTATCTCTAAGGCTGGATGCCCTGGGGTGCGGCCGACACACTGTGGGGCTTTAAGGGGTGCATGCATATTTCATGGCACTTTATCTCATGCTGCGGGCGGTGAAAGGCCATTACTTGTAGTTCCTCTCCCAGAACTTGACGGGCCGTGGGTAGGAGGTGATGAAGATGGCACTGCCCAGGAAGGGGCTGAGAGGGGTGTAGAACAGAGTCGTGATGAACGTCTGCAGCAGCAACATGGCTGAGTCTGGGCTGCACCATGAAGGAGAACCACCACAACCAAGAACATCCACCAGGTATCAATTCAATTAGGGACAACAGGTTTACCATACTCACATATCTTCTGTCAAATTCCCTGTTACATTACAATTTCAGTCAGAGCAACGTCAAAAGTGTAGATCCTACACATGTCAAAACCAAAGGATACGAGGCACAGCGAAGGGCTGAGCGAATGCGTGGAAGGCACTGCCCCATGCGATCTGCCACGGTGCGATATAGACCATGATGAAGTGGAGCTTGTGAAGCAGATCACTGAGCTGTAGAGGATGAAAGATGTGTTGGGAGTCACTGACAGACAGCAAAGACAGTTATTTTTAGACCAGATCCTAAAAATAAATCCAAGGTAATCAAAAGTTGGACGGCCACTCTACATACAGAGCATCTGGCAGGTGTTTGCTGCTTCACACAGACACCCCAAAAAATACTACTGTATTTGTTAATCAACTGAAGTGAGTTTGGGGACCGCAGTCATAGTGAGTTGTATTCATTTCCTATCTTATTGTAGTGAGAGGTCTGTCATTGGGAGAGTGTGTACCAGTCTCTGGTCACGCCGCAGACTGACCTTGTGGAAGACAATGGACATGATAAAGAAGTCCAGCAGAAAGGTCTCTGAGGCCCTGCTGCAGTCGAACTCGAAGAAGACGATAGTGAAGATGAGAGTGACGAACTGGAAGCTGGGATTGCAAAAGGAGGCGCGGAGGAGCTTCATCCCAGCAACTGTCATCAACAAGACATCACAGCTGGAGCGAGACACAGAGACCTGAGCGACTCAGGTGTACAGGCGTGACACAGCAGAGTAAAGCAGAGGGGTGGCATGGAGTGGGAGAGGGGGAGGGGAGACAAATGCACCAATACTAGCGAATACTATACATCACACATTCTTCCCTAGCAAGGGAAGTGACATGCATAGTGACTTGTCATGATGACCAGGCTCAGATGATGATGACATCATAGTGACTTACTGTCTACTAGTTAGTACATGTACATAATTCAGACTGGGTTGAAAGTTACCTATATGTCATTGATTAAGGTACTTTGGGTATTGTTCCACCTCCAAGATGCACATAGGGGAGTGGTGGACACTATATAAACCTATGAAGAACTGTGTGTTTCTGGAAAAGGTTTCCCCAGGTGCTACAGGTAACTGCCAAAATAAAGGAAACACCAACATAAAGTGTCTTAATAGAGTGTTGGGCCACCACTAGCCAGAACAGCTTCAATGCACTTTGGCATAGATTCTGTAAGTGTCTGGACCTCTATTGCAATGCTGCAACACCATTCTTCCACAAAAAATTCCATAACTTGGTGTTTTGTTGATGGTGCTGGAAAATGCTGTCTCAGGCATCGCTCCAATTGGGTTAACATCTGGTGATTTAGACGGCCACAGCATATGGTTTCAATCGTTTTCATGCTCATCAAACCATTCAGTGACCACTCGTGCCCTGTGGATGGAGGCATTGTCAATCCTATGGGGGCATAGCCATGGTAGCCAAAATAATGGCCAAAATAATGGTCTGTGGAAAGAAGTGGAGGCACTCAATCAACGTGAGTCGAGGTGCAATCAAAAAATATAATAATCATAGAAGAGCGAGTCTTTTCCTTTTTTATTTCTAAAATAATGGCCTGTATTTTAATACATCATGGGATGTTAATTGCTTAATTAACTCAGAAACCACACCTGTGTGGAAGCACCTAATTTCAATATACTTTGTAACACTCATTTACTCAAGTGTTTACATTATTTTGGCAGTTACCTGTCCATGAAGATTTATGTTGACATTTTAAGGTAATTATGTAAGATGGACAGAGGCAAGTGTCTACCTGCAAAGAGATTCACTTTACATTCCAAAATCAATGTTATACAGATTATCTGAATAAAATGGTTTCAAACTGAAAATGGTCTTAGAAGACCTGGGTAAAATACATACACAGCTTGGCATTTATTGAGATAAATGAGACTCATGTACTGGAAGCAGCTCTGTAGATTGGTCACTAGCTGGCACAGCCACAAAGTCCTACAATCTTAATCCTAACCACACTGATAACCCTAATGTCTAACTCTAACCTTAAATGAAGACCAAAAAGCACATTTTTGTTTTACATTTTATGATATAGACAACTTTGACTTTGCAGCGGGCCCATCTAGAGGAAACCGCTCAGTTCTGCTCCTAGGGTAAGCAAGACTCATGACAATAAACGTCAACCTGCAATACATACGTCCAGTACTTGGCATGCTCTTGATTTAGTTAGCACACATCAAATACTTTCAAATACTTTTGCATGTGACCCAGGTGGGCGTATGTGTTTTTTATTAAAATCTTTAGGAGAAAGGTACTCACTGGATGCCTAGCTTCTTGCGGTGACTGAGTGAGAAGCCATCATTGGTGAGCGCACTCAGAATGATGGCTGGGTAAACCACGTATTTCTCAAAACTCAGCAGGCCCACGTACAGACGTTCAAACCACATCAACTGAGCATTGTCTGGAAAATGAAATCAACTTTAATCACATGGCAAGAGCGGTTTATTACTTTTGCAGCATTTGACAAATCTTTATAGTACTTCTTGGCTTGTGAATATGGCTAAGGTTTTGGATTTGAAGAGGGGGAATGAGAACTGATATATAAATAAACTAAAGGCAACATCAGACAAAGATGAAAGCACAGGAAGGAGGTCTTCCCTAACTAACTGAACCCACACATGTGTGTAGAACTATATGCTATTAAATGTAGTGTTTCATCACATTTGTACTAGAGAGCCAGAGATGCAAAAGGCCTACGGTAGGAAAGACCGCATTTTCCAAAACAATAAAGGCAGAACTGACCTCTGGGCTCAAACTGGGAGTACTCATTGCTCTTTAGTACTGGGTGAGAGATCCAGAGCCAAGGGTGGTGCTTCCGTAACTGGGGTACGAGATAGTGGGTGACAAAGCCCACTGTCCCTGCCAGCGCATACAGTACTATGGTCACAAAGGGCTGTGGAGAGAAAGGGAGAGAAAAGGAGAGAGAGGAAGAGAAAGGGAGAGAGAGAGAGAGAGAAAGAGAGTGAGAGTGAGAAAGGGATAGAGAGGGAGAGAGAGGGAAAGAGAGGGAGAGAGCGAGAGAAACGGTGCGAGAGGGAGAAAAAGGGAGAGATGGAGAGAAAGGGAGAGAGGAGGAGAGCGAGGGAGGGAGAGAGGGAGAGCAAGGGGGGTTGACTGAATACTTAACCGATGGGATAACATTTTATTTACGACACCTCAGTAATTATTTACTGATGAGACAACATTGCTTTATGACACAAACAACATTCATGACACATCGTTTAGGGATAGTGTTTGGATGTAGGTAACCCACCTTTAGGGACAGGAAGACAGTGCTTGAAGTTATAGCAAAGGTTAGAATGTAGGCAATGGAGCAGACAACAAGATCCGAAAGAAGAATCTCCTTCTGCAAAAGCAAAAATAAATCATACAATATCACAATTGTGGAATGTAATAATGTGTTAAAGTCAAACTTTTGAATGGAACAAATGGAACAAATCCATTTAGTGGAGGAAACAATGCAAGTCTCTGACTTACCACTGAATTCATGAGCTTCTCTGGAAGAGGATCCTTGGTGTCTTCTGAGTCTTCACCCTCTTCCTCACTGTCCACAAGAGTGGGCATCAGTTTGGACTTGATCAGTGACCTGTCGTGCACAACAAAGGAGAATATTTTAGCCTTAGCACTAACAACTCTCATACAGTCAGCATGTTAGCAGGCATAACAATAGGAGGAGCAGAAAAGCAGGCGACTTACATCAGCACAGTCGGATCACTGCTCTGCCCACTCAGATGATAGGAGAGAACCACCAGCAAGCCGCAGAACCCAGAGAACAAGGCTGGGGTATGCTGTTCATCCCAGGGCTCCTTTAGAATATAATGTAAATATTGAGCAAAACATTTTATTTAAAATGTTAAGGTAACCATCACCTACAAATACAGAGAACTAATTCAGGCATGATATGTGTGAGGATGAATATGGACATTTTGCTTTACTGCAGGCATAGTGGCATACCTTTTTCTATTAGAGAGCCTTCTTGAGGCAATTTTTTTATTTTGACTTTTACCCCTCTTACCAGAAGTTATGAATACTAAATCATCACCCAAGCAGAATATGGTTTCACTAGCCTGAAGGAACAGAGAGGTGCCGCTTAAAAAGCGATTAGATTTTTCATGCTTGACAAAGCTGCCTCTGCAGCAGTGGCAGATTTAGGTATAGGCGACATGGGCAGCACAGGGCGCCCGGGGGTGGCACGGGGTGCCCGCACATAAAAATAAATATTGTTGGGGGGGTGGGGGGGCATACAAGCTAGAACCGCCACTGCTCTGCAGCAACAAACTGTTCGGTCGCAGTGCAAAACACATCCTTCACGTAATCAAGCACACATCTTTACTCAATAATGATTTTAATCCTACCTTCAGAGCTCCAAAACAGAAACCGTACAGCAAAGATAACGCCGTCAGACTACGGAATATGCTGTACACTGCTGAGTGGAGTCCAGTTGCAGCTGACAAAGAAAGTGGACACACAGTAATCAGGTTGAGGACTAGGTTTATGGTGGTACAATATGCATTCAGTTCATGATATTATGAAGGTCAAGCTAAACAGAGAAGAGTGTGCTACTCACCTGTTCCACCAAAGAAATGAATGTCTATTTGTTCGAGCAGGTAAATCATAAAGGTGTTGATTTGTGGGAACAGGCCAACGAGAAATGTGATAGGAAAGCAGTAGGTGATGCCTGTGGAATATAGAACAAAACAGCAATTTAGAACTATCAGCTTTTTCTAATGTCAAAATAAAACACATCATCTAAAATAATTTCATGGAGATGACTGAAAAAGGTAATGGAAATGTGACTTACCCACTAAAATGTCTCTCAGGAATTTGAGAGCATCTGCTAATACTATGGTGATGCCATATACGGTGGACACAGGCAGATCCTTACTTCTTAACATCTGTTCCAGAATCCAAATAAGGCCACAGAAAATACAGAAATAAGCAGCCCGGCTGTAGGCAACAATCTGATTGTGTCCCTGGAAAACATCAAGAGGGGAGAGAAATTTAACAGAAAAAGCCTTAACCGTCTACTTGGAAAAAAACATAAATACTAAACAACCAGTGAAAATGTACAGGTAATTGCCAAAATAAAGGAAACACCAACATAAAGTGTCTTAATAGAGCGTTGGGCCACCAGAACAGCTTCAATGTAGTACCAGGAAAACAACCTCTCACTCAACGTAAAAAAAAAACAGGAGATGAACGTGGACTTCAGGAAACAGCAGAAGGTGCATCCCCCTATCCACATGGACGGGACTGTAATGGAGAAGTTGGAAAAGTTCAAGTTCCTTGGTGTACACATCACTGATAAACTGAAATGGTCCATCCACACAGACAGTGTGAAGAAGAAGGCGCAACAGAGCCTCTTCAACCTCAGGAGGCTAAAGAAAGTTGGCTTAACACCTAAAATTCAAACCTTTACAGATGCACAATTGAAAGCATCCTGTCGGGATGTATCACCGCCTGGTACGGCAACTGCACCGCCCGCAACGGCAAGGCTCTCCAGAGGATGGTGCGGTCTGCCCAACACATTACCAGGGGCAACCTACCCGCACTCCAGGACACCTACAGCACCCGATGTCACAGGAAGGCCAAAAAGATCATCAAAGACATCAACCACCCGAGCCACTGCCTGTTCACCCCGCTGTCATCCAGAAGGCGAAGTCAGTACAGGTGCATCAAAGCTGGGACCGAGAGACTGAAAAACAGCTTCTATCTCAAGGCCATCAGACAACTAAACAGCCATCACTAGCACATTAGAGGCTGCTGCCTATAGGCAGACTAGAAATCACTGGTCACTTTAAGGTACGGAACACTAGTCACTTTAATAATGTTTACATATCTGGCATCACTCATACTGTATTCAATACTATTCTACTGTATCTTAGTCCATGCCGCTCCCCCATATGTATATAGGCCTAATTAATTCCTTAATTAGATTTGTGTGTAATTGTTAGATATTTCTGTTAGATATTACTGAACTAGAAGCACAAGCATTTCGCTACACCCGCATTAACATCTGCTAAACATGTGTATGTGACCAATAAAATTTTATTTTATTTGATGTATCTTGGCGTAGATTCTACAAGTGTCTGGAACTCTATTGGAGGGATGCGATACCATTCTTCCATGAGAAATTCCATCATTTGGTGTTTTGTTGATGGTGGTGGAAAAATCGGTCTCAGGCGCCGCTCCAGAATCTCCCATAAGTGTTCAATTGGGTTGAGATCTGATGACTGAGACGACCATGGCATATGGTTTACATCGTTTTGATGCTCATCAAACCATTCAATGACCACTCGTGTCCTGTCGATGGAGGCATTGTCATCCTATGGGGGCATAGTCATGGTAGCCAAAATAATGGCCTGCCCAGCATTTTTATACATGACCCTAAGCATGATGTTAATTGCTTAATTAACTCAGGAACCACAACTGCTTCCAATATACTTTGTATCCCTCATTTACTCAAGTGTTTCCATTATTTTGGCAGTTACCTGTATCTTCACAGTATGCCTTTATAATATGTTTCAAACAGACTCACATGTGTTGGCGAGGCTGCATCAGGTTGGACACTCTGTAATACAAACAATTTGTTCAAAGTGTTATTAACGTGATTAACTGATATGCAGTCAATGACTGACAAGAAATGTGTTTCCATCAGCAATGTGTCAGATAAAAAGTAGTTCAGCTTAATTTCATTGTTACAGTGGAGTATGTGGTGGGGCATTGAAAATGCCACAGTATTATCACAGATCTGGTATCCTATCAATGATCTGAATTATGTCAACACAGATAAGCAACGGTTATATGGTTGATTAAGACTTATCCACAAAAATAGATACCTTCCTTACCTTTAACAACGAGTATTGGCAGCTAGCGATGACCACGCAGAACTGGAAAACCCAGATGTCTTTGAAGCAGCCATGGTTGAGCAGAATGAATCCCAGGAAGGCCACCAGGAAGGCCAGGAACACAACTGCTATGTTCTCCACTACATCCTGGTTCCTGAGGACAGAGAGCAAAGGTCAAAGTAAAGTCTGTTAACTAGTTGATCAATCACTGAGAGATGGAAAATGGGAAAAGGAAAGATAGAATGGGAGCTCTTTCTCTTACCTGTCAAAGAGCGCCAACAAGGTGAGCCGGTCATACAAGATGTTTACCCACTTCCCAGGAAAAAGCTTGAGCTTGTAGTACAGCTTACGAGAGGGCTTTTCCTGTGTGGAGGTCTCTGATGATTCATCAATCGAGTCCTCCTCCTGGCAGAGGTAGAATTAGGGTTGTAGTGTAAAAGAAACCTCAATAGCACTTTAATTGAACCCTTAGCCATAAGGGTTACATAACACTGACATAAAATATGTCTTAAACAGTCATGACTGTTGGTTTCAGCTCTTGACAACTGACTACACGCTGTCATGACACATATAATGTTTAGATCAGTTATCTCATACAGCTACAATGTAAGTAATAATCAGCAGTGCATTTCACCCAGTGTATTTCCTGTGTGTGTGTGTGTGTGTGTGTGCGTGCATGTGTGTGTTGTGAACCATACACTGTAAATTAGGTGCTGAGAGGGACGATGTGCTAGTGATGTCTGAGCCAGGCAGGCAGTTTCTGTTCTGCTCACAGAGTCACTATAGTTTGATGAATGGCCAGCACTCTGCAGTGCTGAGTCTGGGTCCACTTTCTGGGACGGATAGCGGTTTATGGGTGTAATGGGGAGGAGAGAGGAGATGGGGATGAAAGGGTGTAGTGACCTAGAAGATTTTAGGTGGGGGAAAGAGGAGAGGGATGACTGGCGGGGGAGAAGGGATGGGGGGAAAGAGGAGAGGGATGACTGGCGGGGGAGAAGGGATGGGGGAAAGGGGAGAGGGATGACTGGCGGGGGAGAAGGGATGGGGGGAAAGAGGAGAGGGATGACTGGCGGGGGAGAAGGGATGGGGGGAAAGAGGAGAGGGATGACTGGCGGGGGAGAAGGGATGGGGGAAAGGGGAGAGGGATGACTGGCGGGGGAGAAGGGATGGGGGGAAAGAGGAGAGGGATGACTGGCGGGGGAGAAGGGATGGGGGGAAAGAGGAGAGGGATGACTGGCGGGGGAGAATGGATGGGGGGAAAGGGGAGAGGGATGACTGGCGGGGGAGAAGGGATGGGGGGAAAGGGGAGAGGGATGACTGGCGGGGGAGTAGGGATGGGGGGAAAGAGGAGAGGTGGGTTTGTAGTCACCTGGAAGATTTCAGGGTGAGTTCTCCGAGGCCGTAGCCTGTGTGCAGGGATGATGCGGCGCTGGAAGGGGCAGTCTGTATGTCCACCCGCCAGCCCGTCCTGGCACTCCGAGTTAGAGGAAGTGGACAGGAGATCACTGGGTACGTGACAAGGTTTACATGTAAAAGCCATGATGTAAAAAATAATAATAATAATTAAAGATTCAACATTGTCAAATGTAAATAGAAAACAACAAGAACTTCATACAAATACGACATATTATTAACTGAGGTTATAGTACCACATGTTTCCTGTGATAAGTTCAGCTCCGAGGGGAAGGTTTAGGGCTCTCTCAGCATACAGCTTACGAGGTCTGTCTCCTGGAATAGAGAGCAGACAGAACCTCATGTTTAAAACACCTACCTGATATGACATACTGTGCATTCGGAAAGTATTCAAACCCCTTGACTTTTTCCACAATTTGTCACGTTACAGCCTTATTCTAAAATAGATTTTTTTTAAAGCAAAAAAGTTTTTTTAGAATTTTTTGCAAATGTATTACAAATAAATACTGAAATATTACATTTACATAAGTATTCAGACCCTTTACTCAGTTCTTTGTTGAAGCACCTTTGGCTGCGATTACATGCCTTGAGTCTTCTTGGGTATGACGCTACAAGCTTGGCACACCTGTATTTGGTGACTTTCGCCAATTCTTCTCTGCATATCCTCTCAAGCTCTGTCAGGTTGGAAGGGAAGCGTCACTGCACAGCTATTTTCAGGTCTCTCCAGAGATGTTATATCGGGTTCAAGTCCGGGCTCTAGTTGGGCAACTCAAGGACATTCAGAGACTTGTGCCACTCCTGTGCCACTCCTGCGTTGACTGTGTGATTAGGGTCGTTGTCCTGATGGAAGGTGAACCTTCGCCCAAGTCTGAGGTCCTCCCTGACCAAGGCCCTTCTCCCCCGATTGCTCAGTTTGGCGGCCAGCTCTAGGAAGAGTCTTGGTGCTTCCAAACTTCTTTCATTTATGAATGATGGAGGCCACTGTGTTCTTGGGGACCTTCAATGCTGTAGACATTTTTTGGTGCCGTTCCCCAGATCTGTGACTCAACACAACCCTGTCTCTGAGCTCTACGGAATGTTGGCTTGGCTTTTTGCTCTGACATGCACTGTCAACTGTGGGACCTTATATAAACAGGTGTGTGCCTTTCCAAATCATGTCCAATCAATTGAATTTACCACAGGTGGACTCCAATCAAGTTTTAGAAACATCTCAATTTCGAGTCTCATAGCAAAGTGTCACACCTGTTCCCGCTCCCCCTCTCTGGCGCTCGAGGGCTGCCCATCCTTACACACACCTGTCACCATCGTTACGCATATCAGTTATTCATTAGACTCACCTGGACTCCATCACATTATTGATTGATTCCTCTATATCTGTCTGTTCCTCAGTTTGATCCCTGTGTCATTAATGTCGTTATGTTTCCCCTGTACTCAGTGTGATCCCTGTGTCATTAATGTTGTTATGTTTCCCCTGTCCTCAGTGTGATCCCTGTGTCAGCATTAATGTCGTTATGTTTCCCCTGTACTCAGTGTGATCCCTGTGTCATTAATGTCGTTATGTTTCCCCTGTCCTCAGTTTGATCCCTGTGTCATTAATGTCGTTATGTTTCCCCTGTACTCAGTGTGATCCCTGTGTCATTAATGTCGTTATGTTTCCCCTGTCCTCAGTGTGATCCCTGTGTCAGCATTAATGTCGTTATGTTTCCCCTGTACTCAGTGTGATCCCTGTGTCATTAATGTCGTTATGTTTCCCCTGTCCTCAGTGTGATCCCTGTGTCAGCATTAATGTCGTTATGTTTCCCCTGTACTCAGTGTGATCCCTGTGTCATTAATGTCGTTATGTTTCCCCTGTCCTCAGTGTGATCCCTGTGTCAGCATTAATGTCGTTATGTTTCCCCTGTCCTCAGTGTGATCCCTGTGTCATTAATGTCGTTATGTTTCCCCTGTCCTCAGTGTGAACCCTGTGTCATTAATGTTGTTATGTTTCCCCTGTCCTCAGTTTGATCCCTGTGTCATTAATGTCGTTATGTTTCCCCTGTACTCAGTGTGATCTCTGTGTCAATAATGTCATTATGTTTCCCCTGTCCTTAGTGTGATCCCTGTGTCAGCATTAATGTCGTTATGTTTCCCCTGTACTCAGTGTGATCCCTGTGTCATTAATGTCGTTATGTTTCCCCTGTCCTCAGTGTGATCCCTGTGTCAGCATTAATGTCGTTATGTTTCCCCTGTACTCAGTGTGATCCCTGTGTCAGCATTAATGTCGTTATGTTTCCCCTGTCCTCAGTGTGATCCCTGTGTCAGCATTAATGTCGTTATGTTTCCCCTGTCCTCAGTGTGAACCCTGTGTCATTAATGTCGTTATGTTTCCCCTGTCCTCAGTGTGATCCCTGTGTCAGCATTAATGTCGTTATGTTTCCACTGTACTCAGTGTGATCCCTGTGTCAGCATTAATGTCGTTATGTTTCCCCTGTCCTCAGTGTGATCCCTGTGTCAGCATTAATGTCGTTATGTTTCCCCTGTCCAAACGCTGTTCGTGTTTTTTTTTCGTGTCTGTTATTTATTAAATGTTCACACCCTGTACTTGCTTCTCGTCTCCCAGCGTCTGTCCGCACAGCAAAGGGTCTGAATACTTATGTAAACAAGGTATTTCTGTTTTAAATTTTTTATAAATTTGCAAACATTACTAAAAACCTGTTTTCGCTTTGTCGTTTTGGGATATTGTGTGTAGATTTATGAGGGAAACAAATGTGGAAAAGTCAAGGGGTCTGAATACTTTCCAAATGCACTGTTAGTGATACAGTATGCTATACAATAGCTGGGCAATTATAGCACAGACAATTGACCCATCGCTAAGCCCCGCCCCCCTTGGTTACTGTTGCAACCTCTGCCAACATTTTTCCGGGAATCCCAATCCCCTCACAATGATCTCAAACTCTGTTTCTAATAAGCAAATCCACTCACAGACTACCCTTGCTATCAGGAAACTCTTGGGTATGTTGTGGTGGACTGTCATTGTTTAATATTTTTAGGCGCCTGTTCCAAAGAACAGAATTGAAAAAGTACAACAGAAGCTTGGAGATTTTCCACTGTTTAAATTAGAAGCCACAATAGGTTATTCAGTAAACTTATAGAGTAGCAACAGAGAGCAGCAGAACGATAAAGGTTATTAAATAACCCATAGAGTAGCAACAGAATAGAGTTCAGAGCGGTTAGAATGGTTTGAACGGTCAGAGCGGTCAGCAAAGCCCAAGAAAAAATCATCACATGGCCCTGTAGAGTGCACTTAGACACGCACTAGCACTAATATATGCATGGCTAAATTAGTGTTTGTACTATTGCTATGGTTTCAACACAGGCACTGAGAATTATGTATGCATGACTGTATTACTGTTTGTACTATTGCTATGGTTTCGCAACTATTGTTTCATATCCCAAAGTCTAAGAGCCAAAGGAGGAGGGAAAAGGGCGTAGACAAACCAGAATTAAAAGGCTTAGAAACAATTGTGGAAGAAGGTTAAGAGGCGTTAATCATTTTACATATGAGGGAAGGACTATGCATGCTATGTAACCACAAAACTGTATAAAAAGTGCGAGCTGAGTCTGGGAAAATCAGTAGTCTCCGGAGGCTCACTCGGCTGTATTGCTTCTGTAATAAAGTCTATTTTACTTTTCCAAACTTTTAAAGTGCTTTACTTTAAAGAAAAGAAGGGAAGATTTTCCACAACATCATTACAATTGCTTCACGGGAACCTGGTAAAATGATGTTTGTAGTGTAGCTAGCCACTGACTGGCTCTGAATTCACTGTCAGCAAGCAGTCGAAGCTATAACCACTTTTGGAGCTAACTAGTGCTCTCAAATCATATCCTGATGTCAACAGCAGATGGGAGTTAGCTAGCTAACATACATTTTAAGAAAAACAAGTTACATTAAGTGGCTAGCTAGCGTTAGCAACGTTTGGTGGCCAATGAGACAGAGTTACCTAACCAGCTGAGCTAGCAAACAATGTAACAAAAGCATAATTTCTGATTTAAAACAAATACTCCAACAGGCTCTGCATTTCAAGAATCACAGTAGCAAGATACTGTTAAATGATTTAGCCATTTAAACATTTATTTTTTGTAGAAAGCTCTCCGTCTTCCTGCAATTTAAACGTAAGCTTGTCTGATATATCGACAGTTGCTATCCATTGGAGCGCTGCGATTGGTTGGCCAAAATTCAAGGGCGAAGCTTAGCAAAGGGTCAATTTTCTACAACATTATCCAGGGTTTGTAACAAGTTTGTAGACTTCAGTCAATTGATACCGCACAACAATATTTTGCACTTACTGTGGACTGTATGGAAAGTATAGGCGTCCTCCTTGTTCGTGGCCTCTGGTCTGCATATGACCTGGAGCATAGAGCTCTCTGACTGAGATGTTTGGGAGGGCAGGGAGTCGTAGTCTGGGTCTTTATCCCGGTCTGTCTGGGGACTGAGAGTAGAGGACAAACTATACAACGATTATATAAAAAAAATGCATTCATTTACAATAAAGATCAGATCAAATAACAAAATAAAGTACATTGTGATGATGACCTTTTAAATCTAAGAGACATTTGAAAAGGTTTACCTGTCTGGAGACACAATGGGGATTCGTGTGGAGGGGATGGTGTGGAGGGTGTCTGTTGTGGCCAGAGTATTGGGAGGGCTTGGCCGCTCCTGCTGGCTCTCTGTCTCTGTGTTATCCTCAATTTTTGCGGTGACGCCATCTGTAAAAGCAACACTTGTTTTCAATTTTACCAGTAAAGAATTAATAAAACACAGCTGTTAGTACAACAGAGACAATAGAACACAGCTGTTAGTACAACAGAAACAATAGAACACAGCTGTTAGTACAACAGAGACAATAGAACACAGCTGTTAGTACAACTGAGACAAAAGAACACAGCTGTTAGTACAACAGAGACAATAGAACACAGCTGTTAGTACAACAGAGACAATAGAACACAGCTGTTAGTACAACAGAGGCAATAGAACACAGCTGTTAGTACAACAGAAACAATAAAACACAGCTGTTAATACAACAGAGACAATAGAACACAGTTGTTAGTACAACAGAGACAATATCTTCTCACCTAAAATCTTAAATGTCCCCCCCCCCACACTCACCTTCCTCCATTGCTCTGTACTCCTCCTCTGCTGGGTTTTCACTGCCACTGGCTCCCCTGGTGCTGTTGATGGACTCCAGCAGTGACACAAACTCCACAAAGTTGGACTCGTTGGGGATCTGGCCCTCCTTGGCCTCCAGGTCTGACTTGGATGAGGTCATGGTGGTCTGTTTATTCTGTGATCTGTCAGCAATGAGGACTGCGTCCTTCCCGCTGTCCATGCTCAGGCCTCGCACGTGTGTCCTGCCTCCCGGGCCGTACTTCCTGAAAGTAGACGGGATTCGCAGGAAGCCGTCTGCATCCACGTTGAGGTCCGGAGGGTCGTTCTCGTCAGGGTGGGAGTGGACGTCGATGCCAGATGAGCTGTTGTCGGCTGTGGTCAACTGGGGGCTGGGGTGTTCCAGGTCTGCCTCGTTGTACTCTAAGTCCCGGCAGTCCAGAGCGGCAGAGTCAGCGCTCATCAACTCTTTGGTGATCTGGCCGTCTGGGCTTGGGGTCTGCAGCTGGGCAGGGTCAGCCTCAGATAAGGGTTCACCTTCATTCTCTGCACCACTCCGTTCATCATCCTCAGGTGAGTCAAAGGTAATAACAGGGATTTTGATGAGGCAGTCGCCAGAAGTCCCTCCATGGGGGTCGATGCCCATCTGTGCCTGGGCAGACTCCAAGATGCTCTGTTTGACCGACTCCTCCAGCTCCGCAGCCGTCTGGGCATCACAGCTCATGGTGATGATGATCTTGACCATGTCGTTCTCGTCCAGACGGGCTGATGGGCCAGAGTTGTCAACAAAGACAACAGCGATCTCATCTGAGCAGTATGTCTCCTCTGGCTGGTCATTCTGAAGAGGAGGTGGGAGAGGGTCATCATGCTCCTGAATGACCTCTAGAGAGTTGTTGTTTGGGTCCTGTTGGGGCTGTTTCTCCTGCTCCGTCTCCTCTGTGCTTTCTTCATCACTCCCCTTGGAGGAGGACAGTCCCTCATCAGCAGTCTCCCTATCAGCCACCTGCTTCTGCTCCCCCAACAGGAGAGGGGCTGCCTGGTCAGGGTTGGGGCTAGACAGGTCCTCTGGGGAAAGCTCCTGCTCAGGCTGTAGGCTCTCTCTGGGTTGTTTCTCCTTGGGGATACTGTCACTCTGGGCTACAACAGATACACTACTGTTACAAAGAGCTTATTGACAGGAATTTAGAATGGCTCATAAATGAAAGAAGAAGAAAAGGTCTCAGTCATTACAATTTCTGCTCTTAACTAACAATAAATTATATAGATCTTCTTAGCAAAACTTTGCAAAACCAACATTATGTGAGAACATTTACTGGAAGCCGACAACATGCTTATCTGAGCATATTTGAAGCAATAATGTGCTAGGCCAGCATAATAAGCAGTAATAATTGTATCACTACATCCATGCAATGCATTCCAGGAAGAGCATTTTATTCTCACAGTGAGATTTGAGAATAGAAAACCAATTTCCCACTATAGGAGGGAATCAGACCAGTTAAAAAATATATAGGAGAGTACAGTACCTTCAGTATTCTTTAAGTCTTCTGATTTTGGGCACTCCTGTAAGGACAAGCGATATGGATGATGATTAATAGAAATGGTGGGGAAAAAACAGTGCTTATTAATATCTAAGCTTTAACTCAAAATCGTATATTCCATAATATAATATAGTAGTAGAATGGAGCTCCAGAGTATAATGGTACACTTACCACTCCAATCAACCCAGGGTCCGTCTCTGTCTGTTTCACTGTAACCTGGATGACTGGACTCGGCCTGTTTCTCGTCAACATTGTCATGGCAACACTGTCAGGAACCGTGCTGCTTTTCCTATTTGGAAAGATGTAGCGAATCTGTGGTCATCTGTTGTAGTTAATTTATCAAAGGATGACGTCATGTTTTTCAAGACAAAAGCACTACCCAAAAGAGACATTATATTGTGCATTCGGAAAGTATTTCAGACCCTTTGACTTTTTCCACGTTTTGTTACGTTACAGCCTTATTCTAAAATTGATTAAATTGCTTTTTTATCTAATCAATCTACACACAATACCCCATAATGACAGCAAAAACTGGTTTTCAGACATTTTTGCAAATTGATTAAAAATACAAAAATAAAATAGCACATTTACATGTATTCAGACCCTTTACTCAGTACTTTGATGACGCACCTTTGGCAATGACTACAGCCTTGAGTCTTCTTGGGTATGACAATACAAGCTTGGACATCTGTATTTGGGGAGTTTCTCCCATTCTTCTTTGCAGATCCTCTCAAGTTATGTTAGGTTGGATGGGGAGACTCGCTTCACAGCTAATTTCAGGTCTCTCCAGAGATGTTTGATCAAGTTCAAGTCCGAGGTCTGGCTGGGCCACTCAAGGACATTCAGAGACTTGTCCCGAAGCCACTCCTGTGTTGTCTTGGCTGTGTGCTTAGGGACGTTGTCCTGTTGGAAGGTGAACCCATCGCCTCAGTCTGAGGTCCTGAGCACTCTGGAGCAGGTTTCATCAAGGATCTCTCTTTGCTCCGTTCATCTTTCCCTCGATTCTGACTAGTCTCCCAGTCCCTGCTGCTGAAAAACTTCCCCACAGCATGATGCTGCCACCACCATGCTTCACCGTAGGGATGGTGCCAGGTTTCCTCCAGATGTGACGCTTGGCATTCAGGCCATAGCGTTCAATCTTGGTTTCATCAGACCAGAGAATCTTGTTCCTCATGGTCTGAGAGTCCTTTAGGTGTCTTTTGGCAATCTCCAAGCGGGCTGTCATGTGCCTTTTACTGAGGAGTGGCTTCTGTCTGGCCACTAAAGGCCTGATTTGTGGAGCGCTGCAGAGATGGTTGTTCTTCTGGAAAGTTCACCCATCTCCACAGAGGAACTCTGGAGCTCTGTCAGAGTGACCATCGGGTTCTTGGTCACGTCCCTGACCAAGGACTTCTCTCCAGATTGCTCAGTTTGGCCGGGCAGCCAGCTCTAGGAAGAGTCTTGGTGGTTCCAAATTTCTTCCATTTAAGAATGATGGAGGCCACTGTGTTCTTGGGGACCTCCAATGCTGCAGAAATGTTTGGTACACTTTCCCAGATCTGTGCCTCGACACAATCTTGTCTCGGAACTCTACGGACAATCTCTTCGACCTCATGGCTTGGTTTTTGCTCTGATATGCATTGTCAACTGTGGGACCTTATATAGACAGGTGTGTGCCTTCCCAAATCATGTCCAATCAATTACCACAGGTGGACTCCAATAAAGTTGTAGAAACATCTCAAGAATGATCAATGGAAACAGAATACGCCTGAGCTCAATCTCAAGTCTCATAGCAAAAGGTCTGAATACTTATGTAAATAAGGTATTTCTGTTTTAGTTTTTTTATACATTTTTCCCAAATCTCTAAAAACCTGTTATCCCTTTGTCATTATGGGGTATTGTGTGTAGATTGAAAAAAATTATTTAATCAAGTTTAGAATAAGTCTATAACGTAACAAAATGTGGAAAAAGTCAAGGGGTCTGAAAACTTTCAGAATGCACTGTATAATTTGGATTATATAGGTTATACATTTTGTTTTATAAACAGGCTCACCTTAATTTAGCTGGAAGACATGAATCTGATGCATTGCTTTTATTTTCTGCACCTTGGATGACATCAGAGAGACTGCTTGGGGGCACAACGTCACCGTTATCAAACATTACATGAAGGCGATAGTTGACCATCTTTATCGTGATGAAGAAGATGGTGACTGAGGTGCAGTATATACTAAGTGCCATGGTGGTGGGCGGAAGAGCCTGAGGAAAGAACACACAAACTCCCTCAATATCTCAAAACACATATCCTGACAATAAAATAATCTTCCATTAAAGAAATATAGTTAATCTTCTTCATCACAGTGTGCAAAGTGCATCCCAACCTTTCCTCAACAATATGACAACTAGTCTCAAATTAAGTCTGAAACATAACTCTTCATATTTGGTGTAGCACCAACAGCAGAGCAGCTATTTGGGGCTGCAATATTATGCTCAAACAACCAAGAGCGATACTGAAAGAAATGTTAAAAAATACAGGAAAAACTATTGAGGATGATCTGACTGAAAAGTCTACACTCCATATAATGTAGTAATGTGGCCCCTCTGCTACATGCTGAGATGAGTGAGTCATCAGACAAATCAACCTGTCAGTAGAAACAAATATGTGCAATAGCTATGGTGTTCATTATGTTGAAACAGGTATGCTATAAGTCTACGTGAAAATATGAACAGTAAAACCGTGGGCTTGCGACTTGCTCTGATCTATAATTCAGAGAAACAGTCAGCCTAAGTGATGTCACACGTTTTTTGCTTAGCTCCTTGTCTTCAAATCCTGAGGACCAAGTAAAACAAAATCATAACCACACAATAACATTGTATTCAATGTGTATTTCATTTTAATTTTATTTAACTAGGCAAGTAAATTAAGAACACATTCTTATTTACAATGACGGCCTATTTTATTGTCAAGTAATATATCAACAAAAAACTATTCACTGACAAGAGCTATTTCTATATCTATTTTCTGAGAAATCGAGAGAATGGAAATCCAGGCCCTTCTGAAGTGACACAATCTCACATTCTGTGGTATAGGGAATAACATAAGTACTTGAAATAGAGGACAAAACTAATCTCCTTGAAATGGGTTAGTGGTGGGACAATATTACACCATTACATAAGAATGGTGTAACATCTGCACAAATAATCAGAAGGTTTTTGGTCTTCAGAATAGCTCAGACTGTGTCATTTTACCTTTTTTATCAAGTTATTTATAGATCAACTATGAAACAAGCATTGTGGTTTTTTTTTCTTAAATCAATATTAATTGCAAGCACTCCTTAAGAGAGCCTTTGCCTTTATTTAACCAGACAATAAGTCATATTCTGAAACATTGTAGGCCTATTCTGTACTAAAAATAGCATAGCATTAAAAAAAAAAAATACATTCAATGCCATTACGATGGGAATAAATGGACACATTAAAGAGACCACAACCACAACATCTGGTGCCAGAATTATTTTCATAGGCTATCTTGACCAAATAAAACCAAACCCAAATCATTAATGACGTAGGCCTACTAGCCACTAAAATACGTTGATCAAATGCAGATGAGTGCCTGCTGTAGGCTATACTATCACAAACGGAGAGAAAGGTTAGGTGTGTCGCCGTTTGTCTTTGTGAACGCTGTGTAGGCTACCTACAGTCAGTGTTGCAATGCCTGGACTTTTCTGCTTTTTCATCACTGTGGCAGCCATGCGTTCCATCACTGTGCTACACACTAGCCTACAGCATGCAGAGAAAAATGCGACAATTCCATTTGCTGCCAATACAATTAATACATAAGCGGAACGTTTCAGTGCTGAGGATAAAAGTATCACTGTAAATAAAAGATGAGAACGGAATGTTGCTCCAAGAGCAGGGTGTTTGTCAATGAAAAGGGCGCTTCGTGATGCGGCGCACTAAAGCCTTAAAGCCTACACAAGATCTAGGCCTTCGATTTAATTCATACTCACCAAATGAAGTGATAGTGGCAACATAAGAAGGAACATCCACAAATAGAGGTGACAGGAGTTATTGAATTTGTTCTGGTCCGGATCATGGTACCAACCTCCGGTCAAGGATGCCCAAACCCCCTGACGCAGAGTCTGTACCACTTGCGAGCCCATCCTCCTCAACTGCGTTGGATTCGTATCACGATGTACAAATGCATATGTAGCCCATATACTACGCTGTTACCATGTTGAAACTATAAGCCTACTGGCTCTATCAAGCTATCATTTGCGATTTCTTCGACGCATCATTTCATCCGAATGTCAGATCTAACATGGTGCGGACAGCTCTCTCTCATCTTCTCTTCCTCTCTCCCGCTGTCGGTCCAGATTGATGATGTATATAAACCCTAGATTGCTAATTCTATGTTTTGTCCATTGTGTGGTTTTGAAGCCCCGGTCGGCCATATTGGCCCTCCCAGGTAGGCGCAGTCCTACATAGGAATTAATGGAATTCTACAGTATTTCAATTAAATGTTTCAAGGACCAAATAACATGTATTGAAGTATACTTTTTTGTTGTTTGTTTTTTGTAGTGGGGACAGTAACATGAGTAATCTCAACAACAAAAAATACTTTAAGGAAAATTTTTATTTTCTCTATTTTCTCACATACTAAAAGTTTAAAGAATGCATTCATGTGTCTGTAACAGAATAAACATGTCTAAAACGAATGTAGACATTAATACATTTATATATCTTCCAAAATAAATAAAAATTATGACGGAGGAGTACCAAGATGGCTGAGCGATGGCTTCAATACAGCGCCCTTTTTAGTCCTCCAGGGATTATACACATTACTGGTCCAGATGCGCAGCTCGTGAGATAGCACGAGCAGCATTCTCTCCTCCAGTTATACAGTGATGCATCACTAAGACTAAACCCTCATACGGTTTATGAGTGGATCCTGAATTAAATCGAATTCATGGTTTTGTTTCACATTTATAATTGACTCTAAATCAAATGTTTTTATATTCTTTGGGATGGACATTATACACTAACGTTCAAAAGTTTGGGGTCACTTGTTTTGTCCACTAAAATAACATCAAATTAAAATAACATCAAATTGATCAGAAATACAGTGTAGACATGTTAATGTTGTTAATGACTATTGTAGCTGGAAACGGCTGATTTTTAATGGAATATCTACATAGGCGTACAGAGGCCCATTATCAGTAACCATCACTCCTGTGTTCCAATGGCACGTTGTGTTTGCTAAATTTATAATTTTAAAAGGCTAATTGATCATTAGAAAACCCTTTTGCAATTATGTTAGCACAGATGGAAAATGTTGTGCTGTTTAAAGAAGCAATAAAACTGTCCTTCTTTAGACTAGTTGAGTATCTGGAGCCTCAGCATTTGCGGGTTCGATTACAGGCTCAAAATGGCCAGAAACAAAGAACTTTCTTCTGAAACTCGTCAGTCTATTCTTGTTCTTGTACAACGCTGTGTACTACTCCCTTCCAGTTGAGGACTTGTGAGGCGTCTGCTCAGTTTTGCACCGGGGCCTCCCACTACTCTTACTATTCTGGTTAAAGCCAGTTTGCACTATTCTGTGAAGGGAGAACTACACAGAGCGTTGTACGAGATCTTCAGTTTCTTGGCAATTTCTCACATGGAATAGCCTTCATTTCTCAGAACAAGAATAGACTGATGAGTTTCAGAAGAAAGTTGAGCCTGTAATCGAACCCACAAATGCTGATGCTCCAGATACTCAACTAGTCTAAAGAAGGCTAGTTTTCAGCTGTGCTAACATAATTGCAATAGGTTTTTCTAATGATCAATTAGCCTAAAAAGGCGAAGGACCAGCCTGGAGCCCAGAAGAACCCCCAAACTGTTTTTGGGGGAGGGCTATGTGTGTGGTCGGGGATCGATGGAAAAGAACCCCGACCACTGCACTCGTGGGGGTTCCAGGAGGAGCCCCTACAGCCATGGGAGCAGGAGTACAGAGAGGAGTCGGAGGAAGACGACGATGTGCTGCTGTTCCCTCACTCGTGGGGGTTCCCGGAGGAACCCTCACAGAAGGGGGATTGGCGGTGGAGAGAGGACGACAGGAACAGTCGAACTCCAGCGCAAGTTCCCAGTCCGGTGCCTCCATCGCCGGTCCAGAGTCGGTCACGGAGGAGACCGACTCAGTGCATCACACTGTCTGTGCGCACCAACAGACCGGTACGGCCCGTACCTGCTCCTTGCATCAAACCAAAGGTGTGTTTCCGCAGCCTACAGCGAAGGTCCGCAGCCCGGAACTTCCAGCTAAGGTCTGGAGCCTCCAGCGAAGGTCCGCAGCCCGGGGCCACCAGCGAAGGTCAGCAGCCCAGATCCTCCAACGAAGGTCCTCAGCCCGGAGCCTACAGCGATGGTCCGCAGCCCGGAACCTCCAGCGAAGGTCTGGAGCCTCCAGCGAAGGTCAGCAACCCGGAACCTCCAGCGAAGGTCTGCAGCCCGGAACCTCCAGCGAAGGTCGTCTGCTCCAGCTCCAGCTTCGCGGGAGTACTGAGGGGGGAATCATCGCGCCGGGATCCGGACCGGGCGTGCAACAGTGAAGCAGGAGGGGAGCAGCCTTCACGCTTTACGTCACGCCCGAGGCCGAGGCCGGGGCCGGAGCCTCCACCATCAACCGCCCCAGTACTCCGCCCGTTCCCTTCCCAGACTTGTAAAAACTTTTTGGGGAAAGGGGGGACTATTTGCGGTCGGGAGCCCGCACCTTAGGGGGGGGGGGGGGGGGTACTGTGAGGGTTTGATTGTGGTTAGGCCTCTGACTCCCACCAAGGGGAGTGGAAGGACCACAATCAAGCCCTCACACCCTAACTAGGGGAGTAATGATCCTCAATCAGAGACAGCTGTAAAGGGTTGTCTCTGATTGGGGATTGTATATAGGCTCCCCACACATCCACCTGTGTGTGGGTCATTGTTTGTGCCTGTCTACACTACGTCACAGTCAAGTAAGTCACTTTGTTTGTTTATCCTCTCCTGTTTATTTTATGCCTTGTGATTACACCTCATTTAATAAACAAGGATGACACTTCACCAACGCTCCGTTTACCGTCCCATTACTACAAACACTGTATTTCTGATCAATTTGATGTTATTTTAATGGACAACAAATGTGCTTTTCTTTCAAAAACAAGGACATTTCTAAGTGACCCCAAAATTTGAACGGTAGTGTATATATAAAATAAATGTATTGAAAGAAAAAAATATAACCAAAATAGATTAACAAGAAGAAGCACATATGCATACGAATGTTTGCTACTTAAAAAAAAACTCTAGTCAAGTACTATGACTTCTATCTTCATAGACATGAGTGTAGTACCTACCCTCGCAAGTCAAACTCCAAACGTCTTCCATTAACAGTTATCATTGCTTCTAGTATGCATCTTTCACAGTAGCTGTTATACTACAGAACAATACACTGAGCATAACAAACATTAGGAATAACTTCCTAATATTGAGTTGCCCTCCCTTTTGCCCTCAGAAAAGCCTCAATTCATCGGGCATGGACTCTACAAGGTGTCGAAAGCATTCCACAGGGATGCTGGCCCATGTTAACTCCAATGCCAAAATCTAATTTTAGCAAAGTTTTAGACTGATCCAATGAACCATTGCATTACTGTTCAAAGTCTGCCCAAATGTGCCAATTGGTTTATTGATACATTTGCAAATACAAAACTGTGTACTCTCCTCAAACAATAGCATGGTATTATTTCACTGTAATAGCTACTGTAAATTGGAAAAAATTAACCTTTATTTAACTAGGCAAGTCAGTTAAGAATAAATTCTTATTTACAACGACGGCCTACACCGGCCAAACTCGGACGATGCTGGGCCAATTGTACGCCACCCTATGGGACTCCCAATCACGGCTGGTTGTGATACAGTCTGGTTTCGAACCAGGTTGTCTGTAGTGACGTCTCTAGCACTAAGATGCAGTGTCTTAGACCACTGTGTCACTTGGGAGCCAATATATAGATAAGATACGTCTATGTCCTGGGAAATGTTCTTTTTACTTACACATTAGAACACAGGAGTGATGGTTGCTGATAATGGGCCTCTGTACCCCTATGTAGATATTAAAATCAGCAGTTTCCAGCTACAATAGTCATGTTCTTGTTACTTACACATTAACGCACGTTAGCTCAACCGTCCCAAGGGTGGGACACGATCCTGTAACCTGTCTCATCCCCTTCATCTACACTGATTGAAGTGGATTTAACAAGTGACATCAGTAAGGGATCATAGCTTTCACCTGGTCAGTCTATGTCATGGAATGAGCAGGTGTTCCTAATGTTTTGTGCACTCAGTGTATAAATTAATACAATCCCATGAGATATCATTTTAGGTACCCTATGCCATTTTGAATCCTTTTGTATGTATGAATGACTGTGTTCAAGTCCAGGTATGTGTGCACAAGCCTTGCTCTAGGCCCTATTTATAATTGGTTGTTTCTGGTGGTTAAATGTATTCAGACCCCTTGACCTATTTTGTTACATTACAGCCTTATTCTAAAATGTATTAAATCAAATAAAATCCTAAAATCCTCAGCAATGACAAAGAGAAAAAGATTTTTTGAATTTTTAGCAAATGTATTAAAACAAAAAACAGAAATACCTTATTTACATAAGTAGTCAGCCCCTTTGCTATGAGACTTGAAATTGAGCTCAGGTGCATCCTGTTTCCATCGATCATCCTTAAGATGATTGGAGTCCACCTGCGGTAAATTCAATTGATTGGACATGATTTGGAAAGGCACACACCTGTCTATATAAGGTCCCACAGTTGACAGCGCATGTCAGAGCAAAAACCAAGCCATGAGGTCGAAGGAATTGTCCGTAGACATCCGAGACAGGATTTTGTCGAGGCACAGATCTGGGGAAGGGTACCAAAACATTTCTGCAGCATATTCACAAGCAGTAGTTGAAAAATATGGTCTAAAAGGGTTAATGAATAAGCCTTGTTGTGGAAAACCTGATCCAAAGAAACTAATTTATAATCATAATAGTGAATCTTTAATACATATGAGCAGATCCCCCTCTGATCACAGTCAGAGAAAGAGTAAATGTCCCTTATATAGTGGGAGGTGAAATTACAATCATATTGTTTACACAACAGTCCTTTTATGCAAGCAACAGTTCCAGAACACAATGGCCTTGTGTTAATGTGCAGTGATAACAGGATTCTATGAAATGCATGTTATTGTCCAACACAGAACAATAACATAACCTTTGAGAAGTTACAACAGCTAACCCCAATTCTGCCACAACAATTCTCCCTTTGATGCTTTGGAAACCATAAGCATCACCATACATTATATATCTGAGCTGTTGTCAGACAAAACTTAAACCTTCTGGTTTCTGGGAAATTGGCATTTTACACAGATAGGGGTGGTCTGAATGGAACTCCTGAAAGGTAACTTTGTAATAATAATCTGGAGAAAATGGAGGTTCATAGGGATCGGGGTCAACAGGGCAATCTGGATCCCCAATGAAGGGTGAAAGAGCGGCCAGATCCGTCAGGTCATTTAAGTTCACTTCTGTGGTCATGTGACCATCTGGTGGGGAGGAGATGCTGCTGTTTCACACAATCTCCTCACCAAGGCCGTCAGGCATGAGAACAGACAGAACATCCTTGGCCAACCACCGCACAAGAATCTTTATCATAACGTTGTGGTACATCGAATCGTGGAACCATAGCATGTACAGTGCATTCAGAAAGTATTCAGACCCCTTTACTTTTTACAGCCTTATTCTAAAATTGATTAAATTATTTTCTTTCCTCAATCTACATACAATACCCCATAATGACAAAGTGAAAACAGGTTTTTAGGTAAGTAAGTATTCTGACCCTTTGCTATGAGACTTGAAATTGAGCTCAGGTGCATCCTGTTTCCATTAATCATCCTTGAGATTCTACAACTTGATTGTAGTCCACCTGTGGTAAATTCAATTGATTGGACATGATTTGGAAAGGCACACACCTGTCTATATAAGAACCTGAGCAATCGGGGGAGAAGGGCCTTGGTCTGGGAGGTGACCAAGAACCCGATGGTCACTCAGAGTTCCAGAGTTCCTCGGTGGAGATGAGAGAACCTTCCAGAAGGAAGCACTCTACCAATCAGGCCTTTATGGTAGAGTGCCCAGACGGAAGCCACTCAGTAAAAGGCACATGACAGCCCACTTGGAAATACACCTAAAGACTCTCAGATCATGAGAAACAAGATTCTCTGGTCTGATGAAACCAAGATTGAACTCTTTGGCCTGAATGCCAAGTGTCACATCTGGAGGAAACCTGGCACCATCCCTACAGTGAAGCATGGTGGTGGCAGCATCATGCTGTTGGGATGTTTTTCAGCGGCAGGGACTGGGAGACTAGTCAGGATCGAGGGAAAGATGAACGGAGATCCTTGATGAAAACCTGTTCCAGAGGTTCACCTTCCAACAGGACAATGACCCTAAGCACACAGCCAAGACAACGCAGGAGTGGCTTCAGGACAAGTCTCTGAATGTCCTTGAGTGGCCCAGCCAGAGCCTGGACTTGAACCCAATCGAACATCTCTGTAGAGACCTGAAAATAGCTGTGCAGCGAGCTTGAGAGAATCTGCAGAGAAAAGTGGGAGAAACTCCCCAAATACAGGTGTACCAAGCTTGTAGCGTCATACCAAGAAGACTGTAATCGCTGCCTAAGGTGCTTCAACAAAGTACTAAGTAAAGAGTCTGAATACTTATGTAAATATTATATTTTCGTTTATTTTTAATACCTTTGCAAAAAAAAAAAACGTTTTTGCTTTGTCATTGTGTAGTATTGTGTGTAGATTGATGAGTAAAAAAAATCTACAAAAGGGCCCCAGAGGACTGGTAGGCTTGACAAAGAGGTCGGTACTTGCTTTCCTGCGTTGTGTTCTTGACAAATTAGACATTGCGCACAGATTTGTGCGGCGATCATAGTACATTTGGGTGATGTGCCCTTACTATTCCCCTATTTATGGGTGATCAGACCTCACCAGAAAGTCAGAACAGAGGTCATTCAACACCATTAAGTGAGTATGTTCTTTTCCTGTACTTCAGACTCATTGATTTATAACATGTTAAACATTCTCTATACCAGGATTTTTCAGTACATTTCTCATCAGGAGAACTTACATTTGTTCAATCAAAATTCGGACAATAGACACTTCAGAAAATTTAATTTGTATGCCCTTTAAGATGCATCATTTCTAACCATGAAGAAACCACTAAACCCAAATAGAAAAACCCCACACAATAAATCAGACACAGTATGAACACCACTAACATATATTAATTAATTATAGACGGGTGGTATTGTGTGTGTGTATGCAGGTGTGTGTGGTAAAACGTAGGCAAAAATTAACAAATGGCCTTACTTAATTTGGGAGCTCCCTTAACAGGCGGATCCGGTTACCATTATACTTTATACTACTGCAGAATTTCACAAACTGCTCACCCAAGGCACCTGCCTCAGGAAGCATTTATTTTATTGTATTTTTTTATTTTACCCCCTTTTTCTCCACATTTTCGTCATATCCAATTACGATCTTGTCTCATTGCTGCAACTCCCCAACAGGCTCGGGAGAGGCCAAGGTCAGTCATGCATCCTCTGAAACATAACCCGCCAAACCGCGCTCTTTAACACCCGCCCGCTTAACCCGGAAGCCAGCAGCACCAATGTGTCGGAGGAAACACAAGGAGTCGCTAGAGCGTGATGAGCCAAGTAAAGCCCCCTCAGGCCAAACCCTCCTCTAACCTGGAGGACGCTGGGCCAATTGTGCGGCGCCCTATGGAACTCCCGGTCACGACACAGCCTGGGTTCGAGCTCGGTGCCTTAGACCGATGCAGTGCCTTAGACCGCTGCGCCACTCAGGAGGCCCCATCAGGAAGCATTTCAAAGGGAGAGATACAGAATCATTGTTAAACTCATCAGAAAACATGGTAGTGGACATTCCATCAGTCCTGGAAGAAAAAATATACACATGCTTAGTTTCCACTATGCTCTTAATCAGTCCTAAACATTCTCAATCAGTCTTAAAAAAGCAATATTCAGTACTATTATACCTATGTAACTCCCTCTCGTTTTCAATCGAGCTTACGGCATTTTGGCCAGGAAGTATTGATAAAACCATGCGTATACACTACCGTTCAAAAGTTTGGGGTCACTTAGAAATGTCCTTGTTTTTGAAAGAAAATGACATTTTCTGTCCATTAAAAGAACATCAAATTGATCAGAAATACAGTGTAGACATTGTTGATGTTGTAAATGACTATTATAGCTGGAAACTGCAGATTTCTTAGGGAATAGGCGTACAGAGGCCCATTATCAACAACCATCACTCCTGTGTTCCAATGGCACGTTGTGTTAGCTAATCCAAGTTTATAATTTTAAAAGGCTAATTGATCACTAGAAAACCTTTTTGCAATTATGTTAGCACAGCTGAAAACTGTTGTGCTGATTAAAGAAGCAATAAAACTGGCCTTCTTTAGACTAGTTGGGTATGTTGAGCATCAGCATTTGTGGGTTCGATTACAGGCTCAAAATGGCCAGAAACAAATCTGCTAGGGCCTTCAAAAAGTTGGTGCTGGCTTATCAGCTCTTTCTTGTTTTTCCACAGCCCTCGTACAAAAACATTTATTTGGATCTACTCACTTACATTTTTGACAACAGAATATTGTTTTTAGATTACATTACCTTTTACTTAAATCACTGGTGTTATTCAACCTCTATGAAATGTATAAATAATATTTGGGAATGGTCAAAAACTTATCTTATTCAATTATTCATACCTCTGTTCCAAATGTTCCCACTGTGTCCCTTACAGCCTGAGTTCAGTGAGGACTACTCACTTTAACTGGTGGCATATCTATGGGTCCACAGGAAGCTTATCTTGAACCCAAACACCAAATGGCGGCATCTAATTTAATATCAGTCCCAAGCTCGAACCCTCTGTTCGCTTAGACGCATAATAAAACCAAACAATGGCAACCAAATGCTTTTTACAATTGTATCCGTCATGTGACCTTTAATTGAAACCTTAGCTTCTTCAAATTACTAAGATGTTCCATTATGCTATCTGAAAGCCACTAATAACATACAGCATTACCATTGACCATACTGTCAACACTCATTACATTTGACATCAACTGATAGATCATGATTACAATGAATCTTTCTATTTTACTTTCTTTATCACTGTCTTTGTTACGTTCACTAGTCTCCATATCTGTTTCATTAAACCAGGACCCTTTACTCTTTCCAATAGGAAAGCCCTCTCAATCACTTCTGCTAACACACACAAATCACTCTCAAACAATGTTCTGCTCTTACCCTTATTCTGCTCTAGCACCAAAATTATAAAATACATCAGCCAATTCAGAAGAACGGAAGAGATGGAGGGAGCTTTGGACGGAGCTTCATTTTTAAGGTTGTTTTCGAGACTAGAGTTTGTTTCTAGGATCAACATTTGTTATAATTGGGCTAGCACTGCCTATCAGTTCACTGACATTGCAGTAGTCTGTCCATAATGTGTCTGGAACTTGAGACAGAATAGACTGAGAGACAGAGACAGTTTCCCACTCTGTCTCTGGGAGTGGTTACATTTCCCTACTCACAAATTGGTTTCGAATTTCATTGTTAGGGATGTCAACGAAAACTCCATCAGGAGTACAATAAATCATAGCGTTTAGTGTCGTCAGCAAGTCTCTTCCCAGTAAATTAAATGTTAATCATGTTCAACATTTACTGGTCCTATAGAACAGGGCATGTGTTTTGTTTCAAAATGTACTACCGGGGTGGAGGAAATCCCATAAGCGGTTATAGTTTTATTGGTTAGGGGGAAGTCAAGTCCAGTTTCTTTACTAAACGTGGATGTAGTAGCACCCAGATCTACCAACATAGGAATTTATTTTCCCTGTATTTGTACCATAATGTTTGGGCCAGATTGGTCTACCTTTACCTGTGGGCATTACTGTATCAAGGATGTTATTTCCCCTGAGGGACGTCCCTATTGTGGCTGGTTATTCCTTTCCCGCATTTCTAGTATTTGTGTGCATTCACTTCTTCAGTGGTTGGGGTTGTGACAATAGAAGCTGCCTTTATCTCCATTCCTATCCCTCTCTCTATCCCCCCTAGCTACTCTGTTTTTACAACACCTGTCCCCTGCCGCGACCGCGGCCCCCAGGTTGAAAAGCTCCTGTCAGGTGAAACTCTAGCTGAGCTGCCTGTAAGTGATGGTCAGTTTTGCTGGATTTCTGTTAAATAGTTTCCATGCAATGCTGATCTAGGATAGTAACTTCCGGTAGGGTCATTTGGTTGAGTATCTCAGAGACCTTCTTAGGTAACCCACACACATAATGCTGACACCAGGGAGCCTGTTAACCCCCACCGTATTAGACACCATTCCAGAGTCCTTAAAAAAATATGTCTCTCATTCTCCTTGAGAAACCATTTGTATCTTCACCATCAGTCATAACACAGGATGTACTTTTGGTCCAATCTACTCGAGCAGGTTAGCAGTGTTAACACTTCTATAAGGGCTTCTGTTTTCAGTGGAGGATCAAAACCACAGGTGGTGGGGTTGAGGCTGTGTAGCGGGAGCTGAGGGAGGGGCTGGTTTATCTGTACATTTAGAGGGTTAATTACCACACATGATTTCTAAGTGTTTTCTTAGTCCCATATTATTACACCAAATCATTTACATTTTTATTGTTTTTTCTCTTTTTTTATTGTTACACAATCAAATCTCTAAAAACCCTCCTAGTGTCCGGGGACTTTAATACACACAGAGATGCATACAAAGCACTCCCTTGCCCCCCATTTGGCAAATCTGACCATAATTATATCCTCCTGATTCCAGCTTACAAGCAAAAACTAAAGCAGGAAGTATGACACGGATGCTACGCTACAGGACTGTTTTGCTAGCACAGACTGGAATATGTTCCGGGATTCATCCAATAGCATTGAGGAATATACCACCTCAGTCATCGGCTTCATCAATAAATGCATCGATGACGTCATCCCCACAGTGACTGTGACCCCCGGCAGCTACTTGCCCAAGCCCCCCCCGCTTCTCCTTCACCCAAATCCAGACGGCTGATGTTCTGAAAGAGCTGCTAAGTCTGGACCCCTACAAATCTGCTGGGCTAGATAATCTGGACCCTCTCTTTCTGAAATTATCAGCCAAAATTGTTGCAACACCTATAACTAGCCTGTTCAACCTCTCTTTCGTATCGTCTGAGATCCCTAGAGATTGGAAAGCTGCTGCGGTCATCCCCCTATTCAAAGGAGGAGACACTCTAGACCCAAACTGTTATAGACCAATATCCATCCTGCCCTGCCTTTCTAAAGTTTTCGAAAGCCAAGTTAACAAACAGATAACTGACCACTTCGAATCCCACCGTACCTTCTCTGCTATGCAATCTGGTTTCCGAGCTGGTCATGGGTGCACCTCAGCTACGCTCAAGGTACTGAACGATATCATAACCGCCATCGATAAAAGACAGTACTGTGCAGCCGTTTTCATCGACCTGGCCAAGGCTTTCGACTCTGTCAATCACCGCATTCTTATTGGCAGACTCAACAGCCTAGGTTTCTCAAGTGACTGCCTTGCCTGGTTCGCTAACTACTTTGCAGACAGAGTTCAGTGTGTCAAATCGGAGGGCCTATTGTCCGATCCTCTGGCAGTCTCTATGGGGGTGCCACAGGGTTCAATTCTTGGGCCAACCCTTTTCTCTATATACATCAACGATGTCGCTCTCGCTGCTGGTGACTCTCTGATCCACCTCTACGCAGATGACACCATTCTGTATACATCTGGCCCCTCTTTGGACACTGTGTTTACTAACCTTCAATCAAGCTTCAATGCCATACAACACTCCTTCCGTGGCCTCCAACTGCTCTTAAACGCTAGTAAAACTAAGTGCATGCTTTTCTATCGAACGCTGCCAGCACCCGCCCACCGGACTATCATCACTACTCTCGACGGATCCGAATTAGAATACGTGGACACCTACAAATACCTAGGCATCTGGTTAGACTATAAACTCAACTTCCAGACTCACATCAACCATCTCCAATCCAAAATTAAATCCAGAATTGGCTTCCTATTTCGCAACAAAGCCTCCTTCACTCATGCTGCCAAACATGCCCTTGTAAAACTGACTATCCTACCGATCCTTGATTTCGGCGATGTCATTTACAAACTAGCCTCCAATACTCTACTTAGCAAATTGGATGTAGTCTATCACAGTGCCATCCGTTTTGTCACCAAAGCCCCATACACTACCCACCACTGCGACCTGTATGCTCTCGTTGGCTGGCCTTCATTATATATTCGCCACCAAACCCACTGGCTCCAGGTCATCTATAAGTCTTTATTAGGTAAATCCCCGCCCTATCTCAGCTCACTGGTCACTATAACAACACCCACCCGTAGCATGCGCTCCAGCAGGTATATCTCTCTGGTCACCCCCAAAGCCAACACCTCCTTTGGTCGCCATTCCTTCCAGTTTGCTGCTGCCAATGACTGGAACGAATTGCAAAAATCATTGAAGCTAGAGGTTCCTATCTCCCTCAATAACTTTAAGCATCAGCTGTCAAAGCTGCTTATCGATCACTGCACCTGTATATAGCCCTTCTGTAAATAGCCCACACTACTACCTCATCCCCATATTTATTTTTTGTTTATTTTCACTAATCTTGCACTCCAGTATCTCTATTTGCACATCATAATTTGCACACTTTTCATTCCTGTGTTAATAATGATAATTCTGTAATTTATGTCACCACTATAGTCTATTTATTGTTCTACCTCTTAACCTTACTGCATTTTTGCACTACATTTTGCACTCTGTATATAGATTTTTCTATTGTGTTTTTGACTGTTTGTTTAATGTGTAACTCTGTGTTGTTATTTGTCACACTGCTTTGCTTTGTCTTGGCCAGGTCGCAGTTGCAAATGAGAACTTGTTCTCAACTGACCTATCTGGTTAAATAAAGGTGAAATAAATAAATAAAAATAAATAAAAAAACTGTACATACATATACCAACCAAAAGCCATGGATTACAGGCAACATCCGCATCGAGCTAAAGGCTAGAGCTGCCGCTTTCAAGGAGTGGGACACTAATACGGACACTTATAAGAAATCCCGATACGCCCTCAAACGAACCATCAAACACGCAAAGCGTCAATACAGGATTAAGATTTAGTCCTACTACATCGGCTCTGACGCTCGTCGGATGTGGCAGGGCTTGAAAACTATTACGGACTACAAAGGGAAACCCAGCCGCAAGCTGCCCAGTGACGCAAGCCTACCAGATGAGCTAAATGCTTTTATGCTCGCTTCGAGGCAAGCAACACTGAAGCATGCATGAGAGCACCAGCTGTTCCAGACAACTGTGTGATAACGCTCTTGGTAGCCGATGTGAACCAGACCTTTAAACAGGTTAACATTCACAAAGCCACAGGGCCAGACGGATTACCAGGACGTGTACTCAAAGCATGCGCGGACCAACTGGCAAGTGTCTTCACTGACATTTACAACCTCTCCCTGATCGAGTCTGTAATACCTACATGTTTCAAGCAGACCACCATAGTCCCTGTGCCCAAGGAAGCGAAGGTAACCTGCCCATAGCACTCACGTCGGTAGCCATGAAGTGCTTTGAAAGGCTGGTCATGGCTCACATCAACAACATCATCCCGAATTCCCTGGACCCACTCCAATTCGTATACCGCCCCAACAGATCCACAGATGACGCAATCTTAATCGCACTCCACACTGCACTTTCCCACCTTGACAAAAGGAACACCTATGTGAGAATGCTGTTCATTGACTACAGCTCAGCCTTCAACACCATAGTGCCCTCAAAGCTCATCACTAAGCTAAGGACCCTGGGACTAAACACTGCCCTCTGCAACTGGATCCTGGACTTCCTGACGGGCCGCCCCCAGGTGGTAAGGGTAGGCAACAACACATCTGCCACGCTGATCCTCAACACTGGGGCCCCTCAGGGGTGCGTGCTTAGTCCCCTCCTGTACTCCCTGTTCACCCACGACTGCGTGGCCAAACACAACCCCAACATCATCGTTAAGTTTGCCTACAACACAACAGTGGTAGGTCTGATCACAGACAACGATGAGACAGCCTATAGAGAGGAGGTCAGAGACCTGGCAGTGTGGTGCCGGGATAACAACCTCTCCCTCAATGTGAGCAAGACAAAGGAGCTGATCGTGGACTACAGGAAAAGGCGGGCCGAACAGGCCCCCATTAACTCTTTCCCACTCTTCACATACGCTGCTGCTACTCTGTTTATTATCTATCCTGATTGCCTAGTCACCCCAATTACCTCAACTACCTTGTACCTCTGCACAATGACTCGGTACCAGTACCCCCTGTCTATAGCCTTGTTATTGTTATTTTATTGTGTTACTTTTTATTATTTTATTTTATTTTTACTCTTTCTTGAACTGCATTGTTGGTTGAGGGCTTGTAAGTAAGCATTTCACTGTAAGGTCTGTTGTTGCCTGTTGTATTCGGCACACGTGACAAATAAAGTTTGATGTGATTTGATATACAAATGTATCAAATCTCTAGTAACCATCATACACCCATCTATCAATTAATTTACTGGTCTATCACTTTCTCACTATACTCAAACAGTCCTAATACCAACCAAAGAATTACAGTCAAATGTATGTAGTTACCTTCATTCAACCTTCTAACTTATACCAACTTCATTAACCCTCTCATGTGTGCACACCGATTATTCAGGATATATTATAACTAGTTGTAGGCTATCAGATTCCTACTTGCAGGCTATCCTATTCCTACTTGAAGGATATCCAATTCCTGCTTGCATGCAACCCGATTCCTGCTATAAAGTACTTTTGCTAGTTGTAGACTATCCGATTCCTACTTGTAGGCTATTCTATTCCTACTTGCAGGATATCCAATTCCTGCTTGCATGCAACCTGATTCCTGCTATAAAGTACTTTTCCTATATGTAGGCAATCCGATTCCTACTGGCAGGCTATCCAATTCCTGTATCACGTGATTGAAGGTAAACCTATTCCCACTATTGGAGACACCAGACAGATTCAGTATTATAGGAAAATAGTTCTGCTAAATTGAACCCCAACATTTCGTGGATGAGGAGGACAAGAGATCTTTCACCATTAAGGTTTGGCTGGAAAACAGACAGTCCCTCACAGAGATTTTTTAATAAGGTCTCTTACCTTTTAAAGTTGTGGCCAGATCGATGTCTGGGTCCAAGACGAGTGAAACGGGTCAAAAAGTCAAGTGTCTCTCATCCGGGTCATGGCACCAAATGTTGTGGAAAACTCTATCCAAAGAATAGGCAGAGACTCATTTATAATTATAATAGTATATCTTTAATACATATGAGCAGCTGCAAGATAGATCCCCCTCTGGTCGCAGTCAGGGAAAGAGCTCGAAGAGTAAATGGTTACATGTCCGTTATATAGTGGGAGGAGATAATACAATTTGTTTACACAACAATACATACAACAGTCATTTTATACAAGCAACAGTTCCAGAACACAATGGCACTGTTAGGGAGTCTATGAAATGCATAACATCACAGTCCAACACAAAACAATAACACAACCCTTGAGAAGTTACAACAGCTCAATCCAATTCTGCCAGAACAACCTAGACCATATATACAGTTAATTATATGCTTAAATTACACAGAGGCTCCTCCCCACTGCTCCTCCTCTTGTTTTCCTATAGAGACATGCATGTCACGTGAGGGTAAATCCACCAATCTGCGTGTAGAAGAGCACAGTTCCAGCGAACGAGCAAACTTCCTAGCAGGACCAGCCCGCTGCTCTGGCAGCCCAGTGTGTTTAGTAGGAGCGATTTCGGGGCCGTACGGATTGTTTTGAGAAAAGTTGGTGGAACGTTTGGTTATCTTTCGGATCCTAGCGAATCATTTACACGCAACAAAACGTACCATTGTTGGTTACCCGAGGATTCATACTGACAAGACATTAGCTGCATTTATACTCAAACTTTTTAAAGTGCCAGTGCAGTCAATGGGCTGACGACCTAAGTAAGCTAACCTTAGCTAGCGTAACGAATGGGCTAGCTAGCGAAAGGTTTTGGAGAGTGATTAAACTAAACTAACGCGTTAGCTAAACTTGCCACTTAAAATTTGGATGAAAACGTAGTTCGGCTCCAAACAATGGTATAGCTAATACTGTTGTTGGCGTATGTTTCTGGTGTTTAACCTAAGTTTATTTCGACTGAATGTACAGGTAACGTTACTCTTTTGGCACTTGAGAAACCCCATAGCCTGATAGATAATTCAGGAGCTAACGTTAGCACAGCTACTGTAGGTATGGGCTTTTTCTAGCTACTAAGCTGTAATTGGGGCTTATTTTTAACTGTCCGTAGTGGGACTGGGTCAACTTCCATGTAAACTCTGATAAATAACTTAGTTGGCTACATAAATATGCTTTGTTACGTCCAACTAGTGTAACTTTATAACAGGCTAGCTAACGTTAGCTAGTATTAGCACTAACTACGTTAGGTACTAGCTAGCTTATTGTATAGTGAGGTTTCAGAAGTTGATCCACAAATAAACTTTCCCCGAGTGGCGACGTGGAGAGGAAAGTATCAAACGTGTCTTATCAGGATTTTGGAATACCATGTTGGGGCCGTCTTGCCATTTGTGATATCGTTCTGAACGATTCACGAACATTCCAATGAGTTTAGAGGTCCTTTGATCGTTTGATTTTGCTTTGCACTCTATGGTGCGGCTACAGACACCGAGAAATGGATGTTTCCAAGGCCGGTTCTCCAAACTGTGAGGGGCGACCGAAAGACACAGGAGAGCATGCCTGGACAGATTCCGCCACCGCAAGAGCTTGGGCTCATTCTGCTCCCCTGTCCCGATCGCTGTGGACGGCTGTGTTTGACTATGGAAGTACTGGAGAAGACGAACTTAGTCTGCGGCGGGGGGACGTTGTTGAGGTCCTATCGAAGGATGCTTCGATCTCGGGAGATGAAGGATGGTGGACGGGTAAAATTAACCACCGAGTCGGGATTTTCCCTGCAAATTATGTTACATATCAACCTGCAATTTACAGACTTCCCGACGGTAGCACGGTAGGGGTGCGGGAGCGTCCGAGTACTCCCGTGCAAATAGATTTCAGTGAACTCGTTTTAGAGGAAATAATCGGTGTCGGGGGATTCGGTAAAGTTTACCGAGGGGCATGGAAGGACCAAGAGGTCGCTGTAAAGGCAGCCCGACAGGATCCTGACGAAGACATTACTGCAACTTCGGACGGTGTTAAACAAGAGGCCAAGCTCTTCTCCATGCTACAACATCCCAATATAATAAAACTTGAAGGTGTCTGTCTTGAGGAGCCGAACCTGTGCTTGGTGATGGAGTATGCTCGCGGAGGGACTCTTAACCGGGCTTTGACTGGTCGGAGGATACCCCCACACATTCTTGTCAACTGGGCTGTTCAAATCGCCAGGGGCATGCACTACCTACACGAGGAGGCTGTGGTGCCCATTATTCACCGCGACCTGAAATCCTGCAACAGTAAGCAACATATCAATATTACCATCTGCTCAAAATAACCATACATCACTTTTCAGATCTGAGAATGGCCACAGGAATAGTCCACTATCTCCTCCACCAACTAAAACATTATCCTAAAGCTCATGAATACAATTTTACTATCACTATACAACTGACAAACAAAATATATCCTAGCACCAAGTAATGATGGGTTCTGCACATTGTCTGATTAGGAAAGCTGCCATACCTAAGCCTAGAATGCTATTGTAATATAAACTCAGCTGCCCTACTTAAACTTCAGGTGACATTGCATGCATGTGGTAGATAGGCCTACAGAGTTGAGGGTTGGCGTTTTGAAGGAATGATTTGTGGAACCCAGAGAAAGGTCTTCTCCGCCATGACTTTCCATGGTCAAACTATCACACAAACTCTCTGGAATCCTCTTATGCTAATCACACATTAGTGATATGCAAGAACATGGTGATGATGATCATCCTATTTATTCACTGATAATCAATCGGTCACCTGGCCCCAGTGGCATGTTGAAAGGTAACTTCTGTCATACTACTTCCTATTGTATAGACCTAGGTATTGTTGACACACAATGAGCTCCAAAAGTATTGGGACATGTTGTGTTGTTTTGACTCTACTCCAGCACCTTAGATTTGAAATGATGATACAATTACGAGGATGTTGAAGTGCAGACTGTCAGCGTTAATATGAGGGTATTTTAATCTGTATCAGGTGAACCATTTATAAATTATTGTACTTTTTGTACATAGTCCCCCCATTTTAGAGGACCAAAAGTATTGGTATTAAAGTAGTCAAAGGTTTAGTATTTGGTCCTACGTCAAATTTATGACTCTACAAAAAATAGAAATTAATGGTAAAAAATGTATTGTCATTTTGGAGTCACTTTTATTGTAAATAAGAATAGAATATGTTTATAAAGACTACATTAATGTGGATGCTACCATGATTACCATGATTAGTCATTGAAGAATGATGAGCGAGAAAGTTAGACGCACAAATATAAAATTGCTAGCCTCCCCTGTTATTGTAATGGTGAGACATTAGCATGTCTTGGGGTATAATATATTGTTATTCACGATTAATTCAGGACTGTCCGTAATCATCGTAGCATCCACATTAATGTTGAAGTGTTCACCCAATATGGATGAAAATACCCTAAATTTAAAGCTGACAATCTGCACGTTAACCTCATAGTCATTGTATCGTTTCAAATCCAAAGTGCTGGAGTACAGAGCCAAAACAACAAAACATTTGCCTGTCCCAATACTTTTTGAACTGTGTGTCTATCCCATATTGTGTGACAGATAATTGAATGGGAACTCTGTGACAATACATGAAGTTAAAGTTGTAATATGTAGAAATCGCTCTGCCATTTCCTGGTTGCTAAAAATTCTAATAGTTAGCCTAATTTCAGTTTGTGACAAAACAAGCAAGTGTAGAGAATCATTGTACCTTCTAAACCGCTGTGCAATATATTTTCAATAACCAAAACTATTGTATTTTCAACTGTGAAGTTGGTGCACAAAACCGAAAGTAAAAGATGCAAATACGAAACTTGAGCACGGGAAGCATAGAAATAGCGCACGTAGAACAGATCGACCGCTTCTTAGACTTGCTTTCAATGCAAACGACAGATCTATAACTCACATTTCTATGTTAATTTAGTCGGGTCGCCCAAAAAGTTCGATTTAAGTTGGCCAAAGCATTAATATTTTACATTCTGACCCAAATACATCTGTCTGCCTTTGGAAAGTGCAGAATCATTGCTGCTATGAAATTGCACCATCTGCATTCCATTCATTTCCACAGTTCACAGGCAACTTTCCCTCTCCCAACTCTGTCCTTTTCGGTCACACCCTATGTACTACAGAAGCCTGTACAAGCAGCTGAGGGCTCTCCTCCATCTGCTTGTCGGTCTGTTAGGCATGTGGCTGATCCTCAGAGACCCAGATCCTCTTCAGGGCATGTGAGAACCAGGCAGGGCCCTAAAGAAGGATCTTTGTATGCAGGGGGGGACCCTCGAGAGGATGTGAAGTAAGGTCTACGTTTGCTCAGCTGGGGTCCCTAACCCAAACCCCCCTGAAATGTTGTCTCAAATAAAGCCCCTGATTTACTAAACACTCAACTTCAAACCATGTCATCAGTGTATGTGCTCCTAAATCACGAGTGCTCTTACAGTGTTGGACATTGTACAATTGTCATTTTCCTAAACCTCTCATATTAGGCTTAATGGCCCATGTAGAAATCAAAACCATAATCCCAGTGTTGCAAGAACCAACCCACACTGAGCCACTAGAAAACATGAAGATTCTAGAACTGACCCTTGCTTGTGTTAGCAGTGCAGTGCTGCTTGGGGGTGGGGTGTGAGCCAGTGTCTATTGTCCATTTAGCATGTGCTACCCGAATAGCTGTTCAATAAAAGAGGTTGGGTTTGCCCACACCCCCACATCTGACAGTACTATGTAGACACGTTTCCCGGTGAAAACAAAAATACAGCAAAATGGATTGCCGAACAAGGTTCACCTTCCGAGAAGTCAGAGCCTGATCAGACAAGCCACTATCGGTATACCACAGAACAGACACTGCCAGAATCATGTTTCACACAACACTGCGGTGATGTCTCACTCTGAAGTATGTGGCTACAGTCATAGTAAACTCAAACATTTTAATGCTTTATTTAGAGGGATGACTCTGAAGCCTCAAAAGCCCCACCAAGGTTTGAGTCTAAACAAAAAAACTGTTCTAAAACCTATCTGTAGTTAATGTGTTTATCTTTCTACATTATTGTGACAGACCACTGGTAGCTTGCTGAATTTAATTGGGAAAAATGTGTTTGTTTAGGGGGCTCACTGAATTCACCCATCGACCCCCACCGGGAACTATACACTTTCTGTTGTTTAAACCAGTTACTCAGGACACCAGCCTCAAATAAGGGAGCCCAGAGGGCAATTCATCTGTGGGATATTGTTGTAAATGTTTGTCTTGAGCATGCATTGTAAGATGAGGGAAAATGCAGTGCACAAACTTTCACCACCCAACTACCTTTTATACCTTCAGCACTGATCAACCCACAATTTACTTAGTGTAGTACTATACACACTGTTTTGATCAATGATTATCTTAAGGGAATATCAAAAAGTCAGTGAAATTGTGTCTTTGTGTCCCTTAATCTTTTAATACCTCTCGGTCGAAGGAGGAATGCCGCTAATGAGGGGCAAAAGCTTAACATAAGTTTGCACAATGGAGTGGTCAAGCACTAGTTGCTAGGTGACGGCAGCCACAAGAATGCCCAGACTCCCAGGTCTGAAAGGCTTATTTTCATTATATTTAATCTCCACAACAGCTGCAACTCTTTTATTTAATGTGTGTGTTTTTTTTAACAAGGTTATTCCTTCTTGCTGATTGTAGCTGGAGAGCAGAGAGGTGCTGTAGATGGAAGCAGTGTTCATTGGCAGGCAGTGAAACTTGGCCTCTTGCCAGCCCTCATAACACACTTTAATTTTGTAGTTTCGGGCACAGAGATGCAAAGGTTAAAGAATGTCAAGAATCTCGCTCTAGAATGGAGGTAACAATAGTGCCCTGTTGGAGTGCACACTGTGTTATCTTGTGTATCCAAGTCATGGCTATTGTCGCGTCTAGCACTCAAGTTTACACCCCAACCTATACCGTAAATATATAGGCCCTTACAGAGGAGGGCTTAAGTAAGCTAAGCATGACTATAGACTATAGTTTGCTTACTGTAGGTTTTTTCTGAAAGGAAAACTGGAAATGCGTTGGAGTATTTTTATTATGGCCAGGCATACGGACTAATAGACGAACTATAGGTCTAGTCTCCATTAGAAGGACTCTTAACAAATACAGCGGGTGAAATAAGTATTGAACACGTCACCATTTTTCTCAGTAAATATATTTCCAAAGGTGCTATTGACATAATTTTCACCAGATGTTGGTAACAACCCAAGTAATCCATACATACAAAGAAACCAAAACAAATAAGTTCAGAAATTAAGTTATGTGTAATAATGTTAAATGACACAGGGGAAAAGTATTGAACACACTTACTGATATTTATTTAATACTTTGTACAAAAGCCTTTGTTGGTAATGACAGCTTCAAGACGCCTCCTGTATGGAGAAACTAGTCGCATGCATTGCTCTGGTGTGATTTTGGCCCATTCTTCCACACAAACAGTCTTCAAATCTTGAAGGTTCCGTGGGCCTCTTCTATGAATCTTGATCTTCAGTTCTTTCCATAGATTTTCAATGGGATTTAAGTCAGGTGATTGGCTGGGCCATTCTAGCAGCTTTATTTTCTTTCTTTGAAACCAATTGAGAGTTTCCTTGTCTGTGTGTTTGGGATCATTGTCTTGCTGAAATGTCCACCCTCGTTTCATCTTCATCATCCTGGTAGATGGCAGCAGATTTTTGTCAAGAATGTCGCTGTAAATTTGTCCATTCATCCTTCCTTCAATTATGTGAAGTTTGCCAGTACCATTTGCTGAAAAGCAGCCCCACACCATGATGTTCCCACCTCCAAACTTCACTGTTGGTATGGTGTTTTTAGGGTGATGTGCAGTGCCATTTCTCCTCCAAACATGGTGTGTATTATGACATCCCAACAGTTCAATTTTGCTCTCATCTGACCACACTATATTCTTCCAGTATTTCACTGGCTTTTCCAAATGTTGTGCAGCAAACTTTAAACGAGCTTCAACATGCTTTTTTTTCAGCAATGGAGTCTTGCTTGGTGAGCGTGCATACAGGCCATGGCGGTGGAGTGCATTACTTACTGTTTTCTTTGAGACAACAGTACCTGCTAATTGCAGGTCTTTTTGAAGCTCTCCACAAGTGGTCCTTGGCTCTTGGACAACTCTTCTGATTATTCTTTTCACTCCTCTGTCAGAAATCTTGCGAGGAGCACCTGGTCGAGGCAAATTTATGGTGAAATGATTGTCTTTCCACTTCCGTATTATGGCCCCAACAGTGCTCACTGGAACATTCAGAAGCTTAGAAATGCGCCTATAACCAATGCCATCATTATGTTTTGCAACAATTAGGTTAGCTTGAGACAGCTCTTTGCTTTTACCCATCATGAGATGTCTTGTGTGACACCTTGGCAATGAGACCTTTTTGTAGGCCATCAGTTGGGACTGAACCAGCTGATATTAATTTGCACTGACAGGGGGCTGGATTGCTTTTTAATTACTGATAGTTTTCAGCTGTTGTCTTGGCTTTCCATGCCTTTTTGCACCTCCCTTTCTTCATGTGTTCAATACTTTTTCCCTGTGTCATTTCACATTATTACACAACTTAATTTCTGAACTTATTTGTTTTGGTTTCTTTATATGTATGGATTACTTGGGTTGTTACCAACATCTGGTGAACATTTCATGTCAATACCACCTTTGGAAATATATTTACTGAGAAAAATGGTGACGTGTTCAATACTTATTTCACCCGCTGTAGATTTTTAAAGATAGTCTTGTCATTTAGGCTGTGGTTTGCTCTCCTCTGCTTCTGAATCATGTTCATTACTATGGCAGAGCTCAGGTTGCCACATATGAGGAAACTCCTTTAAAGGCCTGAAATGTGCCAGGGGCGTCTCACTGACACACAGCCTATATTAACTACTCGTATTCAGAGGTTTGGACCAGCATTCAGGGTGGGGTTAGCATTAGTATACCATGTAATCAGGCAGTCTGTTATTAATGAACATACCACTAATCTGTATCCTGTTCTGGAAAAATATAGAGTATTTTGTCAGCTAACTAGCCTAAACAGAATTGATTGAATCATGGAAAACGAGATGAAACCGCTGTATTTTATAGGCTCTCATTAAGCCAGAAAAACCTGTTTGAAATGGAATGCAAATGGTCACATTCTTTAGGAATAGGCCTGGTTTCTTCCTAGAAGCCTACTTGAATATTGTGCTACTCTAAGGAGCATATTTGTTTAAATCTAAGTGAAGGTAGACGCTATGTCAGTTACTTCTACAAATAACAGACAAATAATGACAAAGTATCTTCTTACACTGCCATAGCTCTCCACCATATTGTTGGTGTCCTGCTCCACAGTTATTTTGTTACATTATCCTCCTCCAGATGTAGCCTATGTTGTGTGCTTTGTTGTCACCCTCCCATTTGGCAAGTCAGTGACTGTGAGCTGGCAGTAGAGTCAAGGTCTCTTCTGGCCGGCCTTATCTACTGTAGGCTCTATTCTGGAGTACAGGATTATTAACACTCTGGGCATGGGAAAGTTAAAAGGGCTCTCCTGTAAAATGAAATGTGTTTAGTCTTTAGATAATGGCTTTTTGTTAGCTTGGCCAAGTTGGATATGGTGTTGATATGGAGGAGTCAAGGACAGAATGAGCTGATATTTGACTTTCATGCAACCACCCCCAGTCTTGGAGACTGTTACACATTCTCCTTAATCGACAGGTGTCTAAACCTGGGGTGAATGCCAATGGTAATAGGTTCTTAATAAGTAAACAATGGCCTGCCTATAATTTGGGTACAGTATGTAATATCCATTTTGTGTACATGTCCATGGGGAAGAGTGTCTTCTAAATTAAAGGAAGAGTAATCGAGTTTCACTTCATATTTATATTGTTATTCTTTGAATTGCATTTAGTGCTTCATATTCAGTCTTTAAATAAAGCAAAAACTGCAATCCTCTGAGAACACTTCATACTGTTTCTTGCCTATTCGTTCATGGGTGCTGTGTTTGGTTATGCCTTAAAGACAGGTTCTGTAAGTATCATTATAAAGAATGTTTAAGACCTGGGGACAGATCTATTATCGGTCATCTTCCCCATTGATCATAATGAAAAGGCAGCTTTTTTTATTTGTGTTTTTACACCTAGAAGATATCCCATTGTGTGTCACCAAATACCTAACCAACCCTCTCCGTTTTCCCTAGTTTTATTACTTGAAAAAATAGAGAACGATGACATTGGAAGGAAGACTTTGAAGATCACAGACTTTGGCCTGGCCAGAGAGTGGCACAACACCACCAAGATGAGTGCTGCTGGCACGTACTCATGGATGGCACCCGAAGTCATCAAGTCCTCCCTCTTCTCCAAAGGCAGTGATGTCTGGAGGTAAAACGAACCTCACTCTCCTTCCTCTCCCTGTTCCAAACAAAGGCCCCTAGTCAGACTGGAATCAATAGGATTTTTTTAGGAAATTGTGTTTTGGAAAGGTGGCACCATGATACTCCTTTTAGAAACATTTGTCCCGACTTATTTCTGAGTGATTTAATTGTTATTGTCTTTAAACCTAAACTGTTTGATCAGATAACCACTTTATGTACATTCTGTACTACTACTACGATGTGTAGTATAGCCTACAGTACCCCTGAAAACCCTCCACTGGTAACTACAATCTGCTGCATCGGGAGCTAACATTAATTTAATGAATGATTACTGTAGGCTTGGTTCTTAATCTAAACAGGATCATTTTTGTTTGCACTGTACTGGTAAGCAACATTTTACTGCCATTATTTAGTATTCAACAAGTCCATTATTTAAGACCAAGTTCCTCTAAACAGCAGACCTAAGAAAGGTTTAGGCAATGTGAATTTGAGTGTTAATAATAGTGTTATAATAACATGGGTGTTATTAGGACATTGCGCTCACTGTATCTGTGTTCTTTCTACTAGTTATGGGGTCCTGTTATGGGAGTTGCTGACAGGAGAGGTGCCTTACCGTGGGATTGATGGGCTGGCTGTGGCCTACGGTGTGGCTGTCAACAAGTTAACCCTCCCTATTCCATCCACCTGCCCAGAACCCTTCGCCAAGCTCATGGAAGGTGCTGTCACTAAGTCCGACCATCCATCTGTTGTTACCGTTCCTCAACCCATTTTTTAAGAACAATTCATGTTGCCTGAAGTACATTCATAGGATAATAAATTGTTATTCCAGGACGTGTGTGTGTTTGGTCGCTGGTTCAAATACCAAAGCCGACAAGGTGAAAAATCTGCACATGGGCCCTTGAGCAAGGCACTTAACCATAATTTGCTCCAGGGCACCGTACTACTATGGCTGATCCTATAAGGGCGGCTGGTAGCCTAGCGGTTAGAGCGTTGGGCCAGTAACCAAAAGGTGGCTGGTTCGAATACCCGAGCCGACAAGGTGAAAACTTGTCGATGTGTCTGAGCAAGGCACTTAACCCTAATTTGCTCCAGGGGCTAGCCCTGTAGGTAGGCTGTCATTGTAAATATTAAGAATTGTTCTTAACTGACTTGCCTAGTTAAATAAAACAATTTTTCAATGCACTTATACAGTGTTTGTTTTTTTACCATCACACGACTAGATATTGATGTTGATTTAGTTCCAGAACATTGATCTCAGTCTTGGTTCCTCCTTGATGTTTATCTCAGAGTGCTGGGAGCAGGACCCCCACATCCGGCCGTCTTTTGCCTCTATCCTGGAGCAGCTGACCGCCATAGAGGAGGCGGTGATGGCTACTATGCCACAGGACTCCTTCCACTCCATGCAGGAAGACTGGAGGGTGGAGATCCAGGAGATGTTTGACGAGCTCAGGACAAAAGAGAAGGTACAGGTGTAGAATCTTAATTTGATCACTCTTTTGTTGCTGAGAATTTTCCTGCACCGTAGGAAAGGTATAAGAGCTGCATGATTTACAGAAATTCACTGAAAATCTACTCTAACAAACTATTATATTAACAGTATTGTACTTTGTACATTATTGATTAAATGTTCAAATCCTGTTGCTACATGATTATTTTGCTGTGACAGTATATGTCAAATTAAGACCCTACATCTGTAATAACAACAAGTGTCACATCCCTCCCTGTATGCGGCAGGTAGCCTAGCGGTTAGAGCGTTGGGCCAGTACCGAAAGGTCGCTGGTTCGAATACCTGAGCCGACAAGGTGAAAAACTTGTCGATGTGTCCTTGAGCAAGGCACTTAACCCTAATTTGCTGCAGGGGCTGACCCTGTACAGTCGTGGCCAAATATTTTTTAGAATGACACAAGAATTGGTCTCCACAAAGTTTGCTGCTTCAGTGTTCTTAGATCTTTATGTCAGTAGTTACTATGGTATACTGAAGTATAATTACAAGTATTCCATAAGTGTCAAAGGCTTTCATTGACAATGACATTCAGTTTATGCAGTGTCAATATTTGCAGTGTTGACCCTTCTTTTTCAAGACCTCTGCAATCCGCCCTGGCATGCTGTCAATTTACTTCTGGGCCACATCCTGACTGATGGCAGGCCATTCTTGCATAATCAATGCTTGGAGTTTGTCAGAAGTTGTGAGTTTTTGTTTGTCCACCTGCCTCTTGAGGATCGACCACAAGTTCTCAATGGGATTAAGGTCTGGGGAGTTTCCTGGCCATGGACCCAAAAGGTTGATGTTTTGTTCCCCGAGCCACTTAGTTATCACTTTTGCCTTATGGCAAGGTGCTGGAAAAGGTATTGGTTGTCACCAAACTGTTCTTGGATGGTTGGGAGAAGTTGCTCTCGGAGGATGTGTTGGTACCATTCTTTATTCATGGCTGTGTTCTTAGGCAAAATTGTGAGTGAGCCCACTCCCTTGGCTGAGAAGCAACCCCACACATGAATGGTCTCAGGATGCTTTACTGTTGGCATGACACAGGACTGATGGTAGCGCTCACCTTGTCCTCTCCGGACAAGGTGTTTTCCGGATGTCCCAAACAATCGGAAAGGGGATTCATCAGAGAAAATGACTCTACCCCAGTCCTCAGCAGTCCAATCCCTGTACCTTTTGCAGAATATCAGTCTGTCCCTGATGTTTTTCCTGGAGAGAAGTGGCTTCTTTGCTGCCCTTCTTGACACCAGGCCATCCTCCAAAAGTCTTCGCCTCACTGTGCGTGCAGATGCTCACACACCTGCCTGCTGCCATTCCTGAGCAAGCTCTGCACTGGTGGTGCCCCGATCCCGCAGCTGAATCAACTTTAGGAGACGGTCCTGGCGCTTGCTGGACTTTCTTGGGTGCCCTGACGCCTTCTTCACAACAATTGAACCTCTCTCCTTGAAGTTCTTGATGATCCGATAAATGGTTGATTTAGGTGCAATCTTAACAGCAGCAATATCCTTGCCTGTGAAGCCCTTTTTGTGCAAAGCAATAATGACGGCACATGTTTCCTTGCAGGTAACCATGGTTGACAGAGGAAGAACAATGATTTCAAGTACCACCCTCCTTGTAAAGCTTCCAGTCTGTTATTCTGACTCAATCAGCATGACAGAGTGATCTCCAGCCTTGTCCTCGTCAACACTCTCACCTGTGTTAACGAGACAATCACTGACATGATGGCAGCTGGTCCTTTTGTGGCAGGGCTGAAATGCAGTGGAAATGTTTTTTGGGGATTAAGTTCATTTTCATGGCAAAGAGGGACTTTGCAATTAATTACAATTCATCTGATCACTCTTCATGACATTCTGCAGTATATGCTAATTGCCATCAACACTGAGGCAGCAAACTTTGTGGAGACCAATACTTGTGTCATTCTCAACTTTTGGCCACGACTGTAGGTAGGCTGTCATTGTAAATAAGAACTTGTTCTTAACTGACTTGCCTAGTTAAATAAAGGTTCAGTTTAAAATAATAAAATGCCTTCTTTCATTTGATCAGTGTAGGGGGATGTATTCCCAAATCTCTCACCATTCACATCATGGCATTATGTCAGCACTCAGGACACAGTGAGAGACGTTGTGCAATGTATTTCGAATTTTACCTGAGTACATTTGTCCTGTTTTTGTAACTTAGACTCATCCTTTGTCGTTTCATGAAGTATATAAGTTGTATAGCTAGGTAAACCTGTATAAACTGAGAAGTATAAGGTTAGAAGCGCTTGGAAGGCAGCGGTGCAATAAACCAGTAGTTAAGGGAATGCTTTGATTTTAATTGGTTACTTTCTGCGGGCGAGCTAATCGTGTCTTTAACAAAACAAGCTATTAGCGTTGATGGTTTCAAGTATTTCCCCTTGTTAATACGATAAGCTGCTTCCCTTCTTAGTCCCTCCTCTTATATAAAATGGGAATTGTAATTGCTGTATCGAATGCGCTTTCATGTTAATTCAGCTGAATTGTTAAGCAGCAAACTTGGCAAATTGCGCAATATACCAAACCTCTCCCAGGGGTTGTCTAGCATTTCAATTCTTTGTTATTTCCCCATACGACACCGGTTCCTTTAATTACCTCTAAAAGGTAACAGAAGCACAGACAGTCATACATTGTTCCTCCTGAGTGTGAGTTTCTACATTCCATTGTTAAAGGTTACATATGATCTAAAACGCTTATCTATCTGTATTTCTGAGGGACCATAAGTCTAAACCTAGGCCTGTAGGTATAGTGAGGTTCAGCTTGCTAATTTTTTTTGGCATACTCCTTTCTTCTAAAACTTTTAAAGTGACATTTGAGTTCCAAGTATATAGGGCTATTGTTTTTCAGTTCTTTTTAACACTGAAATTTGTATTGTTTTTCTATCTCACAATTTGCAACATTGTTGTTACACAACATAAATCAAATTTTGGCATCAGTGGGTTTGTAAAGATGCTTTGCAGAAGTCATTCATTAAGGTTTATTCCGTTTTATTAGAGGAACCAAAACAAAATCAACACGATGAAATGCAGTGATTTTGTTAACGTTACTCATTTGCAACCTAGCTGACAATCAAGCGATGGCAGCCTCTTAGCCAGGCAGTCCAAGGCCTCTCTACCACTCTGTAGATGTGTCTCAGCAACTGAGCTTGTGATCTTTGGCTTAGTCGTCATCTCCCCACACACAAGATTTCTGCAAAGCTCCATGAAGCCAGTTGGGATTTACAACCTGTGAGCGCTGGCCAGTCTCACTTAAAAGAGCTCTCCTTCACTCAGGGCTCTGCTCCAGGGCACTGATCACTGCTGTGCTGGGTGGTGTTTGGAGAGAGCTTTGAGAGAGCTTTGTAAACAAGGAAGGTATTTGTTAGTTATTTTTAGCATAGATTATAGACAGAAGGGATAAGTACATAATGTACTGCCTATCACCTGTCTCTGTGGATCATTATGCCAGTGTTTCCCCTACCATTGTATAGCAGAGGCGGGCACCCCTGCCTATCGCTGTCCCTCCCTCCCCTTCTTTGTCTTCGATTGGTCTGAATGTATAATTTTGCTACTTTGGGTGAGTCGTGCACCCCAACGGATGCAAAATGTAGGGGGGAAAACTATATTATACAGAGTTGTCTCACCCTCCTACATGTGTTCCTTCCTGTAGGAGCTGCGTTCGCGTGAGGAGGAGCTGACGCGTGCAGCGCTGCAGCAGAAGTCCCACGAGGAGCTGCTGAAGAGGAGAGAGCAGCAGCTGGCAGAGCGGGAGATCAACGTGCTGGAGAGAGAACTCAACATCCTCATCTTCCAGCTCAACAAAGACAAGCCCAACGTCAAGAAGAGGAAGGGCAAGTTCAAACGTAGCCGCCTCAAACTCAAGGACGGCAACCGCATCAGCCTTCCGTCAGGTGGGTGTTTCTGACTGTCTTTCTGTCTTGCCGTGATAGTCTGTCTTTAACTCAATGTTATCTTTGAGTTGAGAAAAAAAGTTACTCAATACATTTTACACCAATGTGGTGTTAATTGTTCAAATGCTCAATTAGGTTCTGTCTTTCTCATAGATGTATGAGGTAAGGTATTAACTTTAAAAAGTATCCACCCCCCTAAACGGAAACTCTCAGCCAAAGATCCCCAAACCCCTTTCGAAAACGTTCCACTTAAAATCATTGCTTGAAATCCTGCCCCCACTTTAAGCACCACCTTCGCCCAAATAACCTCCAAATAACCAGTGACGGAAAACCAAAGCACCAGAACTACTGTTGCTTGTTAGTCATGGCATCCCAGTCTTTTGACAGACGTTATGATACCACTTATGTAGCGTATTCTGTCCACTAGAGAATTGTAAAAGCTAAACAAGTGGGCCTCCTGAGTGGCGCAGCAGTCTAAGGCACTACAGATCCTGGTTTGATACCGGGCTGTGTCGCAGAGAGACCCATGAGGCGACGCACAATTGGCCCAGCGTCGTCCGGATTAGGGGACGGTTTGGCAGGCCGGGATGTCCTTGGGCAAAAAAAATTATAAAAAAAGGCTAAACAAGTGACCAACCACACTGGCCTTTGTCTCGGTTTTCTAGATTTCCAGCACAAGATCACGGTGCAGGCGTCACCCTCCATGGACAAGAGGAGGAGTCTGAACAGCTCAAGCCCCCCCAACAGCCCCACACTAATACCCCGCCTTCGGGCCATCCAGTGTAAGTGCACCTCAGACAATCAATCCGCATACTGCATTAACACAGGTACACGACAGACCTGGGTCAAATGCATAACAAAACAGTATAACCGTATCAAATAAAGTATTTGTATTTGTGCTTCATTGTGGCATAGCTGTTATGACTGGGTGAGCTTCCCTTCAAACTGATGTGGTTCTGCGTGAATGCTTTCTCCCTCTAGTGTGCGCCCGTATTGACAGTATCCGAAGGGACAGTATGTATGTGTATCACCAGGATGTGGATATCACCAGCGAGTGCCAGCCCTCTACTGGGGTTAGGAAGAAAGGCAAGCAACTGTGGCATTGTTGGGATGTGGCCACTGTCTGCTGTGTGTGCAACGGCTAACATGTTTCTCAATGGCTAGGGTTCTAACAACGGAGTACCAGCTGCTGCCTGTGTGCTTCTGGCTACTAAGACAACTTGATGGACTATCATCATCGCTGATTTCAGAAAATTAACTTGGGTTTATCCTCTGAAAAGCCCAGGTGTTTCAGGGTTTTTACTACTAATAATAATATGGGTTTGCTTTGAAATGAAGAACACGTTGGGATGCATCAGAGGTTGTTTGTAACCTGTAATGTTTATCACTTTAACTGAGATTATTTTTTATTTGCAACCCAACCTGTTCTTGAAAATATTGACATCAAAATACTGGGTCCTTTTGATTTCCTAACCAGTGCTCAGATGCAGGGATTATGTTAATATTTCTTACTGCGGTGGAGGTTGTCTTCTCAAATAATCCAGTCCTCTAATTGCTTAGCTACTCAAGTGTTTGAAGACTAATAGATCTGCTGTTGGCCTGGACTCTCAGAGATTTGGCACTGGTGCATTGGAGTACTCGGCCAGCTGTTGACTGATGTTCTCTCCTTCATCACAGTGACTCTTGACGAGAGCAACAGAACATGGGGAAGAAGCACCATCTACAAGCCAGAGGAGTTTGATGACGTCAAGAAGGGGATTAAGAAGAAGGGGCGAACGTGGGGACCGAGCTCCGTTCAGACCAAGGAGCGGGGAAACTGTGCTGAAAGGTACAGGACATTAGTGTTTTCCATCTCCATTCTTCTGTCATCTTCATGGTGTCTGTGTGGGTTGTTTGATGAAGCTGACTTGTCCTGGCAGAGTGAGGCCACTCTCTGATGGAAACAACCCCTGGTCCACCAGTCTGGTGAAGTCCCAGAAGTCTGTTCCGTTGGCTGCGTTGTTTGTAGAGCAGCAAGGTGAGGGACATTTGTCTTCTAATATGATCAGAAACAACGCAACAAGACCATTTCTTAGTCCCTGTCAAAAGCTTATTAATTACTATTTATCTCTGTTCATGTTCAGGGACCAATAAAGATGAGATGTGCTCACCAGATGGCTCGGACAACAGCAAACCAAAGCAACTGAAGTTTCCCAATCAGGTGTACATCGATCTACCTCTGTGGAAGGATGAGCAGCAGCAGGGAGGTGAGTGGACGGCAGGAGGCTGCCCTGGGGAAAGCCTGGAGGACCCCAGCACCACCTCAGCCAGCTCCACCAGCACCACCCCCACCAACAGCCTGAAGAGGGCCTCAGCTCGCCGCCGGACAGATACCGTGCTCTACGTCTGTGCCTCGATGCTGGCCTCTGTGGGGCTGGGCTTCGACCTGCGTGACACGCTCAAGGCCCCACCGGGAGATGACCCTGAGCCTCAGCTCAGCGTGGAGAAGAAGAAGAAAGAGGGTCTGTTCCAGCGCGCCACACGCTTCCGCCGCAGCACCAGCCCCCCTGGTGGACGTTCCTCCCGCAAGGAGGAGGCAGCCTTACCCTTGTCAGCAGCCTCCCAAGGCCCTGTCAACCTCATCTCCATGTCCTCCATCTCAGAGTGCAACTCCACCAAGTGCCTCCTGCAGTCGGACGCGGCGGGGCCTGAGCCCAGCCCTGTGATAGAGGTAGACCCCCTCTGCCTGTCGGACCCCAGAGCACAGCCCAACAGTGGCTCCCAGCCACAGGGTCCACAGGGGCCGGGCAGCAGGACTCCAGCTGAGGTCGAGCCCCTCCCAGAGCAGACTCCGCCTCAGAGCATGGGCTCTCGCCTCCGAAGGAAGAAGTCGTCCGTCGTTCAGGACAGTGAGTGAAAGTGACAGTCAGGCCTATATAATGCAGTAGAGTTGTTTAATGCTGAACGGGTGCAATGAAACTGACTGCTTATTTATTTCCACAGCTAATGGTACATCTGGCTGTCACACGACCTCATCGGGACAGTCTTCAACCACGACCTCATCGGGACAGTCTTCCACCACGACCTCATCTGGACAGTCTTCCACCACGACCTCTCAGAAGAAGTTTGACAAGGAGGAGACCCCTGAGAGAGCAGCCAGTGGGGAGACTGTTGCCTCCAGGCCCCGGCCTCTGTCCCTCCGGGGCAAACCCCACTCTTGGGGTCTCCTGAGGGGCCGCAACAAGAGCTACTCCCTGGGCCACTACTCTGGAGAGAAGAGCGCCAGGAGCCTCAACATCGTCCTCTCCTCCGCCGAGGTCAAGATGGACTGCTCTCTACTGGACATGGACACGGAGGGGCAGAAACGTGACTGCACCGTGCCCCTCTGCCGAATTCAGAGCGGACCCAGTCGCCCCTCCGTCTTCGAACTAGAGAAAAAGTTCTTGTCATAGCAGAAATAAGCTGCCTTATTTACCCGGGTACCAGAGCACAATCTTTAACTAACGTTTGAGTTGGATCAACAACTCTTATTTGACATTCCAGGGCATTCCACTGCCCTCATGGTTTTTTAACCTGAATGTGGGCCACTGCTGCTTGATGATACCTGTGCTTTTTTTATTTATATCTGTAATATTTTGATAGGTAATTTAATATTGGGGGGAAAAACATGTTTCAATAGCATCAGATTCATTGAACAACGAAGGAACACATTCAATTTTTTGTTGCTGCAAAAATGACAATTTTTCTGCACACACACTGGTTTGGATCTGTAAATATTTTTTTTTTCTCCATTTTGATTTAATGCTGGTAATTATTTTGTTTTCTATTGATTTTGTTAATCTTTTTTATTTTATAGATACCACAGTGTTTATTTTAGGACAAGTTCTGTCCAATGTCAGAGGTAATATTGAATGTCTTAGGCTTATCTTTGACTTCAGTCTGGAAGTCAATATGTGGCACAACTGACAGATGTACAGTAATAACAGTGCAACCAACAACACTGGAGATCCTAGTCTCAACACTGAAACTCTAAACCAGGCCTGGTCAGCCACTACCTTACCACTTAACGACTAGGCAAGCGTTACAAACAACTGAACCAGTACCACTACTGTACATAAAGACTATTCAGCATTATTAGCTGCTATGGTTTATGTGGAATATGACAATTTGTCTCGACCAATTCACAGGGGGGGCTTAGTGTACCTAGCTTCCTGTGCAGACACTATTTTGAAGAACAAAGAGATGGGAATTGGATGTGGAAAAGTATGGTGTTTATTTGGCTTATCATAAATGTATCTTTTTTTATGAGTGGTTATCATTACAGTATTGATTATTTCACACCTTTGTTCATAAAGATAAAATGCCTAAAGATGGAATGACATTTTGAAAAAAGATATTCCAATACTTGTTTGAGTAACAATTCCTTAGCTTTTTATTAATATGAAAATTATTGCTGACAGGAACTGCCTTCTTGTTGATGCCACTAGACTACACAAGTTATCGTCTAAATATTCATTCCCCATTCAAGTCCCATTCAAGTCATTAGTACAGAGCAACATGTAAATATCCAATGTACAGTATTTTTGTTTGTCCCGTTATACTGTTTACAAAGAATACTGAATGTTAAATAATCGCTCCTTTTTTAGTACTCTTTAAATCCTGAGCACTTGTCTTTTATTTAAATCAACATTCCTAATGGTACATCCCAGTCAGCTGTTGAAGTCAGTACAACTGGAAGAATACCTTTTTTCTCTAAACACTGCCTTTGAGATCACATCACTGTCATAGCTAGAGCGTTTATGGGGTCCTTGCTGTATCCTGACATGTTATGCCTGCCATTAATACAACAACTTTGATAAGGCGTTTGCTTTTTCATACTTTTTATTAGCATTGTGTTCGCTGTGTGTGGGAGAAGAACAGTACAAGAGATTGAGACTACGACAACAGACATTTTGAAACCGGTTTTATCACCTTTTTGTTCACACCACATAATCCCATCGTTGTTTTATCTTCATGTATCCCCATGTTAACAATCACAGGCTTTAAGAGTAATACATCAGTTGACCAACCTTCTTACTTTTCTACTTGCAAGTATACTTGAATCACTTCAACAATGCCTGTCTGATTAGCATGATAGGTCTTTCAACCAGTGTGAATCCTCCAGAAACCCTCCATGTTCTTTCTGGAAATGTAAATCAACTCAAGACGACCATACTAAACAAATCTGAATTCATACCTTCAGAAAGTATTCACACCCCTTTACTTTTTCCAAGTTTTGTTGTGTTTAGTCTGAATTTAAAACGTGTTAAATTGAGATTTTGTGTCACTAACCTACACACAATACCCCATAATGTTTTTAGAAATGTTTACAAATTCATTAAAAATGAAAAGCTGAAATGTCTTGAGTCAACAAGTATTGAACCTCTTATGGCAAGCCTAAAAAAGGAGTTCAGGAGTAAGTTGCATGGATTCACTGTATGCAATAGTGTTTAACAAGATGTTTGAATGACTACCTCATCTCTGTACCCCACACATACAGATAATTGTAAGGTCCCTCAGTTGAGCAGTGAATTTCAAACACTGATTCAACCACAAAGACCAGGGAGGTTTTCCAATCCCTCGCAAAGAAGGGCACCTGTTGGTAGATGGGTAAAAAACTTAAAAAGCATATACTGAATATCTGTTTGAGCATGGTGACGTTATTATTACACTTTTTATGGTGTATCAATACACCCAATCACTACAAAGATACAGGGGTCCTTCCTAACTCAAGTTGCCGTAGAGGAAGGAAACTGCTCAGGGATTTCTCCATGATAGGAGAAAACGGGATGGATCAACAACATTGTAGTTACTTCACAATACTAACCTAAATGAGAGTGAGAAGAAAGCCTGTACAGAATAAAACATATTCCAAAAAATGTGGCAAAGAAATTAAACTTTGTCCTGAATATAAAGTGTTATGTTTGGGGAAAATCCAACACATTACTGAGTACCACTCTTCATATTTTCAAGCAGGGTGGTGGCTGCATCATGTTATGAGTATGCTTGGCAAGACTTGACCATGACTGTCTAGCAATTATCGACAACCAGAGCATGAAGAATTTAAATAATGTGCAAATATTCTACAATCCAGGTGTGCAAAAAGCACTTACTTACCCAGAAAGACTCGCTGCCAAAGGTGATTCTAACATGTATTGACTCAGGGGTGTGAATACTTATGTAAATCAGATATTTCTGTATGGGGTATTGTGTGCAGATGTGACATTAAAACGTCACGCTAGGGTAAGCCTACACAACCCTTATTTTAAGTGTTTCTAAAATCCCCTATGGGAAAAATATATGTTGGAAAAACGATTGAAACCATGTCTATGATTCATACTGTGGTACTCTATAAACCCTGCTATAGGGTTGGGAAACTGTTCTGGTGCCAGGACCGAGTTTGTCAAACTCTGTTCTATGGTATGAGACTAAGTTAGCAGGGCGATATTGATAAAGCACAATCATTCCTCTCCTTGTGTGAGATATTCAGACTTTCCATGCACTAAGCGCTTGTGCAGTTGGTGGTGTTGCACTCAACAAGCTGTAAGATAGAACAGCGTTTCCCAAAGTCGGTCCTGCCCCCCCCACCCCAGCACTACACAGAGAATTTAAATAACCAACTCATCAAGCTTTGATTATTTGAATCAGCTGTGTTGTGCTAGGGCAAAAAACTAAATGTGCACCCGGGGGTGGGGGGGCATGACCGACTTTGGGAAAACCTGAGATAGATGTGAATGAGCTCTGCTCTCTGTGTTGACGAGGGACAAAACAACCTACCGTCTCCTATGTTTTCAACACTTTCACCAAAGCTCAAAGTTGCTCATATTCCATGAGACAGATTCTTTATACTGTATTTTTAACTTGGTTTGTGAAATAATGTGAAAGTTAAATTGACATGCATTTTATTAAAAAAAGAAAGTTGATTTGTTACATAGTACCCATTTACATACTTTTATTTGTGACCTAGTGTGTGTATTCTAGTTATTTCCTGAATAACTCATCTGTATCGTGTTTAGGGAAGGAAGTTTTCCCCAAGAAGTTTCTCCTTCATAGATGAGGTTTAATCTGTAAAACATGAAAATGTATGATTTGTAAAAACAAAAAAAACCTATTATACATGTATTATACACATATTTGATGGTTATATGGTTAGCAAAAATAATAGTCTGAAAACATATTGCCATTCTGTTACAATTCAAAGCAATCTAAGTCTGAGCATAATAGAAAGTGTAATTTCCCTCAATTATTCAGGGTTAAAACTACTGTCCCTGCTTGCATAAAACTAAATAATGAAATATATAATTGTATGATTCTGTCCCATGTCATGCTCCATACAGGTTGGTGGAAACAGATCTACAAATCTATAGTGATATGTTAAAGATACAGTATGAGGTAGAATATATTCATAAAGAGCGATCAAATGGATTGTCGATCTTACACAAAAGGATTCGTTGTAAGATCTGATATTGCAATTTAAGAATTGTAGATTTGAATTGCTGTCTGAGATGACTCTAGTATAAGATAAACAGTTATTTTTCAGATTTGTTTTGAATTATTAGTTTCCTTTGTGTAAATCAACCTCAATAAAGAGCTCCTCAAGGATATGTTTGTCGAAGCAAAAGGAGTAGGTTTTATTTGCATTTGAATACAGAGTGTAATGAGTCATTTAGCAGACAGAGCAACTTAGTCAGTGCATTCAAGTAAGGTAGGCAAGACAACCACATATCACAGTCATTGCAAATAAAAATGTACTTTCTTCAATAAAGCAGCTTTCCGCAAAACCAGTGCTAGTAAAACCTTGATTGATTCATTATTTGAATTATTGATTCATTACATTCATTGATTACATATCAATGTAATCAGGACACAGGAGACTGTAATTTGCTGGGATTCTAAGGCTGCGTTTAAACAGGCAGCCCAATACTGATCTTTTTCCCCCATTATTGGTCTTTTGACCAATCACGTCTGGTATTTTTCAGAGCTGTTCTGATTGGTCAAAAGACCAATTAGTGAAAAAAAATATCAGAATTGGGCTCCCTGTGTAAATGCAGCCTTAGTAATTCTATGGGAGACGGTAGGTTATTTTGTCCCTCGTCAACACACAGAGACTGCAGATCAACAGCAGAGCTCCTTCACATCTAACAGCGCAACACCACGCCAACTACAGTACGTGGTCAAAGGTTTTGAGAATGACACAAGTATTGGTCTCCACAAAGTTTGCTGCCTCAGTGTTGATGATGGCAATTTGCATATACTCCAGAATGTCATGAAGAGTGATCATATGAATTGCAATTAATTGCAAAGTCCCTCTTTGCCATGAAAATGAACTTAATCCCCAAAAAACATTTCCACTGCATTTCAGCCCTGCCACAAAAGGACCAGCTGCCATCATGTCAGTGATTGTCTCGTTAACACAGGTGAGAGTGTTGACGAGGACAAGGCTGGAGATCACTCTGTCACGCTGATTGAGTCAGAATAACACACTGGTAGCTTTAAGGGGGGGGGGGGTTGTTACTCTGAGACGCTTTATGAATTCAGGCTCACATTATTGAAATCATTGTTCTTCCTCTGTCAACCATGGTTACCTGCAAGGAAACGTGCTGTCATCATTGCTTTGCACAAAAAGGGCTTCACAGGCAAGGATATTGCTGCTGGTAAGATTGCATCTAAATCAACCATTTATCGGATCATCAAGAACTTCAAGGAGAGAGGTTCAATTGTTGTGAAGAAGGCGTCAGTGCGCCTAAAGTTTGTTCCCACTTTTAGTTGATTCAGCTGCGGGATCGGGGCACCACCAGTGCAGAGCTTGCTCAGGAATGGCAGCAGGCAGGTGTCAGTGCATCTGCACGCACAGTGAGGCGAAGACTTTTGGAGGATGGCCTTGGAGGATGGCAGCAAAGAAGCCACTTCTCTCCAGGAAAAACATCAGGGACAGACTGATATTCTGCAAAAGGTACAGGGATTGGACTGCTGAGGACTGGGGTAGAGTCATTTTCTCTGATGAATCCCCTTTCCGATTGTTTGGGCCATCCGGAAAACACCTTGTCCGGAGAAGACAAGGTGAGCGCTACCATCAGTCCTGTGTCATGCCAACAGTAAAGCATCCTGAGACCATTCATGTGTGGGGTTGCTTCTCAGCCAAGGGAGTGGGCTCACTCACAATTTTGCCTAAGAACACAGCCATGAATAAAGAATGGTACCAACACATCCTCCGAGAGCAGACAAGTGGACAAACAAAAACCCACTACTTCTGACAAACTCCAAGCATTGATTATGCAAGAATGGCCTGCCATCAGTCAGGATGTGGCCCAGAAGTTAATTGACAGCATGCCAGGGCGGATTGCAGAGGTCTTGAAAAAGAAGGGTCAACACTGCAAATATTGACACTCTGCATTTACTGAATGTCATTGCCAATGAAAGCCTTTGACTTGTAATTATACTTGTAATTGGAATACTTGTAATTATACTTCAGTGTACCATAGTAACTACTGACATAAAGATCTAAGAACACTGAAGCAGCAAACTTTGTGGAGACCAATACTTGTGTCATTCTCAAAACGTTTTACGCACCAACTACACATGGATAGGAATAATTGTTCTTTATCAATATCTCCCTACTAGCCTAGTGAGGCGGCAGGTAGTCTAGCAGTTGAGAGCGTTGGGCCAGGTTGCTGATTCAAATCAAGCCAGCAAGGTGGACAAATCTACCGTTCTGCCCTTGAGCAAGGCAGTTAACCCCCAACAACAACTGCTCCCGTGGACGTCGATTATTGTAGCCCCCCCGCACCTCTCTGATTTTCCGTTTACTATGCAACATGCAGTCCGCAAGTGGTTTATTTTGGCCTCCCAATGTTTTTAGTTTTCAATTTGTAGTGTATAGATTATTATAATCGTCTTCCGACCCCCCAACCATTGCCTACCCCTGCTATATGTGCAGTCATTTAGTTATGGATTACATATCACAATGTTGCATTGTTTGGTGTCTACTCATGGTTTTACATAAAACATTTGTCAACAAAGTAATCCATTAAAGAAATGTGAAGGATCCTAAAGTGCATCCCTGTGCAGTACCTGAGGTAATAGTGAATACATCAGTGTATACTTCCGAAGCAGTTTGATTGTCACAGTATCATGTTGAGTTTCCTGTTTGTCAGAGAAATCCAGGGCAAAATTTCCCCTGCAGGAGGAAATAAAAAAAAAGAGGAGAGAAACTTAAAAATGCCCCAAAGCTAAAACCGAAAACAAATCGGGTGACTTTACACATAAAAATAGAGAAAAAGTAAGTTCTTTACTCAAAGATTTGACAAAGCTCATTTTTAGCACAACTCACTACTCGCCCCATATGAATATCTCTCTAGGGATTTCTCTCTCCCGGATGACGGTTTATACTTATCCCCTCATTTTGTAATCTTTTGTCCGACAGCCTTTTTTGAACAGCCTTTCTCCTCTGACTCCCCTGGGGTCAACACTGAGAGTGTACAACCGGTTTACACAAAGACCAGACTCGGATGCTAGTCTTGGCTGGCTGTCTCAGGTGTTGCCTGCTCCTGAGGTGCAAAGTGCTGGGTAACGTAAGGCATACCTGGGGGAAGACATTAGACCCTGACCCTCACAGGGTGGTGATGCAGGCCCTAGGGCTCCGGGTGCTTCTGCGGTCCAGCAGGTGCAAGCGACTCTCGGCCGTCAGGCAGTAGGTGGTCCCGGGGCTCAGATCTGAGATCAGGAGCTGTTTGGCACAGCCCTCCATTTCAAATGTTTCCTTCACAAGGATTAGTCAGAGAATAGGCTTAGTCAGAAGTGCTAGAGATATTTGAGTTGTTAGTCCTAACTCTGAAGACATCTGAATCACTTGGCAGCACTTCTGTGAACCTCAACTATTTCAATAGTTTATAACTATTCTGTGACTTCTTTCCTCAACTCTTTTATATCTGATGTTAACATGCTTCCTTTGTCCTGATCTTATCCACATTCTGATTAGGCCCACATTTTTAGACAAGTGTAGACAATTAAAAGACGCATTGTGATCTGATCTTTCTGACCACCTCTGGAGGAAGTAGTTTGTATCTGGATATCTTAAAAGTGTAAACAGATTTGGATGGTTAAATCATCATTAAATCACCCTGTAAAATAATTGACAGGTGGCACCATTGACTTATAAATTCATATTACTTTGGAAGAATATCTGTAAAATAATTTGCATACAAGGAGGGACAAGGAAATATGGTTACAATGCAGACACAGTGGACAGATAATCTGATCATCTTGATCAGATCACAAAAAATACATGATAGCGCAAGGTATAAACGGGGCGGGCGAGTTAAAGTTGGAAAACACCGAAGTTAGAAAATACCATTGTTTAGGAACATTAATTATAAATAACAGTAGCTAGTTACCTCCTCGACATCATTCTGCATGAGGTGTATTGTATATGACATTCTTTGCAGCCTCCTTACGCTGATCCAGCTGCCATTATGTCTCCTGTGGGGAGAGCGTGGAGGCTTGAGCCGGACCACAATGCCTTTCTCTGTCACATTAAGTTTCATAGTCGGTGGGCTGACAGAGGCTGCAAGATACAGAGGTCAAACCACGCTGTAACAACAGCTCTGAAAAAGTAAATCCTTGTTTGCATAAAACCCTTCTGATTACCCATATACCATGGATAGTAATGAGAAGCACTTACTCTCCCACTTGGGGTTGAATCTGGCAGTTAGGACCCATGGTGACTGGGCCCCTGAGTGGGCTGCGTGGACCCTGGCGTAGTACCATTCTCTGGGGTCGGACGTCTCCTGGCTCAGGTCACAGAGCAGCCGGCTGATGCCATGGCACTTCTCTGCATTGGTCCACTGCTTCTCCCCATATCTGAGGTGGGGAGGGAGGAGAAATTAAAGGAATAATTTGAGCCTGAATTCATAAAGCGTCTCAGAGTAACACACCCCCCCCCCCCCCCCCCCATAATCTTATTCATTATGATCCCATCTTATTCATTCTGATCTTTTCACCTGTGTTTTACTTGTTGTAAAATGTACAGTTTTTATAAGAAAAGATACTGAAAAGTATTTCTAATTTGTTTGAACAGAAAATGAAAAACAACTCCTGAATTGCAATCAGCACATACCTAACTAATTTTCCTACATTACTTTGAGCTATAGGACAATATAGTGAACATATTTGCATTCATATAGTAGCCTATGTCAGATCCACAAAGCTTTTACTCAAACAGTTTTGATACTCACACTTTCCACTGAACAAAGTATTGTTGGTTGTTGGTAGAGTTGGTATGTTGCTTCCAATGCAAGACATTTCTGTAGTCTAGGGAGTGGAACTTCACCTCCTGTGGGGCGAAGACATCTAGAGGATTTTCTTTGCCTGAAATGGAGACCAGTGTCATAAAGCAAGACATTTTCTCCTAACTGGAGGACAGATACATTAAATATTATAACCATGTACATGCATCATATTATTAAATATTATTAAGACAGGACTTACTCTCTGAACAGTGACTGAGGGAGCTGTAGCACAGCAGAAGAGTGGATATCAGGAGAGATGCCATGTTAGCTGTAGCGAGGTATTATGACATACAGACCTGGCTCAGCTCTGTGCCCTTTTTAACCAACAATAGTTCCCTTTTTTTAAACTTCCATGACAGGCATAATTAACTTGTTTGTGACGACATGGCACGTTTTCCCTGTAATATAGATGATATGTAGGTATTATGACAGAGATCTGGCTCAGCTCTGTGCATTTTTCAACTATGCCTCTCATGGAAGTTAAAAGTGGGAACAAATGTTTGTGACGACATGGGACATATGGTAATATAGATGAACAGGCAGACAATTGTAAAGGCAATAAACGTACATTTACTTTGTAGATAATATTTTGGTTTAACACTTATGAAGATGGATAGAGAAAAAACGTAGTGCTAATATAAATGTGCAATATTAATGTCTGTAACCGCTACTGCACTGTACTACAGTGGGGAGAACAAGTATTTGATACACTGCCGATTTTGCAGGTTTTCCCACTTACAAAGCATGTAGAAGTCTGTAATTTTTATCATAGGTACTCTTCAACTGTGAGTGACAGAATCTAAAACAAAAATACAGAAAATCACATTGTATGATTTTTAAGTAATTCATTTGCATTTTATTGCATGACATAAGTATTTGATACATCAGAAAAGCAGAACTTAATATTTGGTACAGAAACCTTTGTTTGCAATTACAGAGATCATACGTTTCCTGTAGTTCTTGACCAGGTTTGCACACACTGCAGCAGGGATTTTGGCCCACTCCTCCATACAGACCTTCTCCAGATCCTTCAGGTTTCGGGGCTGTCGCTGGGCAGCTCCCTCCAAAGATTTTCTATTGGGTTCAGGTCTGGAGACTGGCTAGGCCACTCCAGGACCTTGAGATGCTTCTTACGGAGCCACTCCTTAGTTGCCCTGGCTGTGTGTTTCGGGTCGTTGTCATGCTGGAAGACCCAGCCAAGACCCATCTTCAATGCTCTTACTGAGGGAAGGAGGTTGTTGGCCAAGATCTCGCGATACATGGCCCCATCCATCCTCCCCTCAATACGGTACAGTCGTCCTGTCCCCTTTGCAGAAAAGCATCCCCAAAGAATGATGTTTCCAACTCCATGCTTCACGGTTGGGATGGTGTTCTTGGGGTTGTTCTCATTAGACCAAAAAGCTCTATTTTTGTCTCATCAGACCACATGACCTTCTCTCATTCCTCCTCTGGATCATCCAGATGGTCATTGGCAAACTTCAGACGGGCCTGGACATGCGCTGGCTTGAGCAGGGGGACCTTGCGTGCGCTGCAGGATTTTAATTAATGACGGCGTAGTGTGTTATTAATGGTTTTCTTTGAGACTGTGGTCCCAGCTCTCTTCAGGTCATTGACCAGGTCCTGCCGTGTAGTTCTGGGCTGATCCCTCACCTTCCTCATGATCATTGATGCCCCACGAGGTGCCCCAGACCGAGGGAGATTGACCGTCATCTTGAACTTTTCTAATAATTGCACCAACAGTTGTTGCCTTCTCACCAAGCTGCTTGCCTATTGTCCTGTAGCCCATCCCAGCCTTGTTCAGGTCTATAATTTTATCCCTGATGTCCTTACACAGCTCTCTGGTCTTGGCCATTGTGGAGAGGTTGAAGTCTGTTTGATTGAGTGTGTGGACAGGTGTCTTTTATACAGGTAACGAGTTCAAACAGGTGCAGTTAATAAAGGTAATGAGTGGAGAACAGGAGGGCTTCTTAAAGAAAAACTAACAGGTCTGTGAGAGCCGGAATTCTTACTGGTTGGTAGGTGATCAAATACTTATGTCATGCAATAAAATGCAAATAAATTATTTAAAAATCATACAATGTGATTTTCTGGATTTTCTGTCAGATAATAAATTAATTGAATTATGGAACTGGTGCCATAAAGTTATATGTCAGTTATGACATTTATTAGGACCAATGTGGGTGGGCAAATCACACCTGTGCACAAAAACAAGATAATATTATGCTGGCATGAATACTAACATGTGCTAGTGTAGATGCGTGCAGCAGTGTCATGGGTTCAGGTGTGTGGGTGGATGTAGGCTTGAAGTGTGTGTGCGTGTTGGATATTGTGTGAATAGGCATCTGGAACACAGGGTCCGGAACAGATAAAAAGCTGACCTTTACCATACTTCCTCAATTCACACTTACTTCAACTTTGTAGTAATTGTCATTTGTCCATACCTGTGACAAAGCATAAATGAATAAACCCAAATGACCTTCAGAGTCAAAGTAGGTTTTGCAGTTGATCAAAATGTACTACCTATTGCATTTAGTGCATTATCATAAAAAATACCAATTATTCCACATAAGATATTTTATGATTCACTTTATTTAAATAAATGTAGATTCTATACATGTTTTGTTCTATACTAAACAAAAACATAAACGCAACATGCAAGAATTTCAAAGATTTTACTGAGTTACGGTTCATATAAGGCAATCAGTCAATTTAAAATAATTCATTGGGCCCTAATCTATGGATTTCACGACTGGTAACACAGATATGCATCTGTTGGTCACAGATAGATTAAAAGAAAGGTAAGGCAGTGGATCAGAAAACCAGTCAGTATCTGGTGTGACCATCATTTTCCTCATGCAGCGCAACACTTGATCAGGCTGTTGATTGTGGCCTGTCGAATGTTGACCCACTCCTGTGAGAAGATGGCTGTGAGAAGTTGCTGGATTTTGGCAGGAACTGGAACACTGTCGTACACGTCGATCCAGAGCATCCCAAATATGCTGAATGGGTGACATGTCTGGTGAGTATGCAGGCCATGGAAGAACTGGGCCGTTTTCATCTTCCAGGAATGTGCATTATCATGCTGGCAGCAGATGAATGGCACGACAATGGGCCATATGTATCTGTGCATTCAAATTGCCATCGATAAAATGCATTTGTGTTCGTTGTCTGTAGCTTATGCCTGCCCATACCATAACCCCACCGCCACCATGGGGCACTCTGTTCACAACGTTGACATCAGCAAGCCGCTCGCCCACACAATGCCATACATGCTGTCTGCCATCTGCCTGGTACATATAACACCTTGGATTCTCTGCGAAGAGCGCACTTTTCCAGCGTGCCAGTGACCATTGAAAGTGAGAATTTGCCCAGTGAATTCGATTACGATGCCAAACTGCAGTCAGGTCAAGACCCTGGTGAGGACGAGCACGCAGATGAGCTTCCCTGAGACGGTTTCTGAAAGTTTGGTTGTGCAAACAGTTTCATCAGCTGTCCGGGTGGTTGGTCTCAGATGATCCCACAGGTGAAGAAGCCGGATGTGGAGGTCCTGGGCTGGCGTGGTTACACGTGGTCTGTGGCTGGACATATTGCCTAATTCTCTAAAACAACGGCAGCTTATGGTTGAGAAATTTACATTAAATTATCTGGCAACAGCTCGGTGGACATTACTGCAGTCAGCATGCCCTCAAAACTTGAGACATCGGTAGCATTGTGTTGTGTGACAAAACTGCACATTTTAGAGTGGCCTTTTATTGTCCCCAATACAAGGTGCACCTGTGTAATGATAATGCTGTTTACACCTGTCAGGTGGATGGATTATGTTGGCAAAGGAGAAATGCTCATCAACAGGGATGTAAACAGATTTGTGCACAACATATGGATGATTTCTGGGATCTTTTATTTCAGCTCATGAAACATTTAGCGTTTATATTTTTGTTCAGTATATATTATGAATATCCCTGTGTGAAAACAATGGTGATTTAGAAGTTCTCAAGAAGAAGCTAATAATGTGCAGGCGTACAAAGGGTTAAGAAGAGTGTTTTTGTTAAAGAATCGTGACAACCTTTGACCTGGTTGCCTTGGAGATATTTTGGGGCGTCCCTAGCAGCCCTCCTTTCTCCTCCTGTTGATTTACACCTGCTCCCCGTGAGAGCCAGGCTTTTGTAATGGCCCTGAGGCACCCACTTCACATCCATTCTCAGAGCTAGAACAATGGGAATATCTGATTTACTTTTCACTGGTAGTAATTAAAGGCAGAGGAATTGGCTCCTCTTACTGGAAACTAGTCTAGGGGCCTCTTCCCGACGCACAGTCTGCCCATGCCATTTAGAGGAACGAGCGGGTAGTGGTTGCTTAAAATGTCAAACGAAAGCAAACATAGACATCCGTTGTTTCTTCCTTATTTAGCAGTAGTAGTACCTTTGTGAGGTAGCATTTCAATAACAGCAGTTAAGTTCTTTCCTGTTAAGGTCTGCTCCACTATTAATTTAATACTACTTGTTTGGCTTGCTGAAATATATACTTCCCTTCCTCTATGGTAGAATTTCATTGACATGAAATAGAATTTCACATGAAAATGTCCTTCAGACATCCCTGCAAGCATAACAATTAGTTTGCTCTTTCAACTCTGTATTTAATAACATAGTCATTACAATAATCAATTTAATTATATTTTATTGTATATTCATTCTTTTAATCCTTGACATTTTCCACATTTTGTTACATTACAGCCTTATTCTAAAATGTATTAAATAGTTTTTCTCCCTCAATCTACACACAATACCCCATAAAGAAATAGCGAAAACAAGTATTGCAAATGTATTAAAAATAAAAAACAGAAATACATTATTTACATACGTATTCAGACCCTTTGCTAATGAGACTCAAAATTGAGCTCAGGTACACCCTGTTTCCATTGATTATGTTTCTAAAACTTGATTGGAGTCCACCATTGATAAATTCAATTGATTGGACATGATTTGGAAAGGCACTAATCTGTCTATACAAGGTCCCACAGTTGACAGTGCATGTCAGAGCAAAAACCAAGCCATGAGGTCAAAGGACTTGTCTGTAGAGCTCCGAGACAGGATTGTATCGAGGCACAGATCTGGGGAAGGGTAACAAAACATGTATGTAGCATTGAAGGTCCCCAAGAACACAGTGGCCTCCAACATTCTTAAATAGAAAAGGTTTGGAACCACCAAGACTCTTCCTAGAGCTGGCCGCCCGGCCAAACTGAGCAATCAGGGGAGAAGGGTCTTAGTCAGGGAGGTCACTCTGACAGAGCTCCAGAGTTCCTACGTGGATATGGGAGAACCTTCCAGAAGGAAAACCATCTCTGCAGCAGAGAAATCAGGCCTTTATGATAGAGTGGCCAGACGGAAGCCACTCCTCAGTAAAAGGCACGACAGCCCACTTGGAGTTTGCCAAACGGCACCTGAAGATTCTCTGGTCTGATGAAACCAAGATTTAACTCTTTGGCCTGAATGCCAAGCGTCACGTCTGGAGGAAACCTGGCACCACCCCTACGGTGAAGCATGGTCGTGGCAGCATCATGCTGTGGGAATGTTTTTCAGCGGCAGGGACTGTGAGACTAGTCAGGATCAAGGGAAAGATGAATGGAGCAATGTACGGAGAGAACCTTGATGAAAACCTGCTCCAGAGCGCATAGGACCTCAGACTGGGGCGAAGGTTCACCTTCCAACAGGACAACGACCCTAAGCACACAGCCAAGACAATGTAGGTGTGGCTTTGGGACAAGTCTCTGAATGTCCTTGAGTGGCCCAGCCAGAGACCAGACTTGAACCCGATCTAACATCTCTGGAGACCTGAAGATAGCTATGCAGCAACACTCCACATCCAACCTGACAGAGCTTGGAGGATCTTTATTTATTTTTTTACCTTTATTTAACTAGGCAATTCAGTTAAGAACACATTCTTTTTTACAATGATGGCCTAGGAACAGTGGGTTAATTGCCTTGTTCAGGGACAGAACGACAGATTTTTACCTTGTCAGCTCAGGGATTCAATCCAGCAACCTTTCAGTTACGGGCCCAACGCTCTAACCACTCGGCTACCTGCCACTCAAAAATCTGCAGATAAGAATGGGAGAAACTCCCCAAATACAGGTGTGCCAAGCTTGTAGCGTCATACCCAAGAAGACTCGAGGCTGTAATCGCTGCTAAAGGTGCTTCAACAAAGTACTGAGTAAAGAGTCGGAATAGTTATGTAAATGTGATATTTCTGTTTTCATTTGGAATAAAATTCCTAACATTTCTAAAAACCAGTTTTTGCTTTGTAATTATGGGTTATTGTGTGTAGATTGATGGTTTTTTATCCATTTTAGAATAAGGCTGTAACGTAACAAAATGTGGAAAAAGTCAAGGGGTCTGAATACTTTCCGAATGCACTGTATATTTATTATTGTATATTGGAAAATGAAAGTGGAACAGAAAAGTATATTAAATACAATAGAATTAGTTTGCAAAATAGAAAGAGCCTTATTATTTATAAAACAATAGATAATTTCAGCTATATGAAAAATACAATATACAGATAAAAACCTAAATTATTAGGTATGAGGTAACCCAAAGGCTGCAGATGGCGATATTGAGTTAATCTTACTGTCCAAACGCAGCCGGCAAAATACTTGTATCCCCGTGGACTGGTTCGTACATAAAACATTCTCCATTCAGGCTGAAAAGTCTTAAGGATGAAATCAAACTCTATTTCATGGTGTGAAGGCTGATAAAAGCAGGGAAACTCTACATTCTTTCCTCATGAAACACAATTTTCCACCTGGATATTGCATATGAACGTGGGGTGCAATATCAGGAAGTAGCATTCATATGCATTTGCCACTCAAGGATGGAGGTGGAAAATGGTGTTTCATTGTCACGGAATGGGGTTTGGAGAGACCAAGACGCAGCGCAGGGATAGTAGTTCGACATCGTTTATTAATATTCACCGTGACTGCGACATACATCGATATCGATATGATAACGACCCACACCAACGTGATGGACAGACTCCACATATATTGGATCCCTAATTAGAGACAATGCCGTGCAGCTGCCTCTAATTAGGGATCCAACCTAAACCCCACACAGAAACAGAAAAGAAAGACACTGTCAGACTCGGACCATAGCTACATAGAGAAGCAAATAGGCTTCTCTATGGCCAGAGCCTGACAGTACCCCCCCCCCCCAAGGCGCGGACTCCCGGACGGCAAAACCAAACAAAAACACAAAACAGGGGGGGTTAATGGGAGGGAAGACTAGTCCCTCGGGGGCGGTTCTGGCTCCGGTGAGTTTGACAGTTTTGCCCCATGCCCTTTTCTTATCACCGGGCCCGGACTGGGCACCGGTGGGGCAAACGGCTCCGGCCATGGAGCGGGGTAAACAACCGGACCCGGACTGGGCACCGGTGGGGCAAACGGCTCCGGCCATGGAGCGGGGAAAACAACCGGGCCCGGACTGGGCACCGGTGGGACAAACGGCTCCGGCCATGGAGCTGGGCAATAAACTGGGCCCGGACTGGGCACCGGTGGGGTAAACGGCTCCGGCCATGGAGCGGGGAAAACAGCCGGGCCCGGACTGGGCACCGGTGGGGTAAACGGCTCCGGCCATGGAGCGGGGAAAACAACCGGGCCCGGACTGGGCCCCGGTGGGACAAACTGCTCCGGCCATGGAGCTGGGCAAGAAACCGGGCCCGGACTGGGCACCGGTGGGGCAAACGGCTCCGGCCATGGAGCTGGGAAAACAGCCGGGCCCGGACTGGGCACCGGTGGAGCGGACTGCTCCAGCACTGAGGCGGAGCAGGCGGCTGGGCCCGGACTGGGCACCGGTGGAGCGGACTGCTCTGGCACTGAGGCGGAGCAGGCGGCTGGACCCGGACTGGGTACCGGTGGAGCGGACTGCTCTGGCACTGAGGCGGAGCAGGCGGCTGGACCCGGACTGGGTACCGTTGGAGCGGACTGCTCTGGCACTGAGGCGGAGCAGGCGGCTGGACCCGGATTGGGTACCGGTGGAGCGGACTGCTCTGGCCCTGGGGCGGAGCAGACGGCTGGTCCCGGAATGGGTACCGGTGGAGCGGACTGCTCCGGCACTGAGGCGGAGCAGGCGGCTGGACCCGGAATGGGCACCAGTGAACTGACCTTCGCATGAGGTTCAGGGGCGCTGACCTTCGCTGGAGGTTGAGAGGCGCTGACCTTCGCAGGAGGTTGAGAGGCGCTGACCTTCGCAGGAGGTTGAGAGGTGCTGACCTTCGCTGGAGGTTGAGAGGCGCTGACCTTCGCAGGAGGTTGAGAGGCGCTGACCTTCGCAGGAGGTTGAGAGGTGCTGACCCTCGCAGGAGGTTGAGAGGCGCTGACCTTCGCAGGAGGTTGAGAGGCGCTGACCCTTGCAGGAGGTTGAGAGGCGCTGACCTTCGCTGGAGGTTGAGAGGCGCTGACCTTCGCTGGAGGTTGAGAGGCGCTGACCTTCGCAGGAGGTTGAGAGGCGCTGACCTTCGCAGGAGGTTGAGAGGCGCTGACCCTCGCTGGAGGTTGAGAGGCGCTGACCCTCGCTGGAGGTTGAGAGGCGCTGACCCTCGCTGGAGGTTGAGGGTGGCTGACCCTCGCTGGAGGCTCAGGGTGGGGAGCCGGCACGGGTCGTACCGGACTGGGAAGGCGCACCGGAGGTCGAATGCGTGGAGCTGGCACGGGACGCACCTGGCTAGACACACGCACTGGAGGTTGGGTGCGGGGAGTCGGGCAGAGGTCCGGACCCGGACTGGACATCGGTGAAGCGGATTGCTCTGGCCTGGAAGGGGAGTATCTGACCGGACCTGGACTGGTCCACTCCGCCATCTCCCTCTCGACCTCCTCCTCTATCTCCACCAATTCCCTCAGAACCTCCCCAAAATGCTCCTCCAGCTCTTCCTCCTGCTCCTTGCTCTGAGCCCCCCATTGGTACCTGGGTCTCCCCATGGTCCACATGGGGAGTGGAGTTGGCTCCTCCAGGAGCCCCCACGGGTGAGGGAACCGAAGCATGTCCTCCTCCTCGTCCTCCTCTGACGAGTCCGACTCGAACCCTCCGAGGAGTTCGGTGTTGGTAAACCGACGCGGGGCTATCTCGCTCTCCGTCTCTCCCCATTTGCGCTGCTTGGTCTCGTATTGGTGGGTCGTTCTGTCACGGAATGGGGTTTGGAGAGACCAAGACGCAGCGCAGGGATAGTAGTTCGACATCGTTTATTAATATTCACCGTGACTGCGACATACATCGATATCGATATGATAACGACCCACACCAACGTGATGGACAGACTCCACATATATTGGATCCCTAATTAGAGACAATGCCGTGCAGCTGCCTCTAATTAGGGATCCAACCTAAACCCCACACAGAAACAGAAAAGAAAGACACTGTCAGACTCGGACCATAGCTACATAGAGAAGCAAATAGGCTTCTCTATGGCCAGAGCCTGACATTCATAAAGAAAGTATGCATATCATCCACGTTTTCTTCCGCCTTCTAGCCGTTAAATGGGATACAAGTTGGCTGCATACAATACATTTGGCCAGTAAAATGAACTCAATATTGCCATCTGCCGGCCGGCCTTTGAGCACCAGAAATCACAGCAAGGTAAGCAAGGCATCAGAAATTACAGTAACAACAGAAATTATCATCACCATAGCAATCCCCTTGCATTGGTATAACATGGTCATTTGAATATAATAGGACCTAATAATACTATTTTGGAACATTGTACATACATGACAGTCGTACAAATGCTATAGGAAATTTCTTAAATTTGGCCTAATGAAATTCAACATTACAATGGTGCATGCAGGTCAGGAATTAGGACATTTCTTTTTTACACTAGTTCTGGTTCCCCTGAGTAGGCAAGAGTCCCAGGTGATGAATATAAAACATCATAATGAAGGCTAGCTCTTTGATTATACTCTTTATCTCAAATCAAATTTTATTTGTCACATGTGCCGAATACAACAGGTGTAGACCTTACAGTGAAATGCTTACTTACAAGCCCTAACCAACAATGCAGTTTTAAATTAAAATAAGTGTTAAGTAAACAATAAATAAGTAAATAAATAAAAGCAGTAAAATAACAGTAAAAATAACAGTAGAGGCTAAATCTTTATCTTAGCCAGGTCGCAGTTGTTAACCTGATTAAATAAAGGTTAAATAAAAAAATAAAAAATACAGGTGGTATCAATAAGTGGGTCAATAAGTGGGTGAATTTTGGCCCATTCCTCCTGACAGAACTGGTGTAACTGAGTCAGGTTTGTAGGCCTTGCTCGCACATGCTTTTTCAGTTCTGCCCACAAATGTTCTATAGGATTGAGGTAAGGGCTTTGTGATGGCCACTCCAATACCTTGACTTTGTTGTCCTTAAGCCATTTAGCCACAACTTTGGAAATTTGGGGTAATTGTCAATTTGGAAGACCCATTTGCGACCAAGCTTTAACTTCCTGACTGATGTCTTGAGATGTTGCTTCAATATATACACGTAATTTTCCTGCCTCATGATGCCATCTATTATGTGAAGTGCACATGTCCCTCCTGCAGCAAAGCACCCCCACAACATGATGCTGCCACCCCCATGCTTCACGGTTGGGATGGTGTTCTTCGGCTTGCAAGCGTCCCCTTTTTCCTCCAAACATAACGATGGTCATTTTGGCCAAATAGTTATATTTTTGTTTCATCAGACCAGAGGACATGTCTCCAAAAAGTACGATGTTTGTCCCCATGTGCAGTTGCAAACCGTAGTCTGGCTTTTTTATGGCGGTTTTGGAGCAGTGGCTTCTTCCTTGCTGAGACACCTTTCAGGTTATGTCGATATAGGACTTGTTTCACTGTGGATATAGATACTTTTGTACCTGTTTCCTCCAGCATCTTCACAAGGTCCTTTGCTGTTGTTCTGGGATTGATTTGCACTTTTCGCACCAAAGTACGTTCATCTCTTGGAGACAGAATGTGTCTCCTTCCTGAGCGGTATGACGGCTGCGTGGTCCCATGTTGTTTATACTTGTGTACTATTGTTTGTACAGATGAACGTGGCACCTTCAGGCATTTGGAAATTGCTCCCAAGGATGAACCAAACTTGTAGAGGTCTACAAGTTCTTGGCTGATTTCCCCATGATGTCGAGCAAAGAGACACTGAGTTTGAAGGTAGGCCTTGAAATACATCCACAGGTACACCTCCAATTTACTCAAATGATGTCAATTAGCATATCAGAAGCTTCGAAAGCCATGACATTATTTTCTGGAATTTTCCAAGCTGTTTAAAGGCACAGTCAAATGTAAACTTTGTAAACTTCTGACCCACTAGAATTGTGATATAGTCTGTAAACAATTGTTGGAAGAATTACTTGTCATGCACAAAGTAGATGTCCTAACCGACTTGCCAAAACTATAGTTTGTTAACATGAAATCTGTGGAGGGGTTGAAAAATGAGTTTAATGACTTCAATCTAAGTGTATGTAAACTTCTGACTTCAACTGTATATAAATTCCCAAAACGTTAGCATATTGTTGGGGAAGTTGAGGAGCACTCCAAATTTGAAGAGAGGGCTGTATCCATTACCACATAAAAAACTTTGGTTTCCATTTTTCGAAGTGCATCACCAATAGGCTCATCTTGAACTGTCACGATGCGGATTAATGGGACGATACACGGAGCGCTGGTGGAGCGTCATTCCTTCTTTACAAAACACTAACAAAGCAAAGTAACTTACGTGCTGAAACCACAAGGCCGACACGAACAATGATCCACACACAGGTGGATGTGTGAGGAGTTTAAATACAATCCCCAATCAGAGACAACCCTGTACAGCTGTCTCTGATTGAGGATTATTGCTCCCCTAGTTAGGGTGTGAGGGCCTGATTGTGGTACCTCCACTCCCCCTGGTGGGAGTAAGAGGCTATACCACAACCAACCCTGCCCTCACAGGAGCCTCATAACCAAAGTGCCTTTTTGTGGTTCTCAACCGCTTTTGTTTGAGTACAGCCTCCACGTTCATCTCCTCACACATTTCCTTTGCAGTTGTCTGTACATCAGAAAATCCAGTGTTTCTGTAGCAGGTAAGGGAATCTCTGGTTTTCTTCAGCAAGTCGACAGCCACATCTAGCTGCATTGAGGGTGACTGCATCAGTTTACTCACATGCTGGATCTTGTTGAGGATGTCATACCATATGACTGTGCAAATAGAAAAGCGGTAGCAAAAATATATATATTATTACCATACAGAGAATTAGACAATGTAGGCTACCCCTCTGCCTGTTGGCTTATTTGCATATTCAAGTCTGTCTCAAAAAACAACACCTTCCCCTTTAATTAAGACATAAGCTTTTTACCTGAATGGCTTTTCAAAGACAGCTTCAAATGTAGCCTACACGTTTTGTGCTTTTGTAGGAAGCAGTAGCTCCCCCTTTTTTTTACCTATACTTACCTATAACTGTGCTAATAACTCGCTAATTAGAAAGAATATCAACAAATGTGCACACGGGCGGCTCTGCGCTCTGATCTGTGATTGAAAGACCGCTCATGGGCTACCCCTGCCAGCCAATAGAATTCTACTCTGTGGCGCTGCCTACTACAACATTTTCCAAAGTTAGATTTGTTTTGATTTGTTGCATTGAAAAGGGGATGATATAATGTTGATTCGATCACAGAAAAACGTTGATCTATATAGTGCACAACTAATGGGGCGAACTCAGTGAAGTTCAATCTCTTGCATCTCTGCGCGTCATGTCATTTATTATGCGCTTCAGTCCTGGAGGAAGTGCGCGGCTGCGCACGCGCGCAGTTTATAGCGAACATTGCCTTTGAGTCTTCTCTGCTCTCTCAGGGCCACGAGTCGTCCACCCTCTCTCCCCCCTGCGTCGTACTCTCACCACTCGATAGGGGCGCTGCAGCTGCCAAAGTTGAACTCCAGATGGGCAGTGATTGACATTGGCAGACCTATGCAGACTGGAGAAGTGGCTGCCCTCTTCCTCCACAGACTCTGCCTTCACGTTCTAGTGGAGGAAATGCCAAATAGAAACAAGAATAGAAACACATAAACTTTAACACAAATAAATGCCAAATTGTTTATCCATTTATGGTCACTCACCTCAATGCCTTAAGACTTATGTATGACCGTGGTCTTGGAGAGACCCTTGCTGTCCGGCTAACAGAGGTTAAACTTAGCCTTGGGGCGACTCAGCTCCTGCAGGGTCTTCCAGTGGTCCAGAGACCATCTCCATGGCAACCTGGACCACCACCACCTCCCCATTCACCTCTAATGGTCTTTGATGAATGGGATGTATAGACACTGAGTGTACAAAACATTAGGAACACCATCCTAATATTGAGTTGCATCCCCTTTTGCCCTCAGAATAGTCTCAATTTGTTGGGGCAAGGACTCTACAAGGTGTCAAAAGCATTCCACAGGGATGCTGGACCGTGTTCACTCCAATGCTTCCCAGAGTTGTGTCAAGTTGGCTGGATGTCCTTTGGGTGGTGGACCATTCTTGATACACATGGGAAACCATTGAGTGTGAAAAGCCTAGCAGCGTTGCAGTTCTTGACACACTCAAGCTGGTGCGCCTGGCACATACTACCATACCCTGTTCAAAGGAAATTCAATATTTTTTATTGCCCATTCACCCTCTGAATGGTACACTTACACAATCCATGTCTCAAGGCTTAAAAATCCATCTTTAACCTGTCTCCTCCCCTTCATCTACACTGAATGAAGTGGATTTAACAAGTGACATCAATAAGGGATCATAGCTTTCACCTGGTCAGTCTATGTCATTGAAAGAACAGGTGTTCCTAATGTTTTGTACAATCAGTGTATAATATACACTACATTACCACTACAAAAAATACTGTATGTTGTAGGATCTCTTGGCCTAACTGCTAAGGTGTTGGGTTGACAGTCACTGGACCTGGGTTCGAGTCCCGGTTGAGTCTACCCCTGAAATTTGCTACATTGCTGTCAGAAGTGGGATTGTTCCCTTAAGGCCAATGGGAGTGTGTGTACATGTTACTTGGTATAGAGAAGTGATATGCTTTCCCCAAAAGAAGGGGGTAGTGTTGTGGCCTTAACCCACATGTGCCAAATACAACAGGTGTAGACCTTACAGTGAAATGTTTACTTACAAGCCATTAACCAACAATGCTGTTTTAAGAAAAATAAGTCATCAGGTAAAAAATGGATTGGTCAAAAAAAATAAAAAATATATTTAAAGAGCAGCAGTAAAATAATAATAGAGAGGCTATATACAGGGGGTACCGGTACATAGTCAATGTGCGGGGGCACAGGTTAGCGAGGTAATTTTTGTAATATGTACATGTAGGTAGAGTTAAAGTGATAATAGATCATAAATAGAAAGTAACAGCAGCGTAAAAGAGGGTGTGGGGGGGACAATGCAAATTGTCCAGGTAGCCATTTGATTAGCTGTTCAGGAGTCTTATGGCTTGGTAGTAGAACCTGTTAAGAAGCCTTTTGGACCTAGACTTGGCGCTCCGGTACCGTTGCCGTGAGGCAGTAGTACCGTCCAACTTGGATGGCTGGAGTCTTTGACAATGCTTAGGGCCTTCCTCTGACACCACCTTGTATAGAGGTCCTGGATGGCAGGAAGCTTGGCCCCAGTGATGTACTGGGCCGTATGCACTACCATCTATAGTGCCTTTTGGTCGGAGGCAGAACAGTTACCATGCCAGGTAGTGATGCAACCAGTCAGGATGCTCTCAATGGTGCAGCTGTAGACCTTTTTGAGGATGTGAGGACCCATGCAAAATCTTTTCAGTCTCCTGAGGGGGAATAGGCTTGTCGTGCCCTCTTCACGACTGTCTTGGTGGGGGTGGCCCGTCAGGAAGTCCAGGATCCAGTTGCAGAGGGTGGTGTTTAGTCCCAAGGTCCTTAGCTTAGTGATGAGCTTTGAGGGCACTATGGTGTTGAACACTGAGCTGTAGTCAATGAATAGTATTCTAACATAGGTGTTCCTTTTGTCCAGGTGGGAAAGGGTAGTGTGGAGTGCAATAGAGTTTGCATCATCTATGGATCTGTTGGGGCGGTATGCACATTGGAGTGGGTCTAGGGTTTCTGGAATAATGGTGTTGATGTGAGCCATGACCTGCCTTTCAAGGCATTTCATGGCTACAGACGTGAGTGCTACGGGTCGGTCGTCATTTAGACAGGTTACCTTAGTGTTCTTGGGCACAGGGACTATGGTGGTCTGCTTGATGTTGGTATTACAAACTCAGTCAGGGACAGTTTGAAAATGTCAGTGAAGACACTTGCCAGTTGGTCAGCGCATGCTCGGATTACACGTCCTGGTAATCCGTCTGGCCCCGCGGCCTTGTGAATGTTGACCTACTTAAGTCTTACTCACATCGGCTAAGGAGAGCGTGATCACACAGCCATCCGGAGCAGCTGATGCTCTCATGCATGCTTCAGTGTTGCTTGCCTCGAAGCGAGCATAGAAGTAATTTAGCTCTTCTGGTAATCCATGGCTTCTGGTTGGGGGTATGTACGTACGGTCACTGTGGGGACGATGTCATCGATGCACTTATTGATGAAGCCAGTGACTGATGTGGTGTACTCCTCAATGCCATCGGAGGAATCCCAGAACATATTCCAGTCTGTGCTAGAAAAACAGTCCTGTAATTTAGCATCTGCGTCATCTGACCACTTCTTTATTAACCGAGTCACTGGTGCTTCCTGCTTTAGTTTTTGCTTATAAGCAGGAATCAGGAGGATATAATTATGGTCAAATTTGGCAAATGGAGGGTGAGGGAGAGCTTTGTACGCGTCTCTGTGTGTGGAGTGAAGGTGGTCTAGAGTTGTTTTGCCTCTGGTTGCACATTTAACATGCTGGTAAATATTTGGTAAAAAGGATTTAGGTTTCTCTGCATTAAAGTCCCTGGCCACTAGGAGTGGATGGAAACCTGGTTACAGTCCAACAATACAATGTTATTGTCCAGAGAAGACACATTTACCATAGAGCATTTATCTCTAGATGCACAGACAACAAATTATTTTACTCTATTTCATCTCAATCTCCATGTTTTTTAGGTGTTAAGCGTTCTGCTGGAGGGGGAATGGTCCAGAATGAGAGCGGAGGGGTGAGAGGAGGCTGAGAGGAGCACAAGGTGCCACAGTGGAACGTGAGTGTTTATTAATCTAGCAAATGAGATTATATGTAATCTTTGTTTACTACATGGTAAATGTAAAGTTGTTTTCCTGTCTTTCAGAGGTATCTCCCGAGGAGAAGAGAGGAGGCCGTGGGCCCTGGTACTGGAGCACTGTTTAAGACCCTGTGGGCATGGGGTGAGGTTAGCACCACATGGAGGCAAGTTACAAAAGTAAACATACAATTTCATGATTTTTCAATATAAATGCTAGTGTTGTGATGGATGGCTTAGCATGGTTGCTGTCCCCTCTGTAGTGATGTAGGGATGGGCGTGACGCCTGATGCAGTAGGCGTCCCACCTAAGGGCGGCCAACAGCCAGTGGAGATGGAGGTGTAGAATCAGTCACACACACACACACACACATACAGGATATATATGTAGGGGAATGTCACAAATATTTTTTATTCCAATGTTCTAAATGAACTTTTTAACTCTATCTGTATCCTGAAGGTTGTAAATTCTTCAGTTTGTTTAAATCATACAGAGAGAGCTCCAGCTTTGCAAATGGTCAGGTTTTATTCAGAGAGCTCTCCAGAAAGAAAAAACACAGAGCCTTTTATTAAAATTCAGTCAGCAAAGTCTCCACCCTGTTTTATGGCCTGCAAGTTCTCAGGATCTGCCTTCCAAGACCCTATCCTGTTATCTCAGTTCACTCCCTTCAAGACATTCCTCAGTTGCTAATGTTTACCCCTCAGGGACAAGACCCCCACACTGATAGATGAGGGTGGTAAACTTTTATGGCTAATCTCCTGCTAGCCTAAGAACTACATCCTGACTCATTTACCAAATGGTAACATTCTAACCATTGTCTATGTAATTTCTAATACATCTTACACATTACACAGTTTCAGGGTGAAACATCTTAGTCATTAACATTAAACATACAAATTCCTTTATCAGGGAACCAGTGAGTACAGCACACACCACTACTCAACAACTTTTGGGGGGAATAACATTGATTGGTACTGGGAAGATGCACAGTGCGACAGGTGTATAATTAAATTTTTAGTGGTGGTAATGTGTGTATTATATATCCCTCTGATAAAGGAATTTGTATGTTTAATGTTAATGACTAAGATGTGTCAACAGGAGGAATGGTAGAAATAATCAGGAAACATTTCATGGCATATGGTATAACAAATTATCTAAAAAAAATTTGTTACAGATGTGTAATTTGTGCACAGAGTAATCATCAAGGGAGGCAAAGGGCACCAAAAGGAGAGTTTCCTCAGGCAAGGTATCCATTCCAACAGCTGGAGATGGACTTTATAGAACTTACAAAGAGTGAGGGAAAGAAATGGTGTTTGACAATAATTGATAAATATACAAAATGGGTAGAAGCATTCCCAACTACCTCAGCGGATGCAATAACAGTAGCAAAGGCCCTATGTCAAGAAATGATCCCTAGGTTTGGATTACCTGAGACCATCTACAGTGACAATGGATCCCACTTCTTAAATCAGGTTATTGATAATATAGGACAGAAATTTAGCATTAATATGAAGAAACATTGTTCCTATCATCCCCAAAGTGCAGGATTGATAGAACGGATGAATGGAACAATTAAAAGTAGATTGAGGAAAACGCACTTGAGTACTGGGAGAAATTGGGTAAAGTGTTTGCCAATAGTATTAATGACCATTAGGATAACCCCAGATAGAGATGGGCTATCCCCTTTTGAGAAAGTGTTTGGAAGACCATATAGAATGCCAGAATTGGGAAGGATAGAGCAAGCTGACATTGAATTAGAAGATACATTAGCAGAACACATGAGAAGGTTATTCACTAACCAAACCCGTATGTCAAAGATTTTGTGTCCCACAGGTGAATTACAGAAGAAGGTGATTCACTCCATTCAACCCGGTGACTGGGTGTGGATTCAATCATTGAAAAAGAAGAACTGGAAGCAGACCCGTTGGGAAGGTCCATACCAGGTCTTGTTGGTAACAGCCTTTGCCATCAGAATAGCTGAGAGAGCCACTTGGGTCCACGTTACCCACTGCAAAAAGGTAGGAACACATACGAACACTACTGGAGGCACACAGAGTTAGGGAGCAGAACCGAGTACCAATAGGGTCCGGGGGTTACCTCCCTAACGAAGATTTCCTACCCTGACTTATCATCACTGTGTGTTTCCGTAGAAGTGGGAGTATGGGGTTGTTCCTGGCAGAGAAACTAAGGGCAGGAGAGGGTTGGCGTTCTTGGGGATATGGGGGACCCTGCATCATAGTCTTAATAATTTTCTGGATAAATCCAAATCCACCACCTCACAGTACTAATTGTACTACACCTCCACCATTGTTAAGGAGTAAAAGGCAAACGACCCAACTGACTGACCGACAAGGACGAGTGACTTATAAAATAGGAGTCAGAGAGGGACAGACTGCAGGATTCAAAGTGAAGGTTAGGAATCTTATCGGTGCATGTAAACCAGAAGATACAATCCCATTATATCTATGTTCAGCCCCCAGTAAGGAATGTTCCCGGGCTCAGGTGTTTAAACACACAGCTGGACGTCTAGATGGGGGATAAAAAAGAATACGGACCTCCAAAATTGTCAGGTGGAGATAGTAGTGACAATAGACAAAGTTACTAAAGAAGATATGAAAAGACCTTACTGGGCTTGCACGGACGATTACGGAAGGGATACATGTAAGAGATTCCAATTGGAGGAAAGCCAGAATAACAAGTCCCCGAATCTGGTAGTCGATCCTTTGTTGGCACCAGAAAAGGTTGAGTTTATAAGAGACTCAACCGCTGATGCTACTTCACCTCCCTCAATGGAAGATTTTCTCTCACAAGAGATGAACCAAGGGGAGGTGGAGGGAATCCCTGATGAAAATTATTGGGTAAAATGGATGAACTATACAGCAAGGGTTGTGGGGCAAACTAACTGTTATGCGTGTTCAACTGGAAGACCAACCATGTTGACGGCTCCAATGCCTCAAACCATGTTCTCCTGTGTGTTGGATTTGGGATCAAACCAAAACCAGGCTAATTGTACAGGGATAGGATTGGCAAGATTGAAAGATGCTGCCAGCCCACCCCAATTCACTCTGACCCCTGGAGAGTACCAGTGTTATAGGCACAGTAATGGCATCAGGCATTTAGGTGATTTCAACGAATGTAAGTCAGTGGTTAATGTTACGGATTTATGTTCCAAGGAACGGGAGAAACTGCTAAAATTCACAGCCCCAGTAACTGATGTGTGGTGGGCGTGTACCAGTAAAGGCTGTATAAGGCAGACAGTGCCGGAAGGGTGGGGAGGTACCTGCGCCCCAGTTCTATTGGTTCAACCAGTTAGAATTAGTCACCAGAAACCAAAGAAAGGGTTAAACAGACATAGGAGGGGTTTTGACAATGATGAGGATAGCCCCATCTGGATGGATGCGATTGGGATTCCTAGGGGAGTTCCTGATGAATATAAAGCTATGAACCAAATAGGTGAAGGTTTCACTACGACATTCTTTTGGTGGGTTACGATCAATAAAAATGTGGATTGGATTAATTATATCTATTATAACCAACAACGATTTGTGAATCAGACTAGAGATGCGGTGAAGGGGATCTCTGACCAATTATCCGCCACCTCACTCATGACCTGGCAAAATAGGCTTGCTCTCGATATGTTATTGGCAGAAAAGGGCGGGGTATGTAGAATGGTAGGGGCTCATTGTTGTACCTTCATTCCAAACAATACGGCACCAGATGGTACAATTACCAGAGCTCTTGCAGGGTTGACGGCTCTAAGTGAAGAGTGGGCTGAGAACTCGGGGATTGATACATCTGTGACAGGATGGTTTGATGAAATATTTGGTAAATGGAAAACCATAGTAGCCACAATTTTGGGGGCAGCTATTGCCTGTATGGGTATGCTTGTATTATGTGGTTGTTGTTTTGTTCCCTGTGTCCGAGGGTTGGTGAGTAAGGCGTTGGAGAATGCAGTGGCCCAGCAGATGGTGAGATATGGGCCGATTCCAGATACTGATCAGTGGAACGAAGAATACAATCCCCCAGAACTAGTGGACAACGAGGATTTTGACCCTGACAACCTGAGACTAGACAAAACTTTTATTAGTTCTAATGTGTGAAGGTTATGGTGAAAATCTTAAAAGTGAAGAGCCATGACTGGAAGTAGTACTAGAACTGACTCCAGACATGGAGACATGATTGTAAATACATTTACCTTCAGTGTGAAAATTTAGTCAAAGGGTGAATTGATAAAGGAATTTGTATGTTTAATGTTAATGACTAAGATGTTTCGCCCTGAAACTGTGTAATGTGTAAGATATATTAGAAATTACATAGACAATGGTTAGAATGTTACCATTTGGTAAATGAGTCAGGATGTAGTTCTTAGGCTAGCAGGAGATTAGCCATAAAAGTTTACCACCCTCATATATCAGAGTGGGGGTCTTGTCCCTGAGGGGTAAACATTAGCAACTGAGGAATGTCTTGAAGGGAGTGAACTGAGATAACAGAATAGGGTCTTGGAAGGCAGATCCTGAGAACTTGCAGGCCATAAAACAGGGTGGAGACTTTGCTTACTGAAGTTTATAAAAGGCTCTGTGTTTTTTCTTTCTGGAGAGCGTTCTCTGAATAAAACCTGACTATTTTGCAAAGCTGTAACTCTCTCTGTATTATTTAACCAAACTGAAGAATTTACAACCTTCAGGATACAGATAGAGTTAAAAATTTCATTTAGAACATTGGGATAGAAAATTCTCGTGACACCCTCCCATTCATCACAGAGCAGAGCAGTTTTATTTTTAAGTGAACATGGCTGGCAATGGTAAAAAAGTGTTATTGAATGAAATACAGACAAGGCAATAATGACAATTACAAGACAACCATAAAAATTCAAACTTTTGTGAGGTGAAGAAACCTCTCTTTCTAGAAGCATGAACAAAGTGTGTATTAGAATCCTATTGTCAGGCTCTGACCATAAGGAAGCCTCTGGCATTCTCTATGTTGGTATAGTCAGAGCCTGACAGGGGTTTTCTATGTGTGACTATGTTGGTTTTTTGTTGGTCCCCAATTAGAGGCAGCTGCTTTGCATTGTATCTAGTTGGGGGCCATATTTAAGTTAATGTTTTTCACCTGTGTTTTGTGGATCATTGTTTTGTGTTTGTGCCCACTGTGAGTTACGGTCATGCGTTTTCTCCGTGTTTCAAGTTTGCTTTAATAAAGTCATGTTGAACTTCCACGATTGTGACAGATTGATCCACCAAAATAGGACCAAGCTGCACATACCAGAGTTGGATATACCACGGAAGCAGGGGCAATGGAGACGGGGTTCACGTTGGACAACAGCCCTAAAGCAACCCCAAAAATGTTTTGGGGGGGAGCTATGGGGGTGGTCGGGCTGAGTGGATGGTGTACCTGTACCACTATCCGCGTGGGAGTTAAGAGATGCCGGAGTCCAAGTGGGGGGCGAAGTCTGCAGAGGAGGAGCTGTATCTGGCAGGGGTGTATGAGGAGATTTATGAGGAGTTCAGGCGGCAGTGGGAAGAGCAGGAGGATGATACATTGGAGTCAAGGTTGAAGGTGCCAGCTAGGAGCACTCCCAGTCCGGTATGTCCAGAGTACAGCTCCAGTCCAGTCTGTCCAAGCCTGACGGTCAGTTAATCTCCTGAGCGGATACCCGACCTGATACGTCCGGTGCGTCTTCCCAGTACGGTAACACCTGGTCTCTGGAGGTACAGGCTTGCTGGTGGAGAGCTTGGCTGGCGCGACGGCCCAGTCCTGCTTCCGGGTTGGAGCCCCCAGCTACGCCCAGTTCGGGGCCGGTCACCAGCCCCTCTCCAGAGCCGGAGCACCTCGCCCCACTGGTGTCCAGTCCGGAACCGGTGGCCAGCCCGGCTACATGGCAGCAGGTCTCCTCTACGCCGGTGCCCAGCCCGGGACCGGTCGTCAGCCTCGCTACAGAGCCAGAGCCGTTCACTCCACCAGTGCCCAGCCCGGGACAGGTCGTCAGCCCAGCTCCAGAACCGGAGCCGCCTGCCACAACGGTGCTCAGTCTGGGACCGGTCGTCAGCCCAGCTCCATGGCTGGAGCTATCCACTGCGCCAGGGCCAGAACTGCCACCGACGCTTGTTTCGGGGGTACTGTCAGGCTCTGACCATAGTGAGGCCTCTGGCATTCTCTGTTGGTATGGTCAGACCCTGACAGGGGTTTTCTATGTTGGTTTTGTGTTGATCCCCAATTAGAGGCAGCTGCTTTGCATTGTCTCTAATTAGGGGCCAGATTTAAGTTCATGTTTTCACCTGTGTTTTGTGGATCATTGTTTTGTGTTTGTGCCCACTGTGAGTTACGGTCGTGCGTTTTCCCTATTGTTGTTTTTCCCGTGTTCCAAGTTCGCTTTAATAAAGTAATGTCGAACTACCACTGCGCTGTGTTTTGGTCTGCCACTCACCACGATGGTGACACCTATCGTATCCTCTAACACCACTTATGTTCATACGTCCTGTTGTCCTTCTCTTCAGGCTTATGTCCTAGCCCCAGACAAGATTAAAACAACAAAGCTTGGAAAATCATGAGAAGTGAATGGTGCTAGCGAGGAGTATCCATGAACAGAAAATTCTGTTGGTTTTTGTGACACATGCGCTGGATGTCGCCATGCTCCTAAAAATGACAATTGTCAGAATCTGGTTCCAAGTAAAAAAACTGTCAAAGACAATGGTGTGTATAAGCGGTGGTATTTTATTTTAAAAGACTTATATTCCATGTGCTCTGAGCAGATATGTAATGCATGATAATCATGAATGAGATGATGGACCATCTTGTGTGTAATACTGGTTTACTATCTGATAGTATGGTTCATCAAAAATATACAATACCAAAAATATTTATGAAGTACAAATTTATTGTTTTCAGTATATCAAATAACTTATTTACAGTTTAAGTACAGGAGCATGAAAGAAAGCTGGAGCATATTAAGTAGTAAAGTGTTATTATTAAAAGTTGAAACGGTTAGGCACACAAGCTACATATCCAATAGCTTCCACATTGCGTGGGTGGATCATTTTCTTTCTGTAGGTTGTCCTCCACAGCTTGTTCACAAAAATCGTCCATGTTAACCTGAAAAGATCAGTAGAGATTCAGTATCCGTCATTTTGATAGCATATTGTTTTACTAATATATCTATACATCAATATTTAATATTTAAATTGTATATATATATATATATACAGTGTATTCAGGAAAAATATTCAGACCCCTTTACCTTTTCCACGTTACGTTAATGCCTTATTCTAAAAAGGATTACATTGTTTTTTTCCCTCATCAATCTACACACAATACCCCATAATGACAAAGCAAAAACAGGTTTAGATTTTTTAGCAAATGTATTACAAGTAAAAATAAAAAAATATCACATTTGCATAAGTATTCAGACCTTTTACTCAGTACTTTGTTGAAGCACCATTGGCAGTCTTGAGTCTTCTTGGGTATGGCGCTACAAACTTGGCACACCTGTATCTCCCATTCTTCTCTGAAGATCCTCTCAAGCTCTGTTAGGTTGGATGGGGAGTGTCGCTGCACAGCAATTTTCAGGTCTCTCCAGACATGTTCGATAGGGTTCAAGTCCGGGCTCTGGCTGGGCCAGTCAAGGACATTCAGAGACTTGTCCCAAAGCCAATCCCGCGTTTTCTTGGCTGGGTGCTTAGGGTCGTTGTCCTGTTGGAAAGTGAACCTTCAACCCAGTCGGAGGTCCTGAGCGCTCTGGAGCAGGTTTTCATCAAGGATTTCTCTGTACTTTGCTCCGTTCATCTTTCCCTCGATCCTGACTAGTCTCCCAGTCCCTGCCGCTGAAAAACATCACCACAGCATGATGCTGCCACCACCATGCTTCACCATATGGGTGGTGCCAGGTTTCCTCCAGACGTGACACTTGGCATTCAGGTCAGAGAGTTCAATCGGGGTTTCATCAGACCAGAAACTCCAAGTAGGGCTGGGCGATATGACGATATATATCGTGTCACGATAGAAAAACGTCTATAGTTTCATATTATGCTCTATCGTTTATTTTTTGTCAATTCCTTCCGCGTGGAAGAAAATTTGCAACACAAACAAACATGGAGGAGAGTGAACGTGACACAGTGCACGGAGCTCATACCTAAAAGAGAGGCTACTTCGGTCGCATTGACGTTGTTTCGGTATGAAAAGTCTGACACGGACCAGAAAACCGTCCTCTGCAAATTATGCCGCAGGCCGGTCCCGACAACAGGCTCAAACAACACTAATCTCTTACCACCTACGCAAGAATCATGTGAAACAGTGCGGAGAGAGTCTACGGATGAGACCCAAGAAAGTACAGTCGAGTGCTCAAAACAAACCCCCGACTCAGACGTTGCAAGAGGCATTGTTGCCAAATATCTATTTTGTTTGCAGCACTTTGGTTGTTGTCATATAATGCTATAATTCAAACTTGAAGGAGTGTTTTGTTTACTTGTTATATTTTATATATTTATTTGTGAGCCTTATTTTGCTGCTATAGTTTAAACTTGAATGTTTTTCAGGCCTGTATTAATTTGTTTGCTGCTACAATTCAAACAGTTCTACTGTTTTGATATTTTGGACCATTTTCACATTTTAGGCCCATATTTATTTTGTTTGCAACTATAGTTGAAGTGTTTTCTATTTACCTTTTTAGATTTTATACATTAATATTTTATATTTTTTTACATGCTTAATTGAAAATTTGCACAAAGGTTCTAAATAAAAGGAGAAATAATCAAATATGAGTAAGTACCTTTTATTCAAAATGTATTAAGAAATAGCCCTTTACATGTGGTCATTTTATATAAACTATTTATTAATTTAATTTACAGAAAATGTGCTATATCGTGATATGTATCGTTATTGGGATATGAAATGACCTATATTGGGATATGAGATTTTGGTCATATCGCCCAGCCCTAACTCCAAGCGGGTTGTCTAATGTGCCTTTTACTGAGGAGTGGCTTCCGTCTGGCCACTCTACCATAAAGGCCTGATTGGTGGAGTGCTGCAGAGATGGTTGTCCTTCTGGAAGGTTCTCCCATCTCCACAGAGGAACTCTGGATCTCTCTCAGTGACCATCGGGTTCTTGGTCACCTCCACAGAGACCAAGGCCCTTCTTCCCCGATTGCTCAGTTTGACTAGGCAGCCAGCTCTAGGAAGAGTCTTGGTGGTTCCAAACATCTTCCAATTAAGAATGATGGAGACCACTGTGTTCTTGGGGGCCTTCAATGCTGCAGAAATGTTGTGATACCCTTCCCCAGATCTGTGCCTTGACACAATACTGTCTTGGAGCTCTATGGACAATTCCAACAATTGATTTGCTCTAAACATGCACTGTCAACTGTGAGACCTTATAAAGACGGGTGTGTGCCTTTCCAAATCATGTCCAATCAATTGAATACACCAAAGGTGGACTCCAATCAATTTGTACAAACATCTCAAGGTTGATCAATGGAAACACGATGCACCTGAGGTAAATTTCGGGTCTCAGAGCAAAGGGTCTGAATGCTGTTGTAAATAATGTAATTTGCAAAAAATTCTAAAAACCTGTTTTCACTTTGTCCTTGTGGGGTATTGTGTGTAGATGGTGAGGGGGAAAAACAATTTAATCAATTTTAGAATATGGCTGTAACGTAACAAAATCTGGAAAAAGTCAAGGGGTCTGAATACTTTCCAAATGTGCTGCATATACAGTTAAAGTTGGAAGTTTACATACACCTTAGCCAAATACATTTTAGTTTTTCACAATTCCTGACATTTAATCCTAGTCAAAATTCCCTGTTTTAGGTCAGTTAGGATCACCACTTTATTTTAAGAATGTGAAATGTCACAATAACAGTAGAGAGAATTATTTATTTCAGCTTTTATATCTTTCATCACATTCCCAGTGGGTCAGAAGTTTACATACACTCAATTAGTATTTAGTAGCATTGCCTTTACATTGTTTAACTTGGGTCAAACATTTTGGGTAGCCTTCTACAAGCTTCCCACAATAAATTGGGTGAATTTTGTCCCATTCCTCTTGACAGAACTGGTGTAACTGAGTCTATAGGATTGAGGTCAGGGCTTTGTGATCCTTGACTTTGTTGTTCTCAAGCCATTATTAAAATAAAGAAAAACCCTTGAATTAATAGTTGTTCTAAATATTTTGACCAGTAGTGTACATATGGTGTAATATAAGTAATTATTGGTACGAAGATTGTTTACGAAACGTGTAAATATTTACACGAAGATTGGGCACGAAGTTCGCCATTTCCCCCTTCACCAAAATGGGGGATCCTTTTCCTGCAAACAATACCTGCAGTACCGCGGTCGGCCTTGAATTTCGCGTTTACAATGACGGGCCAGTAATTCTGCGCTGGTCCAGTGGGTTAAGATTAGGATTGGGGGAGAGGAAGCTAAACGTCATCGTATCAGTATCATTACACGGGAGTTTTCCTACTGCCAGTAAACGTTTGTAGCAGGCGGGTCTAATGGCTACCACAGGAACATTTCATTGGAAGTTGCGTACTGAGTAGCCTGCCGATTGGAGCAACGTCCTGGGGTTTGGTTGTGCATGAAATGTCTCATTTTATTTAGAGAGACAAAAAGCTCTCAAGTGATCTGAAATAGCCATAGCCTATACATATAGAGATTCAAATACATTTCATATAGTTTTACATAGTACTATAGACTCGACAAAAAAAAATGGTCGGTGTATGGATAATCCACATTTTCCTGATCTTCGTTTTAAATCAACATGTCGACTCTCACGGTAAGTCATTCTTCTAAAATAGTTGGCTATAAATGTTGCTTTGTGATTAATCACTTGGAGCGGATGTTATTGTAAGTATTTAGTACAGTATTACTTAATTATTTCAACAACATAATGCAGGTTGTAGGCTACTGTACAATATGCTATTCCAAAAGTATACTCAGTATTTAAATATGTTGTAGGATTTCTTGGACAAACTGCTAAAGTGTTGGGTTGACAGTCACTGGACCTGGGTTCGAGTCCCTGTCGAGACTACCACCCGAATCACGTTTTATTTTATTCAGGAAGTGGACTGATATACAAAAAGGTGTCCTTATAGTAGTCAGTTGTTGTCAATAAATAAGGCTCTAGTTTGCAATAAGTGGTGAGCACTGTTTATTGTCAGTTGGTTTTGGCATTCTGTTTGTATGCCAGTAGTGTAAGTAAAGTTTTCTGTTCCTTTAACCTCTGTGGGAAACTCACTGTAGATTTCACACTTATACCACAGAGAAAAACATAGTTACTGTAGATCTCTCTGTGGTCTGACACCTCTCTGTGATCTGACACATGCCTAACTTCATGTTTGGGTTATTACTGTACCCTCAGTGGCTTTTATGGAGTGATCTAGTCTAGTGTGGTGTGTTCCACAGAACAGAGGATTACAGTACTTTGCCTTTCCCCACTCTAAAGTAACATTAGTGTTGTGAAACTAAATCCGGAAGTGTATTTCCCCAAAATGGCACAGATGCTGTGTGATGAAATGTTCAATCGTTTGTAATACCACCTCTGTGCACTACATACCATACATAATGGCCCACCGAAACATGAGTAATTCTTCTATAATTCATTTAAAAACATTTCCTGGCTTTGTTATAACCAACATACAATGAGACCATTTCCTTTCTGACTTCAAACGGGCTGATATTTTCCCCTTCCTCCTTTATTTAGTTTGTTTAACTTGCACACAATGCAGCCCACATCTTGAATATTTCCCAGCGAACATAAAGCGACACATAGAAATGTGAGTTATAGATCTGTCATTCTCATTGAAAGTATATCTAAGAACTGGTAGATATGTTCTATGTGCTCTATTTCTATGCTTCCAATTCTTACATTTCTTTTTGCATCTTTTACTTTCGGTTTTGTACACCAGCTTCAAACAGTTGAAAATACAATATTTTGGGTTATTGAAAATATATTTCACAGCAATTTAGATAGTACAATGATTCTCTACACTATACATTGCTTGTTTTGTCACATCAACTGAAATTAGGCTAACTATTAGAATTGTAACAACCAGCTATCATAAACCATAATTTATTGTCATGGGAATTATTTAGATGTACTTTTTTTTTTTTTATGGCATACCTGCATAGAACAGTCGACATACATGTGAGCATACAGTATATTTTTTATCTGTATATAGATAAATATACAGTTGAAGTCGGAAGTTTACATACACCTTAGCCAAATACATTTAAACTCAGTTTTTCACAATTCCTGACATTTAATTCCCTGTCTTAGGTCAGTTAGGATCACCACTTTATTTTAAGAATGTGAATCACATTCCCAGTGGGTCAGAAGTTTACATACACTCAATTAGTATTTGGTAGCATTGCCTTTAAATTGTTTAACTTGGGTCAAACGTTTGGGTAGCCTTCCACAAGCTTCCCACAATAAGTTGGGTGAATTTTGTCCCATTCCTCTTGACAGAACTGGTGTAACTGAGTCAGGTTTGTAGGCCTCCTTGCTCGCACACACTTTTTCAGTTCTGCCAACAAAGTTTCTATAGGATTGAGGTCAGGGCTTTGTGATCCTTGACTTTGTTGGTCTTAAGCCATTTTGCCACAACTTTGGAAGTATGCTTGGGGTCATTGTCGATTTGGAAGACCCATTTGCGACCAGGCTTTAACTTCCTGACTGATGTCATAGATAGATAGATAGATAGATAGATAGATAGATACACAGGAGTCCTCAATTATTTACAACCGAGCCTAGCTCCTGGATTTAGCACACTCAGCGCTATTGCACCCCAGGGAAAAGTTCGATATTCCGGACGAGTTGGAAAGGCGACGGCTTGGCTGCAGGGCAGGTCAGAAGTGTAAGGCAAAGCTGAGTAAGTACAAGCCGGCTTTACCGTCTACCACTGACGCAAACACAGCGTGTGATGTCATCCACTCTGCTTTCGCGAGGTTACAGACAGCGCATCCCAGTGCCTTCTTTGCCATTTCGGGGGATTTTAACCATGCATCTCTCTCTTCAACACTGCCCACGTTCAAACAGTTTGTGAAGTGCCCAACCAGGAATAATACAACTATGGACTTGTTATAGATAGATAGATAGATAGATAGATAGATAGATAGATAGATAGATAGATAGATACTTTATTGATCCCCGAGGGGAAATGTATTCCCCAAGCAGCTATGAAAAAAACACAGAGCAGGTGCAAAATGCCAGGACAAAAATACACAAAAGACAGATACACAATACATGCGGCAGTAGGAAAAAGTATAAAAATACATTGCATAGTATGGGTGAATGGCTGAATATGTACACTATACATTGTGACAGAGTGTTAGGTGAAACAAATTGATAAAAATATTGCAAGTTGATATGGATAAAAAAGTAATATTTGCATGGTTAACTATACTATACAGATAGATGGCAGAGAAATACTTAAATAGCTAAATGTGCGTATGATATAAGTGAGGGTAATAATAGTTTGCTTAATATACAGTCTGGTTAAAATAACAGGTAAGTGAATATTTTGCATGGTAAAATAACTGTACAGGTAAATGACAGGAAGAGATACTTAAATAGCTAAATGTGCATATGATATAATTTTGGGAAATAATAATAATTCCCTAAAAATACAGTCCTTAGTGCAGGGTTTAATTACAGATAAATGCACGTATTGCACATTTGATATAGTAAAAGCAATGAAAAATATATAAATGACAGGATACTAATATGCATTCCTGAGTGAATGACTACGTAAGTTAATTTCAATAATTGCTTACAATATTGCACATGATCTGATATAACAACTGTACATGAATATGTATATACAGTCCTGAATGAATCAGTCCTGAGTGAATGAGTGATTACAGACCAGAGTTACTCACAGATGCATGCCTAATTGTTAAACTAGGTCCTAACTCCCCAACAGTTCCAGGTCTTGGGCTGATGCCATCAGGGCCCGCTGCTTTCCACTGATGTAGTCTTTCCAGCTCTCTCTTCAATTGGTTGGTGGTGAAAGCCAGCCCAGGTGGGGAGGTGGGGGGAAGGGGGGTGTTGAGGATCAGTCCAGAGGTGGGGGGAAGGGAGGTGTTGCAGATCAGTCCAGAGGGAGCGGAGGTGGGGAGGGGGTCGCTGATTGTCTCAACAGAGGTGTTGTGAGCAAAGTGGGGTGGGACAGCCGTGAGAGTGTGTGGCCTGGTAAGCTGGAGGGGAGCTGGACAGGGCCAGTATCGAACCTGTTAAAAAATTGGTTCAGCTCATTGGCTCTGTCCTGGGTCCCCTCCGTCTGCCCACTGTTTGACTTTTTGAAGCCAGTGATATTTCTCATGCCCTTCCACACCTCTCACCTGGCTCTGCCTCAACTTGTCCCCCATCTTCTCCTTATACCCTCTCTTCCACTCAGCAATCTGCAACTTCAGCTCTCTCTGGACACATTTCAATTTGTCCCTGTCCCCCTCCTTGAAGGCCCTCTTCTTCTCATTCAGCAGGGCCTTCAGGTCGCTGGTGACACAGGGTTTATTATTTGGAAAACAGCGTACCTTCCTGATGGGTATAGTGTTGTCTACACAAAAATTGATATAGTCCGTTATGCAGTCTGTAAGTCCATCAATATCCTCCCCATGAGCCTCACAGAGCACATCCCAGTCTGTTGTTTCAAAGAAGTCCTGTAGGGCCTCATTCCCCTCCGGGGACCATCTCCTAATGGCCTGTAGAGTGGGGTGAGGTGGACAAGGTTGTGATCCGATCTACCGAGGGGAGGGAGTGCAGTGGAGTTGTATGCATTCTTCACATTACCATATAAATAATAAAGTACCTATCTATCTACAGTGGGGAGAACAAGTATTTGATACACTGCCGATTTTGCAGGTCTTCCTACTTACAAAGCATGTAGAGGTCTGTAATTTTTATCATAGGTACACTTCAACTGTGAGAGACGGAATCTAAAACAAAAATCCACCCCCTAACCCTAATTCATTTGCATTTTATTGCATGACATAAGTATTTGATCACCTACCAACCAGTAAGAATTCCGGCTCTCACAGACCTGTTCGTTTTTCTTTAAGAAGCCCTCCTGTTCTCCACTCAATACCTGTATTTACTGCACCTGTTTGAACTCGTTACCTGTATAAAAGACACCTGTCCACACACTCAATCAAACAGACTCCAACCTCTCCACAATGGCCAAGACCAGAGAGCTGTGTAAGGACATCAGGGATAAAATTGTAGACCTGCACAAGGCTGGGATGGGCTACAGGACAATAGGCAAGCAGCTTGGTGAGAAGGCAACAACTGTTGGCGCAATTATTAGAAAATGGAAGAAGTTCAAGATGACGGTTAATCCCCCTCGGTCTGGGGCACCATACAAGATCTCACCTCGTGGGGCATCAATGATCATGAGGTAGGTGAGGGATCAGCCCAGAACTACTCGGCAGGACCTGGTCAATGACCTGAAGAGAGCTGGGACCACAGTCTCAAAGAAAACCATTAGTAACACACTACGCCGTCATGGATTAAAATCCTGCAGCACACGCAAGGTCCCCCTGCTCAAGCCAGCGCATGTCCAGGCCTGTCTGAAGTTTGCCAATGACCATCTGGATGATCCAGAGGAGGAATGGGAGAAGGTCATGTGGTCTGATGAGACAAAAATAGAGCTTTTTGGTCTAAACTCCACTCGCCGTGTTTGGAGGAAGAAGAAGGATGAGTACAACCCCAAGAACACCATCCCAACCGTGAAGCATGGAGGTGGAAACATCATTCTTTGGGGATGCTTTTCTGCAAAGGGGACAGGACGACTGCACCGTATTGAGGGGAGGATGGATGGGGCCATGTATCGCGAGATCTTGGCCAACAACCTCCTTCCATCAGTAAGAGCATTGAAGATGGGTCGTGGCTGGGTCTTCCAGCATGACAACGACCCGAAACACACAGCCAGGGCAACTAAGGAGTGGCTCCGTAAGAAGCATCTCAAGGTCCTGGAGTGGCCTAGCCAGTCTCCAGACCTGAACCCAATAGAAAATCTTTTATGAAAGTCCGTATTGCCCAGTGACAGCCCTGAAACCTGAAGGATCTGGAGAAGGTCTGTATGGAGGAGTGGGCCAAAATCCCTGCTGCAGTGTGTGCAAACCTGGTCAAGAACTACAGGAAACGTATGATCTCTGTAATTGCAAACAAAGGTTTCTGTACCAAATATTAAGTTCTGCTTTTCTGATGTATCAAATACTTATGTCATGCAATAATTTTTGTTTTAGATTCCGTCACTCACAGTTGAAGAATACCTATGATAAAAATTACAGACTTCTACATGCTTTGTAAGTGGGAAAACCTGCAAAATCGGCAGTGTATCAACAGCTCTGTGTTTTTTAATAGCTGCTTGGGGAATACATTTCCCCTCGGGGATCAATAAAGTATCTATCCTGTCTGTCTGTCTGTCTGTCTGTATTTCTGTCTGTCTGTCTGTCTGTCTGTCTGTCTGTCTGTCTGTCTGTCAGTATATAAATAACAAGTCCATAGTTGTATTATTCCTTGTTGGCCACTTCACAAACTGTTTTGAAGAGAGAGATGCATGGTTAAAATCCCCCGAAATGGCAAAGAAGGCACTGGGATGCGCTGTCTGTAACCTCACAAAAGCAGAGTAGATGACATCACACGCTGTGTTTGCGTCAGTGGTAGACGGTAAAGCCAGCTTATACTTACTCAGCTTTGCCTTACACTTCTGACCTGCCCTGCATACAAGCCGTCGCCTTTCCAACTCGTCCGGAATATCGAACTTTTCCCTGGGGTGCAATAGCGCTGAGTGTGCTAAATCCAGGAGCTAGGCTCGGTTGTAAATAATTGAGGACTCCTGTGTACGTTCGGCACTGAGAAAAATAAAAAGTGCCTCAGTGATAAAAAGGACCACTAAAACCTTTGTAAAACAGTAGCACTCCATAATCCTGAACTATTATAGTTCAACTGTTGCATAAAAAACTCACGAAAAACTTACTAAAACAACAATTAACGCATGGTCATTATAACGATGGTCATTATGGCCAAGCAGTTCTATTTTTGTTTCATCAGACCAGAGGACATTTCTCCAAAAAGTACGATCTTTGTCCACATTTGCAGTTGCAAACCGTAGTCTGGCTTTTTTATGGCGGTTTTAGAGCAGTGGCTTCTTCCTTGCTGAGATGCCTTTCAGGCTATGTATAAATGGTCTCTACAGTGGCACTTCCTGTCTTGAGGGCAGCACCAGCACTCTCTCTAGAGAGGTGACAGACAAAACACAGTCTAACCCTCCGACTGTGATTGTCACTTATGTCACAGACACCCACCTTTTTTGGAATGTAGTAGACTTTCATGTGTATAAAGAAAGTGAAACATATTGGCTCAGTTTCTGTGACCACTGATCGTACAGATGATAAGATTAGTTTACAACCATGGTTGTGGCTATTGAGACTCTGATCACGGTCCTGTTATGTTTGGAAATGAATACTGTTTGTCTTGTCTTCCCAGTTGTAGGCCTAGGCCTGTATGGTTTTTCTGTTGTGGAGGTGAAAGTATTGCAAATGTATCAGTGGAATTACTGTCAAATGGAATCAACTGCAAAGACAAGATCTCAGGAGAAATTCAGAAAAGGACTGAATACACTGGGGTGCAATTTCTGTATACAACATAATTTAACATTAGTTTAGTTTTTGTTCACTTGTGAAACCGGCAGGACATTTCAATGTTATTCTTGGGGTATGTGCTGTAGTTTTCTACATCCTGCTTTGTTGATAGGCCTGTGATTCAGAAGACAGGACACTGAACAGACCATGAGCCATCACAGTGTGTGTGTAAGACACCTTCAATAGAGTATACTGGATTTGCAATTATTTGGATAAACTGAAAAAGATAATGATATCATTACTATCACAAACTATGCAATTCGTATTTTGTGCCAAGGTCCCTTCATATCAAAATGCCCAGATCAGCTGTATTTGATGTCTTAATGTATGACAGAATGCAGAATAGTTATAATAGATGTGATAAACAATAGAAAATGTAGTCTTGTTTGTTAAGATGTTCATGGTAGGCCTGAAGGCCAAACAAGATTGATTAAATTAAATAATCTTTATCCAAGGAATCTTTGAAATAATGAACTTGGCCCTTATATTGCACAATAATCTGTGTCCACCAAGAGCTCAATTCAACCAAAATGGTTTAAGTTTTCAGAATAACACGTGTATAGGCAGTAGTTGTGTAAGTAAAGATATTGTAAATATTAACCATACATTGCTAAGGCTGGTTTGAGTGAATCTGTCAATCCCTTTTAGCCAAATGGAAATGGAAGGGTTTTGAATCACAAGACTCTGACACAATATTTACAGAAACATTATTGTAAGTTCCCTTAGTGAGTCAATGACTTATTTTTCTAATGGAATCAAGATGCAGGGAACCTTTATTTCCAGCCTTCTCACTTTACGTCATGACAACACAAAGACAAAGAGCAACATGTTTCTGTCTGAGTGATATTAGCCAACCCTCTAGTGGACGCTTTAGGACAAAACAGAGCCATGAATTTATTGAGTTGGGCCAACTTTCAGAATTTAGAATATTTTTTCATTATTTATATATTCCCCATGTAATTTTAATGGGGCACTAACATTGCTGCCATATAGTTTTTAAGTGTCATGTAAATGCATCATAATGTTCATTCTAGACAAGGGGTGTCAAACATGCAGCCCTGATCCGGCCCGTGAGGGGGACTGATCCGGCCCGCGGGTGGTTTCAGTAAAAAATAATAACAATACTCAATATACTTTAAAATGACTAAAATCGAAACTGTGTACAAATGTTAATGGATCTACATTCATACACTTTCTTGACTGTGTCCAAGCTAGACAGTCAGCGAGCATAAAAAATTAATTAAAAAAAAGACGATGGATAGAAGACTATCTTTTGCAAATTTGGACAGCAATGAACTATAACACATTTTCAGTGTGGCTATCTGGACCTTGTTGAAGACCGAATGCGCATCATAAAGCAGAAGCCTTAATGGCCCAACCATAGAGATCATATTCATGAACTATGTCATGAACCCTCATTTCCAGAATGGGGTGAAAATGGCAGCCATATTGGACAGGGAGAAATCCAAACCAGTCTAACTGACCCTTCGCTAAGCCACGTCCCCTTGGTTACTTTTACAACCATGGCCAACTTTTTCCCAGAAAGCCCAATTCCTCATTCAGACCACTGGAGAAAACCCCTCACAATAATCTGAAACTGTGTTTTTACTCAACAATGAAAAGAAACACAGACTACCCTTGTTTATAAGGAGACTCTCGGGTATGTTGAGGTGGACTGTCATTACAATTGCTCCACGGGGACCTGGTAAGATCAAGTTTGTAGCATGGCTAGCATGGATAGCTCTGATTATGCACTGTCAGCTTGCAGTCGAAGCTACAAAACACTTTTGGAGCTAACTAGTGCTCTCAAATTGTATTCTGATGTTGACAGCAGGTGATTGTTATATTCATGCATAGCTAGTATTATCACAACTGGCCGTGATTGGGAGTCCCATAGGGTGGCGCACAATTGGCCCAGTGTCGTCCGAGTTTGGCCTGTGTAGGCCGTCATTGTAAATAAGAATTTGTTCTTAATTGACTTGCCTAGTTAAATAAAGGTGCTTTTTTTTTTTTTTTTACAAAAAAGCAGCGTTTTCAATTGTGGCTAATGAGACAGAGCTAGCAAACAATCCAACAAAAGTTGAATTTCGAAATTGAAAAAAACTCAATTTCAGGAATCACAGTTGCAAGTACCCCTGGTGCACTGTTCAATTATTTGGCCATTAATTATTTATATATTTTTAAGAAAACTCTGTTTTTGCCATTGGCTTCCATGCTTTTGAAACGAGAGCTTGTCCAAGGACGTCAGACACGAGGTTGGTTAGAGACGGTTGCTATCCAATGGAGCACTGCAATTGGTTGCCCAATATTCTGGGGCGGGGCATTGCAAAGGGTCAAATGGAATTAATGGCAGTAGAGGCATATTGCTGATTTTTATTTATGCAGGAAAATAAAAGTAAGGCATGTGATATCAGAAATGTTGTAATGGAGTGAATGTCAACCTAAAATACAGTTTATACGTGTTTTATACACATTTTCTGTATAAATAGCCTCTAAAAAAATATGTAAACAGACCATAAAATGTATGTTTTGTTTTGAGTGCTATTATATGATACAATATCAGTACTTGTTGCATTTACAACAAGTAAATGCAACAAGTAATAAACTGATTTCAGACAGTGTATAGCTGTGGATTGACTGCATTGTTTGAATAGAATGTAGGATAATTGGCAGTTAATCTGGATTATTAATGTAATCATTCCTCTAAAACTGTCTGACTAGCTAGCTAACAAACATACAGTGCAAATAAATTATTCAAATTCATTATTTTACACAATATCTAATCACAGCACTGGCAAGCTATGGTTGACCAACTTCCTGACCAAAATGTCTGACCTTTATCCCATCATGAGAAGGTTCATATCCATTCTAGTATTTTAATTTCTAATTCTTTGGGCCCAACTCTCAAAATACATGACTTTGGGACAAAACAATCAGGAAAACACTAGAAAACATGGCATCTGCGTCATTCCATGTCATTTCAGTAAGCCATGACACTCACCATCTCAGATTATTCTGAAATAGTTTCTGCTGTTAGAAACAGATAAGATTAGCACCCTTGAAACATTACTTTGTCTAATTAATTAATTTTGACAATTTTTTGTCTAATTGATTGCATCCAAATTGGCTATTTTAAATTATATGATTCACATAATATTCAACAAATTATAGTACTCAACATCTGATTTGGACCAAGTGTCTTCCTACAATTGAGATTCAGTTCTCTATGTTTAACAAGTAGTATGGAGCTGCGGCTTGGAGTATTGCTTCTTCACCATTTGTAATGTAATCCCTGTGAATCTGGTGATATTTTTTTCCCCATTTAGAGAAATTAACCATTGAAGTAGTTTGCATTATTTACATAAATTAGTGTGAAGGTACCAGGTCTTGCCTACTAGATGTCGCTGTTCCTGCTACTGCCACCACGCTCTTTTATCCATTTTGCTGATTTATTAAATGAATCACAACATTTTCTTTGGATCTTTGGGTAGAAAACCAATAGCTTTTGCTCATGATGAAAGTACATTGTGTTGTCAATTGTGTGATCAAGCCAGTCCTGAAAGCAATTCAGTTTGTCCTTCTCTTTGCAACCCAATGCTTCAACCCAACTCTCTTTGAATAGTCCAACAAATGGCAGCTCTCTGAGGGCTACCTGTATGGTGCAATTCTCATATGAAGACTTTTCCTACAAGCCCAAAACTTTGATGGAGAAATGGTCTAGTAGCTAAAATGTTGCGACAACTCTAATAAAATAATACAATTATAAACCATTGCATGGCAGTCATATGTGTTTCAATAAAATTATTAGAAAACATCTCTATACAGTTGAAAATCTGAAGTTTACATACACCTTAGCCAAATACATTTAAACTCAGTTTTTCACAATTCCTGACATTTAATCCTAGTAAAAATTCCCTGTCTTAGGTCAGTTAGGATCACCACTTTATTTTAAGAATGTAAAATGTCAGAATAATAGTAGAGAGAATGATTTTATTTCAGCTTTTATTTCTTTCATCACATTCCCAGTGTGTCAGAAGTTTACATACACTCAAATAGTATTTGGTAGCATTGCTTTTAAATTGTTTAACTTGGGTGAAACAATTTGGGTAGCCTTCTACAAGCTTCCCACAATAAGTTGGGTGAATTTTGGCCCATTTCTCCTGACAGAACTGGTGTAACTGAGTCAGGTTTGTAGGCCTCCTTGCTGGCATACACGTTTTATTTTTCTGCCCACAAATTTTCTTTAGGATTGAGGTCAGGGCTTTGTGATGGCCATTCCAATACCTTGACTTTGTTGTCCTTAAGCCATTTTGCCACAACTTTGGAAGTATGCTTGGGGTCCTTGTCCATTTGGAAGACCCATTTGCGACCAAGCTTTAACTTCCTGACTGATGTCTTGAGATGTTGCTTCAATATATCCACATAATTTTCTTTCCTCATGAAGTGCACCAGTCCCTCCTGCAGCAAAGCACCCCCACAACATGATGCTGCCACTCCCGTGCTTCACGGTTGGGATGGTGTTCTTTGGTTTGCAAGCCTCCCCCTTTTTCCTCCTAACATAACGATGGTCATTATGGCCAAACAGTTCTATTTTTGTTTCATCAGACCAGAGAACATTTCTCCAAAAAGTACAATCTTTGTCCCCATGTGCAGTTGCAAACCGTAGTCTGGCTTTTTTATGGTGGTTTTGGAGCAGTGGCTTCTTCCTTGCTGAAGGTCCTTTCAGGTTATGTTGACTTTTGTATCCGTTTCCTCCAGCATCTTCACAAGGTCCTTTGTTGTTGTTCTGGGATTGATTTATTCATTTTTCACACCAAAGTACGTTCATCTCTAGGAGACAGAACGTGTCACCTTCATGAGCGGTATGATGGCTGCGTGGTCCCATAGTGTTTATACTTGTGTACTATTGTTTGTACAGATGAACTTGGTACCTTCAGGCTTTTGGAAATTGCTCCCAAGGATGAACCAGACTTGTGGAGGTCTACAATTTATTTTCTGTGGTCTTGGTTGATTTATTTTGATTTTCCCATGATGTTGAGCAAAGAGGCATTGAGTTTGAAGGTAGGACTTGAAATACATCCACAGGTAAACCTCAAGACTTATTTTTCTGGAATTTTCCAAGCTGTTTACAGGCACAGTCAACTTAGTGTATGTAAACCTCTGACCCACTGGAATTGTGATATAGTGAATTATAAATGAAATAATCTGTCTGTAAACAATTGTGTGTCATGCACAAAGTAGATGTCCTAACTGACTTGCCAAAACTATAGTTTGTTAACATGAAATCTGTGGAGTGGTTGAAAAATGAGTTTTAATGACGTCAACCTAAGTGTATGTAAACTTCCGACTTCAACTGTATGTGATTAGTGACATTTACCATTAAACCCAACCATATAACATGTTTACCATTGCAAAACACTATACAGTGTGTTTTTGGACTTTTACCATTGAAACCATTAGAACTGCTGTAGTCCAATGGTTTTCTTGTTCACCTGGAATGGTTTAACTAATCTAGACCTTTATGAAGAGAATAAACCACACACAGAGGGCGGTTTCCTGGATACAACTTAAGCCTAAGAGAATGACAAACTGAATTGCTTTTATGGAGGACTGGCTTAAATTGTGAGAATGACCATACAGCTATTGGTTTTCTACCCACATTTTCAAAGAAAAGGTTGTGATTAATTTGAGTAAACACAAGAGACCATCCACATGGATAAAGGTGTGGCGGCAGTAGCGAGAACAGTGGCATCTAGTGGGAGAAATGTGGTACTTTCACACTAATTTATGGTAAATAATGCAAGCGACTTCAGAGGCTAATTTCTTTGAAAAGGGGAAAAAAACATCACCAGATTCCCAGGTCTCTAATGGATGATTTACAAAGGAAAAAGAAGCAATACTCCAAGCAGCTGCTCCATACTACTTGTCAAACATAGAGAACTGATACTGTATACTGGTTGTTTGGCGTGGGGTGTGGACGGTCCGTGGGTGGCTTTTGAGTTTATTGTATTCTTCATGTCATACCCATTGTTAGTAAAAAACGTATGGCCCAAATCGGATGTTAGTTACTACATTTATTGAAGATTATATTAATCCTATAAATTAAAATGACCAATTTGCGTGCAATCAATTGGCTTAATCTCTGAGATCAAATTATATTTCAACAAAATAATGTTTCAGGAATGCTAATCTTATTTGTTTCTAACTACAGAAAGGATTTCAGAACAATCTGAGATAGTGTGTGTCGAAATCTCTTGCTTGTGCTTTTTGAGGTGGAATGACTCATCTTTATTCCTCAGATACTGTATACAGCAGGGTTCCGCAATGGCCCCCCAAGTTTTCTGAGCAAAAAAAAAAAAAAAGAATACAAAAATAATACAAATTAATATGAATGATAATGTTTTGTTGTTGTACTGTCAAATCACCAATTTAGGGAATCTGTTCCCAAGTATTCCCACACATAAATAGTATGATCGTATCCCAATCAAGGTTTGAATAGTGATTCTGTTTTTGTCAAATAATATCTATTTTTATTTTATTCTTGGGGTCAATTTCCAGTGTACAAATTATTCATAACTATGTTCTGGTCCCCTTAACATCCGCTCAAGAAAACATTGGCCCACGGCTGATTGTAATTGGGGACCTCTGGTATATAGGTTATTGTTGCAACATAACTTGGATAGATTTAATTGCTAGTATGTTATGCTGTTAGATATATTATAGCACAGTTTTAGAAATTGACTTTCTACTATTTTAACCTACAGTTCCTCCTCCTGTCAACGTGAGCCTCATCTGCCACAATTTCCACAATGTGATCTATTGGAACTACAGTGAACCATCTCTACAGCCACAGTTCAATGTGGAAATGACAGCAATATATTCTAGGTAGGTGCTGCAGCATATTGGTTGCTTAATCACTCATTGATATTTTTCACCAAATAGGGCCTAGGCAATCCAGTATAGTTTATATAGCTAGTGAATATTAAATGTTTCTTGCCACAATACCACAATTTCAAGTAGAAATTGAAAAATTGACATGCACTGTCAGACCCATACAAATGTATAGTCCTGTCAACAGTTCTTTGTCAGCTTCTCCATTGTAATTGGGAACTAACATTTTAGTCCAAATCAGAGGTTGCCACTAACCCACAACAATTGTTTTCCTCTATCTTTCAGCGCTGCCTTGGTTTGTTCAAACACTTCACTCTACCACTGCGATGTCTCCAAATTTACCAAAGTAATTGAAGACGGCTACCGTTTCAATTTGACTGCTGTTGTTGGACAGAATACAAGTTCCTCCGAAATTTCATTCACCTACGACGATACAGTGGATCAAGACCAGGTGGAAGTACAGTGTAAGTTCTCAGACTTAGCTAACCAAAAGGCCTATTATGAGAACAGTATGTGTTATACAGTATGTAGTGATTGACAAATAGAATTGGGGTAGTATCTTGAAAGGGTTTGTAAATACTCTGCATGCACTGCAGCACATGTAGCATTTGTTGGTTGATCTGACCATACAATGCTCAGAGGTGGGAGATTTTGCACATATTGTTGACCTCACATTTTTTCACAAAGTAATTGTCATTTGTGTGTGTTTTAGGCTCATTGGATTTCCCTCCTGTCAACATCTCTGCTCTATCTGATCACATGTTCAAAGTTCAATTCATTCACCCATTTCACATATACAAACATGCCATCATCAAAGATGAAAGACCAGATCATAAGGAATTTGATTACATGGTTGTCACAGAAGATCCCTTGGTAAGAACTGACAGAAAATCATGATTTAGGAATTACTATATGATGGTTTCTGAGAACCACTTTTGTAGAAATTTAGATTTTTCTCATGTGTATACCCGCTGCAAATAGTTTTCACTTGCAAGCAAAGCAGCTTTATTTTTTAAAAGGGAACACATTTATGTTCATGAACATTGTATAAAACAGGTTTTTCAGTTTTGTTGGAATATAGGCTAAATATATTCTTTTTTTTTTTATTTCCCCAGAAAGAACATATTTTTACCTGCTCTTACAAGAAACCCCATGTGTGTGAGGCTGAAATACAAGTCGATGGAGAGATGGACAGGCTCTGCATCAATTTAAAAGGAAAAATGAACAATGTTCACGTCTTAGCTCACCAGAACATATGCATTGAGAAGAAGCATGGGGATTCCAGTAAGTCTTAATTTCTCACGATGGAAACGTCAGTCACATTAGGTCTCAGTACGTCTGTAATCGTTTAGTAAACATTGTCTGTAATCATTTGATAAACCACATCTGCTAATATCTGATACGTGCTTTAAAGATTATACGTGTCTGTAATGTCATACTATGACTGATTTTATCATCAAATGCTCAATTATGACTCTGTACAGTTTTGTATGTGACTCAGTCTAACTGATGGATTTGTCCCCTGTAGGACCTAGCTACACTGCCCTCTACATTGTGATCCCTATCGTTGCCATGGTGGTGATTGTGTTCATCGTGTGGCTGATATACAGGAAATTGACAAGTGGCACATTCCCTCAACCAAAGATTTTGGTGTGTTCAGTCTTTCAACTGTTTGGCCTGCACTGCAGTGGATTTAGTCATAAAGCTACTTCATATAGACTATATTATTGTCATGTAGAGATGGTTTCAGGAGAGCACTTGTTGGTACATTGTAGAATTATTTTTATTTAACCTATATTTAACTAGGCAAGTCAGTTAAGAAAAAAATCGTATTTACAATGACGACCTACACAGGCCAAACCCGAACGACGCTGGGCCAATTGTGCGCCGCCCTATGGGACTCCCAATCACTGCAGTGATGTGTCATTGTTCTGTTGGAGTTATCAAACTATTAATATGCTACTTCCTGTAAACACTGTCAAAACAATAGCATATTAAAAACATATTTCACCCGCAGAATGTTTGACTGAATGTTGTCTATTCTCCTTCTCTGGTAGGCTTCCATTCTGTCACATATGGGTTCAGGTATATCCCTTATGAACCCTGAGAGAACCATTCTGAGTGAGGTACAAACAGGTGGCTCCCCCCTGCTGCAGACCCCCATGGAATCTTTGCCAGATGAGACCCTCACAGTCATCAGTACCCCCCGCGAAGAGGTCCTCCGCCTCCCCATTGGACTGAAGGACCAGGAGTGGAGCGGTGGGGAGGTCATGACGCCCAACGAGGGGTCAGGCTCTTCACTGGAGGAAACGATAGGGTTGGGACTGGAGAGGGACTTGTCCGACTATGACTGCCCCCATAGACCTGTGATTATGCCTGTGTTAGAGGAGATGAGTCCTGGGGACACTGTTACGGGATACAAGAGCTGAGTTTCAGTCCTCAACCGTAGCATTGATTGTCGTATGTTCTTGAACCTCGTGTTGTCTTTTCGGGGTTGTGACCTATCGTAGACCTTGGCTGCAGCACGTGGTCCTAGTCCACCAACTTAGTTTTTAACTCGCATGCTTTATACTTTTGGGTGGAACGGGGCGTTTCTGTCTTTATGACCCGCTCTCTTGAATTCCCTGAGGTTTCCTGGCCTGCCCCATTGTAATGTTGAATTTCATTAGATCAAATTAAGACATTTCCTATAGCATCTTTGTAAAAAAAAAAGTTCCTCTTGTCCATTCTTTTACTGTGCCTACTTGAGTAACATTCATGTTTTTTTAAGGTAGCAAGACAATACTGGTTTGGAGAGCAGAATGAATGATATTCATTAGGTTATTGTCTTTTGTCTTGTGCTTTGTATATTTGTTGTATTTGCATTTTTTACGACTGTCATGCAATTACAATGTTAAAAAAAAATAGTATTATTAGGTCCTATTATATTCAGATGACAAAGTTCTAACAATGCAAGGGGATTGCTGTGCTAATGTCTGTTTCTATCAGTGCCTTGCTGCCCTGTACCTAATCATTTAGTTTTGGATTGTGCACAAATGTAATCTTATACTTTTCATACAGCTGAAATTTCTCTTTTTTTATGATTAATGACTTTTTCTATTTTGTGTGGCAACAAATTCTGTTGTGTTTAATATATGTTTTAAATCACGTTATCTTCGTTTTTTTGTATTTTCTTTGCATAATATACAATAAAAGCTAATTAAATGGATTATTGTAATTACTATGTTAATAAATGCAGATTTGAAGCAAATTATTTTCCTTGCAGGGTAGATAGGACATTTTCATGTCAATTAAATTCTATTTCATGTCAATTAAATTCTACCGTAAAGGAAGGGAAGTAGATATTTCAGCAAAGCCATTGTATTGATGAATATTGAAGCAAACCTTAAAAGGAAAGAGCCGTTATTGAAATGCTACCTCAAAAAGGTACGACTAAATAAGCACGAATTGACAGATGTCTGTTTGCACCAGTCGCATATAAGACTCCCCATCAAAGACCAGGGTTCAATCCCACTCCTAAAAGTGAAGTGTGAAAATACATGATTGAATCCTGACCTTATTATATTGAAATGAGCATGAAGATTGCAGTTGCAGACATACAGTAGGTAGTGGTACGTTGGCAATGTCAGCATAGTAAAAAGGAATCTCCATTAGTATATAAAAGTCTCTGGTAGCTTCACTTTAGACAAGAATAGAGGATTCCGTTGCTGTCTATATTATTTGTATGAACGGTATAGGCTTTCATATTGGATTCTCCCAGCAGCACTGAGCTGTGGATGATCCCTAGCCTGGCCTCTTCATAGTAAGGTACACCCACGTCCCTCCCCAGTATGATGTCATGTGTCTGGACAGACCGCCACAAGGGGTACGACACAGTCAGCCTCTGCAAATTCTGCATTGCTGGCCTGCTTCCTACAGAGTTGCACTTAATCAGCATGAGATGCCACACCTCCGAGTTGTTCAGCTGGAGGGGCCACGTTGAGCTGGGATGTGTACCAGATGGTCAGGCGTCTTATTTGCACCAAGCTGGAGCTGTCTTCCCGGTGCAGCAAAGAGAACAAGTGGTCCTTACAGGTACACTCTCTGGGGCTAATGATGCCACAGGCCACCAGCACAGTATAATAGGCTGTGGTCAGTCACGTGGGCCAGTTTGAACTCTGACCTGAGGAGGTTGGAAACCGCCATCCATATCAAGCAGGACAGCAGAGCCTGACCAAGGTGCCTGAGGGTCGACATCTCCAACGAAGCCTTCCCACAGCACGGCAAGTGTGATTAGGACTCATCTCTGTGTGTGGGAGAGAGAAACAGACCACACAGTCCATTTAGACAGAGGCACACCTCAATGAAGTCAGACCAAGATGGTGCCTCTTATCCAGCCAGAGATCTTCGGACCTAACTAAGCAGCTTTTGGACAATGAAGAGAAAACATCCAATCACGGACTGTCTTGTTTTATCTGTTTGTAGCTCCGTCCAGGCTGAGCTGTTCCATGGGCTGTTTGAGGCTGTCCTGACCAGCTGGAAAGGAGGATATTGGACCAGGGGCCTTGTTAGCACAGGGTCACATCTGTAAACAACAGAATGAACAGTAAATACAAACAGTTCATCCTGGACCTCACTCAAAGATGAATCCCACAGTACATTATCAAGTCATTAGACATCTAACATGATTTTGATCTATATACTTGTAGCATTCCTGTGTCTTTCCACATAGGTTGTTTTTTTTTCAGGCCAACGTGTGTGATTAAGTGACATATTGGCAGATATTAGCCTCACACCTGCTGTAATTGCCTGATTGTTTGGAGGTGTTGTGCAAAACCACAAGAGGGACTCGGATCGAAAAACAGATTAGTTAGAAGTGTTTTAAGTGACAAGATATTGCTTAGCAGTTCATTTATAGTATGCTCCAGGGACTCTGAGAACATCTATTAAAGATGTGAGATGTGTGCTAGTAACTAGAGTTGGAGTGTTTGTTGGTAGTGATCACTGATCAGGAACGCAGGAAACATCCAGCTATGCTTGCTCTATTAACTCCCTCCCTGGGAGATGAGTGTGTCCCTTAGCTTCAACTCGGGAGGGTCATTGGTACTATGTGCAGATCCTTATGGAATCACACTCACGTGTGAGCGTGGATGCACACACAAACACACACACATTCTTGCTGTTTAATAGTGCAGCAACAAAAATGTAATTATGGACAGGATTGCACAAAGGCTGTTGTTTTTATGTATTGGCTTGATAAAAAAGTGTGATAGAATTCATAGTTTTGTTCAAGTTAGCCTTTGTTCAAAATGTCTGGAGGAGGTAAAATTTCAACTTATCAGCCAATCAACTTAACAGTTTTTGATGAAGAATCCCTCATGACTGGTTCAGTTACAAAACAAATCAAGAGGGTCTTCCTATCTATCACAGGTCTCCCTATAGACCCAGAGCTTTGTTTTGGTATCCCCATAGAGCCAGAGCTTTGTTTTGGTCTCCCCATAGACCCAGAGCTTTGTTTTGTTCTCCCCATAGAGCCAGAGCTTTGTTTTGGTCTCCCCATAGACCCAGAGCTTTCTTTTGGTCTCCCCATAGACCCAGAGCTTTGTTTTGGTCTCCCCATAGACCCATAGCTTTGTTTTGGTCTCCCCATAGACCCAGAGCTTTGTTTTGGTCTCCCCATAGACCCAGAGCTTTGTTTTTCAGAGGCAGTTGAGCCCCAATAGTCATAGAAATCATCCCAGACTGCCAAGACCATGCAGACCCAGACTCTGTCCTTCCTCCCAAGGGGCAATATCCAGACCTCTTGGGTTCTCATTCGAATCATGGACCACAGCATGGCCAATGTGTACAACAGTCCCAATGCTCTGTCTAACGGTTAATAATCCTTGCTTGCGATACAGTTTTGGAAAGCTTAAGAAGCCTTCTTTCATATCATACAAAAATGAGTTTACAACTACAAAAGATACACTTACTGCGCATCGTTCTAAAATATTCTCACAGAGGTGTTTTGCGTTGCCCATTTACTTTACCTAGGACACTTCCTGAGCTAATGAAATCTCACGACCAAAACAAACAAAAAAATATCTGTTTGAAGCTGTGTTACACAAAAACAAATAAGAATAAATCGTTTTTAGAATGAGTATTTCACACTTTTACCAATAACCCTGGAGTCAGAGGTGGGATTTTCCTCCCTGTAAAAGATGGTAAAATCCAAATTTTGTCTGAAATTTCAAAACGTATTAGACCTAGAGCAAAGCAGCGCTGCTGACTGGGATACAAAACATTAACTGGGAAATGCATTCTGTTTTTCCCCACATGGACAAAGTACCTAATTTAAGTTGAGTAGGCTATTAGCGTATTAATGGAGAAAACAGCTGTTTGGGGAATGGTGCATTTCTTTGTCAATAATAACTGCTATCCATTACATTCACAAGTTTGTATTTTTTAAATGAGATAACTTACCAGAAGCGACCCCCTGGCTTGCAACCACCGCTGGACACCGCTTACAGGACTGGAAAAGGATTTAGAAAAAAAGTGCTTTTCCTGATGTCAGGCCTTGGAAACTACTTATTCCAAAAGGCCATGCACATGCTGACCGCACCACTCGTCATGTGCGCAAGCGTTGCAAAATAAATGTACACATACATGTTATTCAATCATTACACAAAAAAGCTTGCGCACATCAATGAGCTTCTGCATTGCCAGGCGCTAAAATATAACTTTATATCCCAGGACCAATTAGCTAGCGACAGCAAGCTAGCTAGTTAAATAGGACAAATTAGCTAGCGACAGCAAACTAGCTAGCTAAATTGCCATAAATATTTAATGCTTTTCAACCTGTCCCCAAATTAATATAATTGGTTCAGAGTTTGTTTTGATATTTCAACCTGCGCATCCTGATCGCATTTGGTGTAAGGGGACAAAATCCTGGGATATAAACATTGGGTTCTTTTTTTTAAAACCTGAAATGCACCGCGTACTCCAACAATTAATCCACAGATAAAACGGTCAACCAAATCATTTCTAGTCATCTCTCCTCCTTCCAGGCTTCTTTTTATTCTTTGGACTTTATATAGTGATTGGCAACTCACTTTAATAAGGTGCATTACCACAACCGAACTCATTTCATATTTCAATCACCCATGTGGGTATATGCTCCTAAAATCCAATGAGGAGATGGCACGTGGGTATATGCTCCTAAAGACCAATGAGGAGATGGAAGAGGCAGGACTTGCACTGCGTTCAGCGTCACAAATAGAACCAACTTCTATTTTAGCGCCTGGCAATGCAGAAGCTAGTTGGCGCGGGAGCAGTGTGAGTGCAATGATTGAACAACATGTATGTGTACATTTATTTTGCAATTGCTCACAGCAAGCTAGCTAGCTAGCTAAATTGCCATATAATTGGTTCAGAGTTTGTTTTGATATTTCAACCTGCGTGTCGCGATCGCGTTTGGTGTGGGGGACAAAATCAACTTGTGCGCGATACGTTTTGGACACGGTGGAAGAGAGGCCCAACTCAGCGGAAAATCTGTCTCCCTCCAGCAGGTGACGTTTTTTCGTTGTGTGGAGGTCAATGAGTGTCGAATTTGGCCAACAACAAACATTAATGGCGTATTAGCTACGTGAGGTTTATTTGATAGATTAACATTTCGTAATGCATAAATTGTTACGAGTGTACTGATATAAGTAGGACACGTGACATCCCGGCAACATTATTGAAGTTGTCTCGAGGATGCCTATGCATATTCATGCAACTAATGAGGCTCTCTCTTTGAACGCGTGTAGTCGATGTTACCAACCATCATCGAATTGAGTACCACAGTATGAGTCATAATGCCCATAAAAACTAGCGGTAATCAGACTTTTCCCCAGACCCCACGGTGGTGACATGCTAGCTAGTTCACCAGGGCAGGGATATTTAACGTTAGCTATTTAGAACTAACCGCTAACGTTAGGCACATTCGCTAGCCTGTCGGGAAAGTCTGACTACACCACGGTGAGATAAGGTTGCCCACTAGCCAACCAAGGTGCCTCGCTAGCTAGCCCACCAGACAATATTTAGCTAACTATATCCCTGCCTTAGTGGGCTAACATTAGCCAGCATGTCACCAAGTGAAAAATTATGACTACACAAACCATGAGCTAACGTTAAAAGGTCACACCAGTCATTATGCTAGTCTATAGGCTAAGCTGGTTCTCTTTTTACTTGTAAGGAAGGTAACTTGCGTTGTACACGTAACTACATTTAGTAGCTAATTTTCATAAGCATCTAGCTAACCATAGATATTTTACCTAACCAAAATAGCTTGTTAGCAGCTAGCAAACCGATCTTCCCTTATCACACAGCTCCGGTACATAACACAGAACCATCCTTGCTTCTGATCGACCGAGATACTTAAGGTTACAAAGGCCAGGGTAATTTTAAAACAATTATAGTAATTTTAAGAATACACAATATACATTATTTACACAAGAAACTAAAAAGGCAAGTGATGACGTCAAATATTGCAACATGAAGTGTTCTGCATGATACCCACATTAGTGGCTGTGTCAGGCTCTGGCCATAGAGAAGCTTTGCTTCTCTATATTTCTATGGTCAGAGTCTGGCAGATCTATCATTTCTATTTCTGTCTGGTGTGTGTGTGGGATCCCTAATTAGAGGCAGCTGCCATGCATTACCTCTAATTAGGGATCCTACTTAATTGTGTATGTTCCACTCCTATGGCGTGGTTCATTGTCTTTGTATGTCCCGTGTTCGTGCTACGTGTATTGAGTTATTGCATTTGTTATTTTGATTAGTTCGCATCCTGTATAGTTTATTCATCTTAATAAACGATGTCGGACTATCGCTACGCTGCGCCTTGGTCTTCCTACACACCCGAACGTGACAGAATGAACCACCGACCGACCAAGCAGCGTAAAACTGGAGCAACGGAGAGGAAGAAAGGAAGACAGCGGAGAAAAGGAGGAAACGGAGCCCGTAGTCAACCCCAGGAAAATTTCGGGGGGGGGCTATGGGGGTGTTCTGGTAAGGAAGAGGACGCACCAGTACCACTCTCCATGTGGGATGCACTGTGCCCAACATATAAATGGGGGGCGCAAAGTGAAGAAGAGGAGGATTATTTGGAGAGACATTTTGGAGACGTGTTGGAGGAAATGTGGGAGATAGCGGAGGAAGTTGAACGGGAAATGTCGGAGTGGAATGATCCGTGTCCTGTCGCCTACTCCACTCCCGTGAAAGAGCAGTCCGCTTTACCGGTACCCAGTCGGGGTCCGGCCGTCTGCTCTACTCCAATGCCAGAGCAGTCCGCTCCACCGGTGCCCAGTCTGGGTCCGGCCGTCTGCTACACTCCAGTGCGCCTCTCCAGTCCGGTACGTCATGTGCCTGCTCCTCGCACTCGCCCTGAGGTGCGTGTCATTAGTCATGTGCCACCTGTGCCGACTTCACGCACCAGGCTTCCAGTGCGCCTTCCCAGTCAAGTACATCCTGTGCCTGCTCCCTGCACTCGCCCTCCAGTGCGTGTGCCTAGCCAGGTTCCTCCAGTTCCGGCTTCACGCACCAGGCTTCCAGTGCGCCTCCACAGTCCGGTACGTCCCGTGCCGACTCCCCGCACTCAACCTCCAGTGCGTGTGCCTAGCCAGGTTCCTCCAGTTCCGGCTTCACGCACCAGGCTTCCAGTGCGCCTCCCCAGTCAAGTACATCCTGTGCCTGCTCCCTGCACTCGCCCTCCAGTGCGTGTGCCTAGCCAGGTTCCTCCAGTTCCGGCTTCACGCACCAGGCTTCCAGTGCGCCTCCACAGTCCGGTACGTCCCGTGCCGACTCCCCGCACTCAACCTCCAGTGCGTGTGCCTAGCCAGGTTCCTCCAGTTCCGGCTTCACGCACCAGGCTTCCAGTGCGCCTCCCCAGTCCGGTACGTCCCGTGCCGACTCCCCGCACTCAACCTCCAGTGCGTGTGCCCAGCCAGGTTCCTCCAGTGCCAGCTCCACGCACCAGGCCTCCAGTGCGCCTCTACAGTCCGGTACGTCCCGTGCCGACTCCCCGCACTCGACCTCCAGTGCATGTGCCCAGCCAGGTGCCTCCAGTGCCAGCTCCACGCACCAGGCCTCCAGTGCGCCTCTACAGTCCGGTACGTCCCGTGCCGACTCCCCGCACTCGACCTCCAGTGCGTGTGCCCAGCCAGGTGCCTCCAGTGCCAGCTCCACGCATCAGACCGTCGGTGCGCCTCGACATCCCGGAGCCTCTCGTGATGGTCGACAGCCCGGAGCCTCTCGTGATGGTCGACAGCCCGGAGCCTCCCGTGATGGTCGACAGCCCGGAGCCTCCCGTGATGGTCGACAGCCCGGAGCCTCCCGTGATGGTCGACAGCCCGGAGCCTCCCGTGATGGTCGACAGCCCGGAGCCTCCCGTGATGGTCGACAGCCCGGAGCCTCCCGTGATGGTCGACAGCCCGGAGCCTCCCGTGATGGTCGACAGCCCGGAGCCTCCCGTGATGGTCGACAGCCCGGAGCCTCCCGTGATGGTCGACAGCCCGGAGCCTCCCGTGATGGTCGACAGCCCGGAGCCTCCCGTGATGGTCGACAGCCCGGAGCCTCCCGTGATGGTCGACAGCCCGGAGCCTCCCGTGACGGTCGACAGCCCGGAGCCTCCCGTGACGGTCGACAGCCCGGAACCTTCCGTGACGATCGACAGCCCGGAACCTTCCGTGACGATCGACAGCCCGGAACCTTCCGTGACGATCGACAGCCCGGAACCTTCCGTGACGATCGACAGCCCGGAACCTTCCGTGACGATCGACAGCCCGGAACCTTCCGTGACGATCGACAGCCCGGAACCTTCCTTGACGATCGACAGCCCGGAGCCTCCCGTGACGCTCGACAGCCCGGAACCTTCCGTGATGATCGACAGCCCGGAGCCTCCCGTGACGATTATATGGCCGGAGTCGCCTGCCACACCGGTGCTCAGTCCTGGCCCGGTTATTTGCCCCGCTCCATGGCCTGAACTTATTTCCCCACCATTGTTGTTTCCAGGACCGGTGGGTTGCCCCTTTATATGGCCGGAGTCGCCTGCCACACCGGTGCCCAGTCCTGGCCCGGTTATTTGCCCCGCTCCATGGCCTGAGCCTTTTTCCCCACCATGGTCATTTCTAGGACTGGTGGGTTGCCCCTTTATATGGCCGGAGTCGCCTGTTACACCGATGCCCAGTCCTGGCCCGGTTATTTGCCCCGCTCCATGGCCTGAGCCTTTTGCCCCACCATGGTCATTTTCTGGACTAGTGGGTTGCCCCTTTAAATGGCCTGAGTCGCCAGCCACACCAGGGCCCAGTCCGGGCCCAGTAGAAATGAGGAGGAAGATATCCACTTCGCCGGGGCCGGAACCGCCACCTGCGATGGTTATGTGATGTTTTTCCTACCTGACCCTTCCCTCATGTTTTTGTGTTTGTTTTCTTGCGGCCGGGGGTCCGCGCCTTTGGGGGGGGGGTACTGTCAGGCTCTGGCCATAGAGAAGCTTTGCTTCTCTATATTTCTATGGTCAGAGTCTGGCAGATCTATCATTTCTATTTCTGTCTGGTGTGTGTGTGGGATCCCTAATTAGAGGCAGCTGCCATGCATTACCTCTAATTAGGGATCCTACTTAATTGTGTATGTTCCACTCCTATGGCGTGGTTCATTGTCTTTGTATGTCCCGTGTTCGTGCTACGTGTATTGAGTTATTGCATTTGTTATTTTGATTAGTTCGCATCCTGTATAGTTTATTCATCTTAATAAACGATGTCGGACTATCGCTACGCTGCGCCTTGGTCTTCCTACACACCCGAACGTGACAGGCTGACCCTTTACTAGGAGACTCGAAACTGAGCTCAGGTGCATCCTGTTTCCATTGATCATCCTTGAGATGTTTCTTTACCTGTGGTAAATACAATTGATTGAACATGATTTGGAAAGGCATACAAGGTCCCACAGTTCACAGTGCATGTCAGAGCAAAAACCAAGCCATGAGGTCAAAGGAATTGTCCGTAGAGCTCCGTAACAGGATTGTGTCGAGGCACTGATCTGGGGAAGGGTACCAAAATATGTCTGCAGCATTGAAGGTTCCCTAGAACACAGTGGCCTCCATCCTTTTTAAATGGAAGAAGTTTGGAACTACCAAGACTCTTCCTAGAGCTGGCCGCCCGGCCAAACTGAGCAAGGGAGGTGACAAAGACCTAATGTCAGGGAGGTGACAAAGACCTAATGGTCACTCTGACAGAGCTCTAGAGTTCAACGGGTTAAATGGGAGAACCTTCCAGAAGGACAACAATCTCTGCAGCACTCCACCAATCAGGCCTTTATAGTGGCCAGACGGAAAACCGCTCCTCAGTAAAAGGCAAATGACAGCTTGCTTTGAGTTTGTCAAAAGCCACCTAGGACACTCAGACCATGAGAAACAAGATGCTCTGGTCTGATGAAACCAAGATCGTACTCTTTGGTCTGAATGCCATGCGAAACCTGGCACCATCCCTACATTGAAGCAGCATCAAGCTGTGGGGATGTTTTTCAGTGGCAGGGATTGGGAGACTAGTCAGGATCGAGGCAAAGATGAACGACGCAAAGTACATCGAGATCCTTGATGAAAACTGGCTCCAGAGTGCTCAGGACCTCAGACCCTAAACACACAGTCAAGACAACTCAGGAGTGGCTTCGGAACAAATCTCTGAATGTCCTTGAGTGGCCCAGCCAGCGCCAGGACCTGAACCCAATCGAACATCTCTGGAGAGACCTGAAAATAGCTGTGTAGCGACGCTCCCCATCCAACCTGACCAGAGCTTGCGGACAGCGCTGGGCCAATTGTGTGCTGCCCTATGGGAGTCCCTATCACTGCCCGTTGTGATACAGCCCAGGATTGAACAATGGTCTGGAGTTACTCCTCTAGCACTGAGATGCAGTGCCTTAGAATGCTGCACCACTCGGGAGCCATGTCAGCAGGGATGGAAATTAAGCTAGCCGAGGCTAGTACTTTGTGCTCTGGGTCTATGGTGAGACCATAACAAAGCTCTGGTTCTATGGGGGGACCAAAACAAAGCTCTGGCTTTATGGTGAGACCAAAACAAAGCTCTGGTTCTATGGTGAGACCTGTGATAGATGGGAAGACCCTCTTGATTTGTTTTGTAACTGAACCGGCAGATACAAAATTTGACCTCCTTACTCGGCTCATTCTTTGCTGCAAAAATATGTATTGGGACCTTTTGAATAAAAGCTAACTATGAATTGTATCACCCTTTTTATCAAGCCAATGCATGAACATAAACAACAGCCTTTGTGCAATCCTGTCCATAATTACATTTTTGTTGCTGCACTATTAAACAGCAAGAATGTGTGTGTGTTTGTGTGTGCATCCACGCTCACACGTGAGTGTGATTCCATAAGGAACTGCACATAGTACCAATGACCCTCCCGAGTTGAAGCTAAGGGACACACTCATCTCTCAGGGAGGGAGTTAATAGAGCAAGCATAGCTGGACGTTTCCTGCGTTCCTGATCAGTGATCACTACCAACAAACACTCCAACTCTAGTTACTAGCACACATCTCACATCTTTAATAGATGTTCTCAGAGTCCCTGGAACATACTAGAAATGAACTGCTAAGCAATATCTTGTCACTTAAAACACTTCTAACTAATCTGTTTTTCGATCTGAGTCCCTCTTGTGGTTTTGCACAACACCTCCAAACAATCAGGCAATTACAGCAGGTGTGAGGCTAATATCTGCCAGTATGTCACTTAATCACACACGTTGGCCTGAAAAACAAAAAAACTATGTGGAAAGACACAGGAATGCTACAAGTATATAGATTAAAATCATGTTAGACGTCCTAATGACTTGATAGATGTACTGTGGGTGTCAACTTTGAGTGAGGTCCAGGATGAACTGTTTGTATTTACTGCTCATTCTGTTGTTTACAGATGTGACCCTGTGCTAACAAGGCCCCTGGTCCAATATCCTCCTTTCCAGCTGGTCAGGACAGCCTCAAACAGCCCATGGAACAGCTCAGCCTGGACGGAGCTACAAACAGATAAAACAAGACAGTCTGTGATTGGACGTTCTCTCAGTCTCTGGCTGGGGAACAGTATCCATTTCATAAAGGAATTAAAGGGATCAGAGGCACCATCTTGGCCTGACTTCATTGAGGTGTGCCTCTGTCTAAATGGACTGTGTGGTCTGTTTCTCTCTCCCACACACACAGATGAGTCCTAATCACACTTGCCGTGCTGTGGGAAGGCCTCGTTGGAGATGTTGGACCTCAGGCACCTTGGTCAGGCTCTGCTGTCCTGCTTGATATGGATGGCGGTTTCCAACCTCCTCAGGTCAGAGTTCAAACTGGCCCACAGCCTATTATACTGTGCTGGTGGCCTGTGGCATCATTATCCCCAGAGAGTGTACCTGTAAGGACCACTTGTTCTCTTTGCTGCACCGGGAAGACAGCTCCAGCTTGTTGCAAATAAGACCATCTGGTACACGTCCCCACTCAACGTGGCCCTCCTGCTGAACAACTCGGAGGTGTGGCATCTCATGCTGACCAAGTGCAACTCTGTAGGAACCAAGCCAGCCTCTTTAGGCTCTTTCACAGTACAGCATCTGCGGAGGCTGACTGTGTCGTACCCCTTGTGGCGGTCTGGCTAGACACATGACATCATACTGGGGAGGGACGTGGGTGCACCTTACTATGAAGAGGCCAGGCTAGGGATCATCCACAGCTCAGTGAAGCTGGGAGAATCCAATATGAAAGCCTATACAGTTCAAACCAATATAGACATATGCTCCCTTTTTCATATCTCTAAAGTCAAGCAACCAGAGACTTCCTGTATATTTGTAACTTTTATATACTGTACTAATGCAGATTCCTTTTTTCTATGCTAACATTGCCAATGTACTACCACTACCTATGTCTGTGACTACAATCTTCATAATCACTGTTGACCAAACAGAATGTTTCTCCTCGTGGTCATTTCAATTTAATAAGGTTGGGATTCAATCATTGCAGATGGTATATTTCACACTTCACTTTTAGGAGTGTGCTAGATATGCATAGCAGCATGTGTCAGATGGTGTCATTACTTTTTGAAATATATATTTTCACTTTATTCAGACAGGAAATCAAAGTGGGTGACCGGTAGGTGGAAGAAATAGTGTGAAGGGTAGACACGGGGATTGAACCCTGGTCTCCAGCAGGGAGTCTTATATGCAACTTGTTCCGGGGAGTGTTACTACTACAACATGTTTCTGCACAGATAGTGCCATTTCTTTAAATGAAATTACATTTTCTGCCGTTCTTTCTGTAAACATCGACAGACTTGAAGGGTACAGACGGGAGGACTGAGTTGTCCAACACTGGCTCACTGCCATAAATGGCCCCTGCTTTCCACTGGTGCCAAAAGTCCTGTTCCCCCCATGGGACACATGCATGCAGCCTGATCCTGTCTCTTTCTGCATGACACTTCATAATTAAATACTCTGCAAATTGCCACCATCTCTGTTTGGCGAGTTGTTTTGTAAGCAGTCAATAACATGTGCCTGCTGGGTGAACAGTGCAAGCACATATGAAAGTAATATGAACAATAAACATGGTTGATGACAATGTTTACCAATTTTGATTGATAAAACCCCTAAATTAAGCAATAGAAATCAGACCCCATTGATAGTAATGCTATTAATAAACAAAAATGAAATATTTTGTTAAAATGCCATAGAAACTCAATTTGTGTAAACTACACGCTTGCGTGTATGATGATGATGATGCTGATAAAGCAGAGTTTTCTACACTGGATGTGGGCAGGACATGCCTGTTTTCTCTTGCCATTAGCTTTATGGCTTTACCACAGGGAACACAACCTGATTTTTTTGTATGAATAATGAAACATGCAAAGCTCCCTTTGTCTCAATCTCACTCCCTGCTTAAATAACGGTCAAATAAAATAAAAATTATAATCTTCCTCAACTTTCAATAGGGTTGTGTGCTGTCATTGTTTTAAAAGAGAGTAAGGGGTTGCAAGAACTAACCACTTGGTGGCAGTGTAGACTTATCTGAACTACGATGCCATTCAGTGTTGGCAGACACTTGTCCTAGTTAGTAGATTCATGAACACAGGCATTCTGTTCCACCAGGGAGAGCTCATGTCCCAGTGCTCCTGTGCATGCCCCTGTAGTCTCATCTGGGTTTATTAACCACTTGATGTTTCTCCTTGTGGTCCTCTGTAAGTTAGGTTATTTACCTAGAGAGTTACCATTCAAACAGGGATACAGGTTTTTTTTTCCACATTTGAATTTCATATCACACTTAATATTAGGTTTAGTTGCACAAACAACACTTTGTGCAACTAACATTTTTGGGGTGAAAATATCCCAAATTGTATTTTGAATCAAGTTATTTTCAGTGTATTGTGTGTTTATAGTATTTACGAAGTCTTCTCAGTAATATCTACAATAATTTAGGCTACCCTACCCTTTCATGCAGCATATTCAACTCATCAATGTCAGTCCTTTGATCCTGACACCTCTCCATTCAGAGGTTTCCTCCACGAAGACATGGAAATATTGTTGATATTAATGCAATTTCATAGATTTTTGTTGAGGGCTTGGCTCAGCAGCATTCTTGTGTTGTTGCTAAGGATGGGAATTGTTGAATATCATGTCACACATAACATTACATTGACCTTCCCTGCTGGGCTGTGAACTGATCCCATGGTCATTGTGACATTTACTGTGGCAACCGGGGGCTGGGAAATAGGCAGAGGCAGAAACAATTCATACCATGTCATTCTTTAACTGCTTGACTACGTCTCCTGCACTGGCTGTTGCCTCACTCTGGGAAGGTATTCTTGAGACAACCCTCTTTTAATGGTCTAGCTGTATGGTGACCTTATTTCTTTTCATATGTATTTCCGTTAACGTTATTGACATCACCAAATTATATGTGAGCAATATCAGTATTTTAGATAGATAGATAGATAGATAGATAGATAGATAGATAGATAGATAGATAGATAGATAGATAGATAGATAGATAGATAGATAGATAGATAGATAGATAGATAGATAGATAGATAGATAGATAGATAGATAGATAGATAGATAGATAGATAGATAGATAGGTACTTTATTGATCCCCCGGGGGGGAAATTTTTGGCAAATAGGACCAAATATCGTATGTCATTGCCACTATATATCAATAATTGTTGATAATGTTGTTTCCCTATTTACTTGCAGTACAAACCTCTTTTCCAGTATTCAATTACTAATTCAAAATGAGTAAATATAAGCATTTGTATGTTGTGCATCTACAGTGCCTTCAGAAAGTATTCACACCCCATTACTTTTTCCACATTTTGTTATGTTACAGCCTGAATTTAAAATGGCTTAAATTAAGATTTTTGTCACTGGCCTACACACAATACCCCATAATGTCAACCTGTAATAATGTATGTTTTTATGATTGTGTGTGTATATGTACAGTTGAAGTAGGAAGTTTACATACACTTAGGTTGAAGTCATTAAAACTCATTTTTCAACCACCACAGATTTCATGTTAACAAACTATAGTTTTGGCAAGTCGTTTAGGACATCTACTTTGTGCATGACATAAGTAATTCTTGCAACAATTGTTTACAGACAGATTATTTATCTTATAATTCACTATATCACAATTCCAGTGGTTCAGAAGTTTACATACACTAAGTTGTCTGTGCCTTTAAACACCTTGGAAAATTCCCAAAAATGATGTCATGGCTTTAGAAGCTTCTGATAGGCTAATTGACATC